>CH002338.1:7500-54017 GCA_000149265.1 Ciona savignyi
TTTCGGTCAATATTGACTTTTGTGTGGCCTTACTTAAACCAACCCATGACATCGCTTATCATAGAATTTCTAAATAAATCGGCTTGTGGAAGGTTTGAAAACACTGTATAGGCCAAAGGAGAAGGTCATGTTTTACTTCCGTCTATGGGAAAACGCAGAGGGTAATTGCTCAAGGAAAATCGTTCAGTTTCCCTGCGCCCACCGTTGGGTTTTGTGGCGTGTTTTATATGATACAGGCAGGGGTGGGCAACTTCCTTAGTCGACGGGCCCTGACCCGTCCCGCGGGCCGTATGTTGCCCATTCCTGGATAAAGGCATTATTTTAGTTTTATTACAACGTGTATATGTTTGATTCCAGGCAACGCCTAGTAAGTTAAAATATTGGGAAGGTCCAGTAGTAACAACAATTAGCTGTGAAAGTGTTTAATGCTAAAGCGCTGGCGAGACAATCTTAGGGGACAAGAATAAAAACCAGGTAACAGCTACTTGCTGTACTTCCGCCTATAAAGAGCTTTAACTTCGTAAAATGATTGTGTAGGCATATATTAGAAGAATTACCATCACTTTTATGTCGAAATTTATGGCAACTAGTATGTCACTATATGCTTATATTGTTACATGATTGTTTAAAGTATGTAGGAGTCAAGCCCCATGTAATAGCTCTGGTTACCCACATGAAGACAGGCGGTATTTTGAAAATGCATGAGGTATGACGTTGTGTATTCACGTTTTAAAATTAAACTTCTTAAAAGAATTGTCTACTTATAAAACTGAACACTTCAATGGTTTTCTAATTTTAGATTATTTAGACAATAAGCTGACTTCCGTGTTTTCTTAGAAAGTGGAAAAGTACCACGAACATTCGACGCTACAATCTTAAAAGTGCTTGTCTACCACTTTCGTTTGTGTGGTTGGGATTTAACACTGAACTAGAACTGAATAAACACGCTTGTCGGTGGGGATGTATTTATGGGGATTTCCCTTCGCTTGAAAGCGATCTGACGTCACATACAGAGTACATATCGAGTGAAATGACCTTCAGTAAACAATCAACAGGTTGTGGAATCAAGGTTTTACTTGCGTAGTTATTTAGGCGTGCATTAAATGCGCAAGAGAAACAAAATTATTAAAAAGTGAAGCTTAAATCAGCATAAGCAGAAGTTTACAATTGTTTGCTTATAAGGCGAGGTAATTAAGTCGAGCGAATATTGAACCAAAAGTAACGATTATTCCTTTGAATAAAGGCGAGTTGTTTGACAAATGTGTCTGGAATTTACCAATGTTATATATTAAGTGTTTATATTGACGTGTTTAGCGAATGTAGTTTTGTCGTCTTGTCCTGTTTCTTTTCGGATAACAATACATTTACACCAGTCAGAAGAAGAACATTCGAGATTGGTAGCAGATTTCAACATTCCATTGTCAGACCATGTCTTATACTACTGCTTTATATCATGTGGTAATGTTAATGTTTAATTTAATCAAGTAATCAATGCTGTCATGTGTTAATACATTTTCCATGATACTCACATTTGTTTAACTGGATTTGGAAGACGTATTTGGGGGGTGATATCCAACGATTATTTCCTGCTGTGTTTTGACCTTTATTATGAATGCAACATTAAGCACGAATTAGAAGTCTAATAGAGGGATAATCCGATATAGATTTGATGCAATAGCAGTTTGATATGAAATGAGTTGGACTAATGATCTGTTCTAACAATACTTATGCTTAACTCATATCGGTATTGATATTTATTTTGAAAATATTACGCTGCATTGGTTGGAATACTTGTGTACCTCTTGTATCGTTATCATTGCTTTCATTCGCATGGTTTGGCGAGTAAGAAACGAAAAACACGAGTCGTACCAATAGTTTCAGTCAGATTATTATGCGTGTATACTATGTACAATCCCTTTCCAAGAGGTAATTTTGCATTTTACAAATATAAAATAAATTTGCATAAATACCCAATGTAATAGCTATGGTATCAAGACTATATGGACATGAGGTATTCTAATGAATGCATAAGATATGAGGCTTTATGCTTTTAACGGCACCAAGGGTAAACCTTCTAAAAGAATTCTCCGTTAAAAAATCAAAATTGAAGACTAATTATTTTCAAATTTTAGATTATTCAGACTATAAGCTGACTTCCGTGTTTTCTTAGAAAATGGAAAAGTACCACGAAAATTTGACGCTACTATCTTAAAAAGTGCTTGTCTACCACTTTCGTTCGTGTGGTTTGCAATTAACACTGAACTAGAACCGAATAACACACGCTTGTCGATGGGGATGTATTTTATGGGGATTCCCCTTCGCTTGATAACGCCCTGACGTCACGTACAGAGTACATATCGAGTGAAGTTACCTGCCGTAAACAATCAACAAATATAAAGGTCTTTACTTGCGTAGTTGATCACATGTGCTCTATATGCGAAAGAGAAACGAAATTAGTAGAAAGTAAAACGTGATTTCCCTCTATATTTAGCCATTCAAGTTCGCATTTCAGTTTGAGTATATTTCGAGCGAGATGTATAAATGCGAAGTAGCAAAGTTGTAGAACTACAAGTTGTACATTATTAGCTTGGGTAGAAGTTTACAATTATTTGTTTGATAGGTGAAGTTATTAAGTAAACCGAATATTGTACCAAAGGAAACGATTATTTTATATATAAGTTTGAACAATTTGTCTTGAATTTATCAATTTTATATATTAAGTGTTTATATTGACGTGTTTATCGAATGTAGTTTTGTCGTCTTGTCCTGTTTGTTTTCGGATATTAATCAACAAGGTGCATCTTCTTTGACATAAATAAGGAAAAATTGTCTAAACCAAACATTCTAATCAGCCAGTATGGTTGTCGGCATTTCAAATTCTGCTGAATTAGAAACAAATTCAATTCCACCCTCGAAGTTATTAATACTTTGGTATTTTCTACACAATGGTGCAGGTATTAAGTTTCATGCCCGGCACCATAAATACATTTGCACCAGTCTGATGAAAAACATTCGAGATTGGTAGCAGTATAGATTTCAACAATCCATTGTCAGATAAGTCAGATCATGTCTTATACTATTGCTTTGTATCATGTTATTATGTTAATGTTTAATTTAATCATCATTGTGCATCTTTGTTTTAGTTTAATATTTTAGTTTGAAGTAATCAATGGTGTCATGTATTCGTGCATTTTCCATGATACTCACATTTGTTTAACTGGATTTGGAAGGCGTATTTGGGGGGGGGGGTGATATCCAACGATTATTTCCTGCTGTGGTTTGACTTATATTATGAATGCAACATTAAGCACGAATTAGAAGTCTAATAGAGAGATAATCCGATATAAATTTGATGCAATATCAGTTTGATATTAGATAAGTTGGACTTGGTATTAATGATATGTTTTACAATATACTTATGCTAAACTTATATCGGTTTTGATATTTATTTTGAAAATATTGTGCAGCATTGGTTGGAAGACTTGTGTACCTCTTGTATCGTTATCATTGCTTTCATTTGCATGGTTTGGCGAGTAAGAAACGAAAAACACGAGTCGTACCAATAGTTTCAGTCAGATTATTATGCGTGTATACTATGTACAATCCCTTTCCAAGAGGTAATTTTGTATTTTACAAATATAAAATAAATTTGCATAAATACCCAATGTAATAGCTATGGTATCAAGACTATATGGACATGAGGTATTCTAATGAATGCATAAGATATGAGGCTTTATGCTTTTAACGGCACCAAGGGTAAACCTTCTAAAAGAATTCTCCGTTAAAAAATCAAAATTGAAGACTAATTATTTTCAAATTTTAGATTATTCAGACTATAAGCTGACTTCCGTGTTTTCTTAGAAAATGGAAAAGTACCACGAAAATTTGACGCTACTATCTTAAAAAGTGCTTGTCTACCACTTTCGTTCGTGTGGTTTGCAATTAACACTGAACTAGAACCGAATAACACACGCTTGTCGATGGGGATGTATTTTATGGGGATTCCCCTTCGCTTGATAACGCCCTGACGTCACGTACAGAGTACATATCGAGTGAAGTTACCTGCCGTAAACAATCAACAAATATAAAGGTCTTTACTTGCGTAGTTGATCACATGTGCTCTATATGCGAAAGAGAAACGAAATTAGTAGAAAGTAAAACGTGATTTCCCTCTATATTTAGCCATTCAAGTTCGCATTTCAGTTTGAGTATATTTCGAGCGAGATGTATAAATGCGAAGTAGCAAAGTTGTAGAACTACAAGTTGTACATTATTAGCTTGGGTAGAAGTTTACAATTATTTGTTTGATAGGTGAAGTTATTAAGTAAACCGAATATTGTACCAAAGGAAACGATTATTTTATATATAAGTTTGAACAATTTGTCTTGAATTTATCAATTTTATATATTAAGTGTTTATATTGACGTGTTTATCGAATGTAGTTTTGTCGTCTTGTCCTGTTTGTTTTCGGATATTAATCAACAAGGTGCATCTTCTTTGACATAAATAAGGAAAAATTGTCTAAACCAAACATTCTAATCAGCCAGTATGGTTGTCGGCATTTCAAATTCTGCTGAATTAGAAACAAATTCAATTCCACCCTCGAAGTTATTAATACTTTGGTATTTTCTACACAATGGTGCAGGTATTAAGTTTCATGCCCGGCACCATAAATACATTTGCACCAGTCTGATGAAAAACATTCGAGATTGGTAGCAGTATAGATTTCAACAATCCATTGTCAGATAAGTCAGATCATGTCTTATACTATTGCTTTGTATCATGTTATTATGTTAATGTTTAATTTAATCATCATTGTGCATCTTTGTTTTAGTTTAATATTTTAGTTTGAAGTAATCAATGGTGTCATGTATTCGTGCATTTTCCATGATACTCACATTTGTTTAACTGGATTTGGAAGGCGTATTTGGGGGGGGGGGGTGATATCCAACGATTATTTCCTGCTGTGGTTTGACTTATATTATGAATGCAACATTAAGCACGAATTAGAAGTCTAATAGAGAGATAATCCGATATAAATTTGATGCAATATCAGTTTGATATTAGATAAGTTGGACTTGGTATTAATGATATGTTTTACAATATACTTATGCTAAACTTATATCGGTTTTGATATTTATTTTGAAAATATTGTGCAGCATTGGTTGGAAGACTTGTGTACCTCTTGGATCGTTATCATTGCTTTCATTTGCATGGTTTGGCGAGTAAGAAACTAAAAACACGAGTCGTATCAATAATTTCAGTCAGATTATTATGCGTGTATTCTATGTACAATCCCTTTGCAAAAGGTAATTTTGCATTTAACAAATATAAAATATATTTGCATAAATACCCAATTTAATAGCTATAGTAACAAGACTGTATGGACATGAGGTATTCTAATGAATGCATAAGATATGAGGCTTTATGCTTTTAACGGCACCAAGGGTAAACCTTCTAAAAGAATTCTCCGTTAAAAAATCAAAATTGAAGACTAATTATTTTCTAATTTTAGAATATTCAGACAACTAGCTGACTTCCGTGTTTTCTTATAAGGTGGAAAAGTACCACGAAAATTCTACGCTACAATCTTAAAAGTGCTTGTCTACCACTTTCGTTCGTGTGGTTGGGAATTAACACTGAACTAGAACTGAATAACACACGCTTGTCGATGGGGATGTATTTTATGGGGATTCCCCTTTATCTGAGAGCGTCCTGACGTCACGTACAGAGTACATATCGAGTGAAGTTACCTGTGGTAAACAATCAACAAATATGAAGGTCTTTACGTGCGTAGTTAATCACACGTGCACTATATGCGAAAGAGAAACGAAATTAGTAGAAAGTGAAACGTGATTTCCCTCTATATTTAGCCATTCAAGTTCGCATTTCAGTTTGAGTATATTTCGAGGGAGATGTATAAATGCGAAGTAGCAAGGTATAGAACTACACGTTGTACATTATCAGCTTGGGTAGAAGTTTACAATTATTTGTTTGAAAGGTGAGGTTATTAAGTAAACCGAATATTGTACCAAAGGAAACGATTATTTTATATATAAGTTTGAACAATTTGTCTTGAATTTATCAATTTTATTTATTTAGTGTTTATATTGACGTGTTTATCGAATGTAGCTTTGTCGTCTTGATCTGTTTGTTTTCGGATATTAATCAACAAGGTGCATCTTCTTTGACATAAATAACGAAAAATTGTCTAAACCAAACATTCTAATCAGTCAGTATAGTTGTCAGCATTTCGAAATTCTGCTGAATCAGCAACAAATTCAATTCCACCCTCGCAGTTATTAATACTTTGTTATTTTCTACACAATGGTGCAGGTATTAAGTTTCATGCCCGGGACCATAAATACATTTGCACCAGTCTGATGAAAATCATTCGAGATTGGTATAGCAGATTTTAACAATCCATTGTCAGATAGTCATACCATGTCTTATATTACTGCTCAATATCATGTAATAATGTTAATGTTTAATTTAATCATCATTGTGCATTATCGTTTTAGTTTAATATTTTAGTTTGAAGTAATCAATGGTGTCATTTATTCGTGCACTTTACCACAATACTCTCTTTTGTTCAACTGGATTTAAAAGGCGTATTTAAGATGTTATAGCCAACGATTTGGTTTAACTTATATTATGAATGCAACATTATGCACGAATTAAAAGGCTAATATAGAGGGATAATCCGATATAGATTTGATGCAATAGCAGTTTGATATGATATGTGAGTTGAACTAATGATCTCTTCTAACAATACTTATGCTAAACTTATATCGGTACTGAGATTTATTTTGAAAATATTACGTTACATTGATTGGAATACTTGTGTACCTCTTGAATCGGTATCATTGCTGTCATTCGCATGGCTTGCCGGTTTAAGAAACGAAAAGGACGAGTCGTACCACTAGTTTCAGTCAGATTATTATGCGTGTATTCTATGTACAATCTCTTTCCAAAAGCCAATTTTGAATTTCACAAATATAAAATATATTTGCATAAATAGCAAATGTAATAGCTACGGTATCAAGACTGTGGACATGTCGTATTCTAATGAATGCATGATATAACGCTTTATACTTTTTCACATTACCAAGGTTAAACATTCTAAAAGAATTCTCCGTCTAAAAAAATAAACTGAAGATTTTTGTTTTTTAATTTTAGATTATTAAGACAACGAGCTGACTTCCGTGTTTTCTTATAAAGTGGAAAAGTACCACGAAAATTTGACGCTACAATCTTAAAAGTGCTTGTCTACCACTTTCGTTCGTGTGGTTGGGATTTAACACTGAACTAGAACCGAATAACACACGCTTGTCGATGGGGATGTATTTTATGGGGATTCCCCTTTATCTGAGAGCGACCCGACGTCACGTACAGAGTACATATCGAGTGAAGTTACCTGTGGTAAACAATCAACAAATATGAAGGTCTTTACGTGCGTAATTGATCACATGTGCATTATATGCGAAAGAGAAACAAAATTAGTAGAAAGTGAAACGTGATTTCCCTCTATATTTAGCCATTCAAGTTCGCATTTCAGTTTGAGTATATTTCGAGGGAGATGTATAAATGTGAAGTAGCAAGTTGTAGAACTACACGTTGTAGCTTGGGCAGAAGTTTACAATTATTTGTTTGAAAGGTGAGGTAATTACGTAGACCAATATTGTACAAAAAAACGATTATTCCGTTGTAGACGAAATTTATGCATAAGTTTGACCAAATTTGTCTGGAATTTACCAATTTTATTTATTTAGTGTTTATATTGACGTGTTTATCGAATGTAGTTTTTTCGTCTTGTTTTGTTTGTTTTCGGATATTAATCAACAAGGTGCATCTTCTTTGACATAAATAAGGAAAAAAATGTCCAAACCAAATATTCTAATCAGCCAGTATGGTTGTCGGCATTTCAAAATTCTGCTGAATTAGAAACAAATCCAATGCCACCCTCGTAGTTATTAATACTTTGGTATTTTCTACACAATGGTGCAGGTATTAAGTTTCATGCCCGGCACCAGAAATACCTTTGCACCAGTCTGAAGAAGAACATTCAAGATTGGTAGCAGTATAGATTTCAACAATCCATTGTCAGATAGTCAGACCATGTCTTATATTATTGCTTTATATCATGTGATAATGTTAATGTTTAATTTAATCAAGTAATCAATGCTGTCATGTGTTAATGCATTTTTCATGATACTCACATTTGTTTAACTGGATTTGGAAGGCGTATTTGGAATGTTATATCCAACGATTATTTCCTGTTGTGGTTTGACTTATATTATGAATGCAACATTAAGCACGAATTAGAAGTCTAATAGAGGGATAATCCGATATAGATTTGATGCAATAGCAGTTTGATATGAAATGAGTTGGACTAATGATCTGTTCTTACAATACTTATGCTGAACTCATATCGGTGTTGATATTTATTTTAAAAATATTACGCTGCATTGGTTAAAATACTTGTGTACCTCTTGGATCGTTATCATTGCTTTTATTCGCATGGATTGGCGAGTAAGAAACGAAAAACGCGATGATCAATAATTTCAGTCAGATTATTATGCGTGTATTCTATATGTACAATCCCTTTTCAAAAGGTAATTTATTTGCATTTAACAAATATAAAACATATTTGCATAAATACCCATTGTAATAGCTATGGTAACAAGACTGTGGACACCAGGTATTCTAATGAATGATTGAGATATAACGCTTTGTACTTTTTCACATTACCAAGGTTAAACATTCTAAAATAATTCTCCGCATAAAAAATCCAAACTGCGCACTTCAATTGTTTTCTAATTTTAGATTATGTAGACAATTAGCTGACTTCCGTGTTTTCTTATAAAGTGGAAAACAGCACAAAAATTTGACGCTACAATCTTAAAAGTGCTTGTCTACCACTTTCGTTCGTGTGGTTGGGGTTTAACACTGAACTAGAACTGAATAACACACGCTTGTCGACGGGGATGTATTTTATGGGAATTCCCCTTTATCTGAGAGCGTCCTGACGTCACATACGGAGTTCATAATTTACCTGCAGTAAACAATCAACAAATATAAAGGTCTTTACTTGCGTAGTTAATCACACGTGCATTATATGCGAAAGCGAAACGAAATTAGTAGAAAGTAAAACGTGATTTTCCTCTATATTTAGCCATTCAAGTTTGCATTTCAGTTTGAGTATATTTCGAGGGAGATGTATAAATGCGAAGTAGCAAGTTGTAGAACTACAAGTTGTATATTATCGGCTTGGGCAGAAGTTTACAATTATTTGCTTGAAAGGTTAGGTCATTAATCAGAGCGAATATTGAACCAAAAGAAACGATTATTCCGTTGTATAAAGACTAGTTTTATGTATAAGTTTGAACAATTTGTCAGAAATTTACCAATTTTATTTATTTAGTGTTTATATTAACGTGTTTATCGAATATAGCTTTGTCGTCTTGTCCTGTTTGTTTTCAAATATTAATCAACAAGGTGCAACTTCTGTGACATAAATAAGGAAAAAATGTCTAAACCAAACATTCTTATCAGTCAGTATGGATGTCGGCATTTCAAAATTCTGCTAAATTAGCAATAAATTCAATTCCACCCTCGAAGTTATTAATACTTTGGTATTATCTACACAATGGTGCAGGTATTAAGTTTCATGCCCGGGACCATAAATACCTTTACACCAGTCTGATGAAAAACATTCGAGATTGGTAGCAGTATAGATTTCAACAATCCATTGTCAGATAGTCAGACCATGTTTTATACTATTGCTCAATATCATGTAATAATATTAATGTTTAATTTAATTATCATTGTGCATTATCGTTTGAGTTTAATATGTTAGTTTGAAGTAATCAACGGTGTCATGTATTCGTGCATTTTCCACGATACTCACTTTTGTTCAACTGGATTTGGAAGGCGCATTTTGGGTGTTATAGCCAAAGATTATTTCCTGCTGTGGTTTGACTTATATTATGAATGCACCAATATGCACAAAGTAAAAGTCTAATAGACGGATTATCCGATATAGATTTGATGCAATAGCAGTTTGATATGAAATGAGTTGGACTAATGATCTGTTCTAACAATACTTATGCTGACCTCATATCGGTGTTGATATTTATTTTAAAAATATTACGCTACATTGGTTGGAATACTTGTGTACCTCTTGAGTCGTTATCATTGCTTTCATTCGCATGGATTTCCTGTTTAAGAAACTAAAAAGACGAATCGCACCAATAATTTCAGTCAGATTATTATGCGTGTATTCTGAGTAAAATCCCTTTCCGAAAGGTAATTTTGCATTTCACAAATATAAAATATATTTGCATAAATACCCAATGTAATAGCTATGGTAACAAGACTGTGGACACCAGGTATTCTAATGAATACATGAGCTATAACGCTTTATACTTTTTCACCTCACCAAGGTTAATTAAACCGTCTTTCTAAAAGATTTCTCCGCACAAAAAATCCAAATTGCGCACTTCAATTGTTTTCCAATTATAGATTATTTAGACAATTAGCTGACTTCCGTGTTAGCTCAGAACGTGGAAAACAGCACAAAAATTTGACGCTACAATCTTAAAAAGTGCTTGTCTATCACTTTCGTTCGTGTGGTTGGGATTTAACACTGAACTAGAACTGAATAACACACGCTTGTAGATGGGAATGTATTTTATGGGGATTCCCCTTTATCTGAAAGCGACCTGACGTCACGTACAGAGTACATATCGAGTGAAGTTACCTGTGGTAAACAATCAACAAATATGAAGGTTTTACGTGCGTAGTTAATCACACGTGCACTATATGCGAAAGAGAAACGAAATTAGTAGAAAGTGAAACGTGATTTTCCTCTATATTTATGTCTTATACTATTGCTCAATATCATGTAATAATGTTAATGTTTAATTTAATTATCATTGTGCATTATCGTTTTAGTTTAATATGTTAGTTTGAAGTAATCAATGGTGTCATGTATTCGTGCATTTTCCACGATACTCACTTTTGTTTAACTTGATTTCGAAGGCGTATTTGAGATTATGAATGCAACATTATTCACGAATTAGAAGTCTAATAGAGGGATAATCCGATATAGATTTGTTGCAATAGCAGTTTGATATAAAATGAGTTGGACTTATAATATGATATGGTAATAATGATATGTTCTTACAATACTTATGCTGAACTCATATCGGTATTGATATTTATTTTGAAAATATAACGCTACATTGGTTGGAATACTTGTGTACCTCTTGAATCGTTATCATTGCTTTTATTCGCATGGCTTGTCGGGCAAGAAACGAAAAAGACGAGTCGTGCCAATAATTTCAGTCAGATTATTATGCGTGTATTCTATAGGTACAATCCCTTTGCAAAAGGTAATTTTGCATTTAACAAATATAAAATATATTTGCATAAATACCCAATTTAATAGCTATAGTAACAAGACTGTATGGACATGAGGTATTCTAATGAATGCATAAGATATGAGGCTTTATGCTTTTAACGGCACCAAGGGTAAACCTTCTAAAAGAATTCTCCGTTAAAAAATCAAAATTGAAGACTAATTATTTTCAAATTTTAGAATATTCAGACAATAAGCTGACTTCCGTGTTTTCTTAGAAAGTGGAAAAGTACCACGAACATTCGACGCTACAATCTTAAAAGTGCCTGTCTACCACTTTCGTTCGTGTGGTTTGGAATTAACACTGAACTAGAACCGAATAACACACGCTTGTCGGTGGGAATGTATTTTATGGGGATTCCCCTTTATCCGAGAGCGACCCGACGTCACGTACAGAGTACATATCGAGTGAAGTTACCTGCGTAAACAATCAACAAATATAAAGTTCTTTACTTTCGTAGTTAATCACACGTGCACTATATGCGAAAGAGAAACAAAATTAGTAGAAAGTGAAACGTGATTTCCCTCTATATTTAGCCATTCAAGTTCGCATTTCAGTTTGAGTATATTTCGAGGGAGATGTATAAATGCGAAGTAGCAAGTTGTAGAACTACACGTTGGACATTATCAGCGTGGGCAGAAGTTTCCAATTATTTGTTTAAAAGGTGAGGTCATTAAGTAGAGCGAATATTGTACCAAAAGTAACGATTATTCCGTTGTATAGGAGGCGTTCAACTAATTATTCTCCCTATCTCTCCAATGCAAACTGACCTCACAAAAACGACTGTCACTCAAAATCCTGACATAGGAAGTCTTAGATTTTTTCACAATTTAAAATTGAAGCTTGGATCTGCAACCTAAACTTAAAACCCTACAAAAATTTGTTTAAAAATTTTGAGCCCATACCCCTTCGTACATCGGCAACTTTTTTTAAACAAAACAGCTAGCAGATGCACAATCAACACCTTTATTTTACAAAGCACTGCTCCACGATTACAAAACTTTACATCTAAACGAGAACACCGGCGCGCAGCCTAGCACATGCTGCTTTCAACCAAACAAACATTGGGGAATCACCACCATTGTTACTCAGCAAAACACTCGTTTAAAAACGATGACTCATGGAGGGTACCACTTGTCACATCCTGCCGTTCATAGAGGTCTTAATTGGTTATTCGCCATCTATAAAGGCAAGTTTTATGTATAAGTTTAACCAAATTTGTCTGGAATTTACCAATTTTATTTATTTAGTGTTTATATTGACGTGTTTATCGAATGAAGTTTTGTCGTCTTGTCCTGTTTGTTTTCGGATATTAATCAACAAAGTGCATCTTCTATGACAAAAATAAGGAAAAAATTGTTTAAACCAAACATTCTAATCAGTCAGAATAGCTGTCGGCATTTTGAAATTGTGTTGAGTTAGCAACGAATTCAATTCCGTTCTCGCAGTTATAAATACTTTGGTATTTTCTACACAATGGTGCAGGTATTAGGTTTCATGCCAGGCACAATAAATACATTTGCACCGGTGTGATGAAAAACATTCGAGATTGGTAGCAGTATAGATTTTAACAATCCATTGTCAGATAAGTCAGATCATGTCTTATACTATTGCTTTGTATCATGTTATTATGTTAATGTTTAATTTAATGATAATTGTGCATCATCGTTTGGGTTTAATATTTTAGTTTTTTTTTATTTTAGCAGACTTGGTTTTCTAATTTTGGTTTTCTAATTTTAGATTATTTAGACAACTAGCTGACTTCCGTGTTGTCTCAGAACGTGGAAAAGTACCACGAAAATTTGACGCTACAATCTTAAAAGAGCTTGTCTACCACTTTCGTTCGTGTGGTTGGGATTTAACACTGAACTAGAAGTTGATCACACACGCTTGTCGATGGGGATGTATTTTATGGGGATTCCCCTTCGCCTGAAAGCGACCTGACGTCACATACAGAGTACATATCGAGTGAAATGACCTTCAGTAAACAATCAACAGGTTGTGGAATCAAGGTTTTACTTGCGTAGTTATTTAGGCGTGCATTAAATGCGAAAGAGAAACAAAATTATTAAAAAGTGAAGCTTAAATCAGCATAAGCAGCAGTTTACAATTGTTTGCTTATAAGGCGAGGTAATTAAGTCGAGCGAATATTGAACCAAAAGTAACGATTATTCCTTTGAATAAAGGCGAGTTGTTTGACAAATGTGTCTGGATTTTACCAATTTTATATATTAAGTGTTTATATTGACGTGTTTAGCGAATGTAGTTTTGTCGTCTTGTCCTGTTTCTTTTCGGATATTAATCAACAAGGTGCATCTTCTTTGACATAAATAAGGAAAAATTTTCCAAACCAAACATTCTAATCAGCCAGTATGGATGTCGGCATTTCAAAATTCTGCTGAATTAGCCACAAATTCAATTCCACCCTCGCAGTTATTAATACTTTGGTATTTTCTACACAATGGTGCAGGTATTAAGTTTCATGCCCGGCACCAGAAATACATTTGCACCAGTCTGATGAAAAACATTCCAGATTGGTAGCAGTATAGATTTCAACAATCCATTGTCAGATAGTCAGACCATGTCTTATACTATTGCTCAATATCATGTAATAATGTTAATGTTTAATTTAATCATCATTGTGCATTATCGTTTTAGTTTAATATGTTAGTTTGAAGTGATCAATGGTGTCATGTATTCGTGCATTTTCCACGATACTCACTTTTGTTCAACTGGATTGAAAGGCGTATTTTTGGTGTTATAGCCAACGATTATTTCCTGCTGTGGTTTGACTTATATTATGAATGCAGCATTATGCACGACTTAGTTGTCTAATAGACGGATAATCCGATATAGATTTCATGAAATAGCAGTTTGATATGAAATGAGTTGGACTAACAATCTGTTCTAACAATACTTATGCTGAACTCATATCGGTATTAATATTTATTTTGAAAATATCACGCTGCATTGGTTGGAATACTTGTGTACCTCTTGGATCGTTATCATTGCTTTCATTCGCATGGATTTCCTGTTTAAGAAATGAAAAAGACAAGTCGCACCAATAATTTCAGTCAGATTATTATGCGTGTATTCTGAGTAAAATCCCTTTCCAAAAGGCAATTTTGCATTTCACAAATATAAAATATATTTGCATAAATACCCAATGTAATAGCTGCTGTAACAAGACTGTGAACATGGGGTATTCTAAAATGAATGCGTGAAATATAACGCTTTATACTTTTTCACATTACCAAAGGTTAAACCTTCTAAAAGAATTCTCCGCATAAAAAATCCAAACTGGGCATTTTAAATGTTTTCTAATTTTAGATTATGTAGACAATTAGCTGACTTCCGTGCTGGCTTAGAACGTGGAAAACGGCACGAAAATTTGACGCTAAAATCTTAAAAGTGCTTGTCTATCACTTTCGTTCGTGTGGTTTGGATTTAACACTGAACTAGAACTGAATAACACACGCTTGTCGATGGGGATGTATTTTATGGGGATTTCCCTTCGCTTGAAAGCGATCTGACGTCACATACAGAGTACATATCGAGTGAAGTTACCTGCCGTAAACAATCAACAAATATGAAGGTCTTTACTTGCGTAGTTGATCACATGTGCACTATATGCGAAAGAGAAACAAAATTAGTAGAACGTGATTTCCCTCTATATTTAGCCATTCAAGTTCGCATTTCAGTTTGAGTATATTTCGAGGGAGATGTATAAATGCGAAGTAGCAAGTTGTAGAACTACAAGTTGTACATTATCAGCGTGGGCAGAAGTTTACAATTATTTGTTTGAAATGTGGGGTGATTAAGTAGAGCAAATATTGAACTAATAGAAACAATTATTCCGTTGTAGACGAAATTTATGTATAAGTTTGAACAAATTTGTCTGAAATTTAACAATTTTATATATTTGTTGTTTATATTGACGTGTTTATCGAATGTAGTTTTGTCGTCGTGTCCAGTTTGTTTTCGGATATTAATCAACAAGGTGCATCTTCTTTGACATAAATAAGGAAAAATTTTCCAAACCAAACATTGTAATCAGCCAGTATGGTTGTCGGCATTTCGAAATTCTGCTGAATTAGCAACAAATTCAATTCCACCCTCGCAGTTATTAATACTTTGGTATTTTCTACACAATGGTGCAGGTATTAAAGGGGAACTGAAGTCAATTTTAAGAATATCTTAATAAATGGAAAAAAATACGCTGATTTCAAAAATCAAATCAGTTTCTTCCAATATTTTTTTGTTAAAGAGTTATGAGCAAATATGCATTTTATTTTATGTTAGGGGATTTCCCGTATTACGTCATTGACGTTGTTGAGATTTCGTGCCTATATGCGTTGTATACAATCATATGCCAGTTTAGAGGTAGATTAGTAACATAAGCGCCTGCAGGAGCGTTGTATTTTCGTTTTTTTATGGAGACTTAGCATAACACTTGTCATATAGCCTAACTGAACCAATGTACCCGCGTGACAGCTTACTTTAAGCGCGGTCATTAAGGCCTGCACGATCCTGGACCTAAGCTGAATGCTGAGGTATAGTGGTATACAGGTCTCGTATTTAAATGACTTTAGAATAATAAGTCTTAGCAATTTATATCAAAAATCATAGAAGTGAAGACAGAACAAGAAAACTAGAACAGGAGGCAGTAAACTGTAACTGCCAGCAATTTATAGAAATAAACCAGCCATTAAAGATCAGACATGCGGTGGGAACAGCCTATTTCTTTCATGATTGTTGCTTTTCAATATATAGCCATATTCTGCAACGTAGACTAGCAATGTTATTATCATTCCCTAGGCTACAAACTGCGAGTGTGAGAGATTTGGTATACATATGCATAGACGTTTTAACAAATTTCTTTTGTTTTCTTCATTTCTAGAGTAAATTTAAGTTAATGTTGTAACACTAAAATGGATGACAGTTTTCAGCATTCTGGCATGGATGAAAGAAGTTTTATTGTACACAATAAAACAACACAAATTTAGTCATGTGCGTTTGAACCAAGGAAAACGTCTGAAAGTATCTTTGAAGATGCAAGCCCCATAGAAGAAAATGTTTATTTAGAAACATTACCTATTGACATGACTTGGTGCCGTTGTAAAAACTGTATTCTTATGGACACACTGCAAGAATGTTTATGCTGCATGAATGTACATGCATTTGTGCACAAAATAACGCCAGACTGGACTTGCATTACTAAAAGCCCTTATTTTTTTCAATTATCTGCTTGGATAAAGAAGTTCTTGAAGTTGCACTTGATGTACTGGGTTGATCACTATGTTTAAAATCATAATCAGAAAAATTAAAAATTGTTGGAACTGTATTTTTCACCAAGTGGTTTGTTTTCATCATCTTGGCTACTCCATTGGAGTCAAATACAATTTTACTATGATAATCCTTGTCACAAATATGTGCACTACACACTGCGGTTCTTTTTCCAGGCAGTTTAGAATGCTTGCATTGTTGTATCCATTGCTTCAACCGGTTTTTGTCGTTGTGAGGAAATCGATGGAAGTGCACAGTTGGATTGGAATTTCGTGTGCTGTAATAGGAATTTGTACATCCCGGAGCAAAACAATATACTCCAATCACTCTTTCTTCCTTCTCAGTGGCTTAACTTTAGGCATTTTACAATATCTAATAAAAAGAACTAAATTGGAAATGTGGTATATTCTTATTAACTTATTTGGGTAGTTAAGTAAAGATCTATTACATATATTCTTCACTTACTTATCTGAGTGCTTGCTGTGTACTTATTGTCAGACTACACATCAGCTACTCAACTGTGGATTACCTGGTTTATGCAATAAGTGGTATTCTCAACCAGTAGGCTAATGCTCAGTTTCCATAACAGCAGACATTAAATGCACCACATACACAACAGCAAAACATTATACAAACAGCCAAGGTAAACCATGAAAGAAATAGGCTTTTCCCATCGCATAGTCTAGCCTTTGCCTAATGGCTGGTTTATTTCTATAAATTGCTGGCAGTTACAGTTTATTGCATTCTGTTATAGTTTTCTTGTTCTGTTTTCACTTCTATGATTTATGATATAAATTGCTAAGACTTATTATTCTAAAGTCATTTAAATACGAGACCTGTATACCTCAGCATTCAGCTTAGGTCCAGGACCGAGCAGGCCTTAATGACCGTGCTTAAAGTAAGCTGTCACCATGTACATTGGTTCAGTAAGGCTATATGACAAGTGTTATGCTAAGTCTCTAAAATCAAAACGAAAATACAACGCTCCTGCAGGCGCTTCTGTTACTAATTCACCTCTAAACTGACACATGATTGTATACAATGCATATAGGCACGAAATCTCAACAACGTCAGTGACGTAATACGGGAAATCCCCTAACATAAAATGAAATACATATTTGCTCATAACTCTTTAACCAAAAAATATTGGAAGAAACTGATTTGATTTTTGAAATCAGCGTATTTTTTTCCATTTATTTAGATATTTTTTAAATTGGGATTCCGGTCCCCCCTTTTATAAATGTTGTCTCGCACCAGAAATACCTTTGCACCAGTCTGAAGAAGAACATTCAAGATTGGTAGCAGTATAGATTTCAATAATCCATTGTCAGATAGTCAGACCATATCTTATATTATTGCTCAATATCATGTAATAATGTTAATGTTTAATTTAATGATCATTGTACATCTTTGTTTGGGGTTTTGGTTTTTTGTTGTAATGTATTCGTGTATTTTCTACGATACTCACTTTTGTTCAACTGGATTTGGAAGGCGTATTTGGAATGTTATAGCCAACGATTATTTCATTATGCACGAATTAGAAGTCTAATAGACGGATAATCCGATATAGATTTGATGCAATAGCAGTTTGATATGAAATGAGTTGGATTAATAATCTGTTCTAACAATACTTATTCTGAACTCATATCGGTATTGATATTTATTTTGAAAATATCACGCTGCATTGGTTGGAATACTTGTGTACCTCTTGGATCGTTATCATTGCTTTCATTCGCATGGTTTGGCGGTTAAGAAACGAAAAAGACGAGTCGTATCAATAAATTTAGTCAGATTATTATGCGTGTATTCTATGTACAATCCCTTTCCAAAAGGTAATTTTGCATTTAACAAATACAAAATAAATTTGCATAAATACCCAATGTAATAGCTACGGTATCAAGACTATATGGACATCAGGTATTCTAATGAATGCATGAGATATAACGCTTTATGCTTTTAACGGCACCAAGGTTAAACCTTCTAAAATAATTTTCCGCGTAAAAAATCCAAGCTGCAGACTTTAATTGCTTTCGAATTTTAGATTATTTAGACAACAAGCTGACTTCCGTGTTGGCTGAGAAAGTGGAAAAGTACCACGAAAATTTGACGCTACAATCTTGTGCTTGTCTATCACTTTCGTTCGCGTGGTTGGGATTTAACACTGAACTAGACATTGATAACACACGCTGGTAGAGGGGGATGTAGTTTATGGGGATCCCCCTTGACTTGATAACGCCCCGACGTCACGTACAGAGTACATATCGAGTAAAGTTACCTGCGTAAACAATCAACAAATATAAAGGTCTTTTACTTGCGTAGTTGATCACATGTGCACTATATGCGTAAGAGAAACAAAATTAGTAGAAACTGAAACTTAAATCAGAATAAGCAGAAGTTATTATTTGCTCATAAGGTAAGGTTATTAAGTAAAGCGAATATTGTACCAAAAGTAACGATTTTTCCGTTGTATAAAGACGAGATTTATGTATAAGTTTGACCTATGGATCTGACCTATGTATAAATGTTATATTAGCGTGCTTTAACGACCAGGCCTATAGCTTTAACGTATTTCCCCGTTTGTATTTGGATATAAATAAAAAAATGTTAAATATTCTTCGTTTGCGTTTCCCATTCACAGGGATAAGTGTTTGTATTGGATACCTCTATATCCTAACATTTCAGATTCGTAGCATTACTATATTTCAAATTTTAGTGTCAGATAAGCATATCCTGTCTTATAATATTTCTTTATATTATGTAATAATAAAAACGTGTAGCCCACTGTGTGCGTTTTTATAGCTTTCGTATAACCTGATCTATTTTGTTTTATTTAATATGTAAAAATGCTCTAACTTTCGCTCATGGGGAATTACCCTATTTGTTTTATTAATTTTATTTTATTGCCGAATTATTAAAGCCTCAGCACAATAAAAAAGCAGTGACTAAAAATACAATGTCTTGAACGGTCGTGTAGCCGAATGGTTAACGCGACCGATTCATGTACCACTTCCATGTATAAAAAAATACAATGGCTAACTTTGCTAATAGTTCAGAAACAGTCATATTTAATTGCTGCACTGATGCCCTTTTTCGTATTTTAGCTTTATTGTGGAAGCATCGTGTAGCCAAACGTTTTAACAGATGCATTAGTAAAACTTTCATGTCATTTAATTTCCGCTGAATATTGTATTCCAAGATGTAACATAAAAGAGTTGAAAATTTCAACTTACCATAATTCTTTTTTATTATTTGCAGTCTTTTAGATTGTTCAGTGAAATTGTTTCAATAAATTATTAAAAGCGGTCTGTATACTGATAAACATGACAAAAAGAACTGGAAATAAACATTCCGACTTGGAAAATTCAGACAAAGTGCAGAATCCTGCAGAGAAACAATGGGAATTCATGTCTCAAGGTAAATATGTTTCAACAAATCCTCTGCGTCTGTTGGTATGTTATTAAGAGATAATGTCAAAACAGTACATTTTAATTGCAATTGCCAATTGGTAATATAGAAATAATTGTTATAAATTTGATTAGTTCAAATAGGATGGAAAAGGATAGGATAGGATAGGATATTCATGTTTATTACCGTAAATGGGAAAACCAAGGGAATTAACACACAGGCAATCATCCGATCACCTCGCGCCCATCGTCGGGTTATCGAACTATTGCAAGCTGTTGTATATGATAGACACGTTCCTTCAATTTAGTAGAACCCACTAATCCGCTGGATTCGAACAATGTCCGTTAAGTGACTTACCCAAGGACACAACCGACTAGCTAGCATCCAGTTTGAACCTGCAACCTTTCGATTAAAAGGACATGTACTAAACCACCAAAAACCAACCGACCAGATAAATGAGGTTATTTGGGTTGTATTATATTTGTTTTGGAAATCTGTTTGATCATTTTCACACAATTTATCTCTTAGATCAACCTCAAAAGCAACGATCACCAAGAAATAGAAGTTTCACTCCAGACACTACAAACAACATTCCAAATAAACTGACAGCGGGTGACATTTTATCGTACGGTACAATGGACCAAGACACCAATACAGTTGTCATTCCAATCAATATGCCAGTAAACCAGGATGCAAACATAAACAATGTGGGATCGGAAACCAGAGAAGCAGGAATCTCGAACACCTCATTATTTCCATGCAACGAACCATTCAACCCACATATGAGACACGAAAGTTCGAGGTTGCAAACTTTTACTGACAACATGGCGAGTTGGTCGTCACAATTACTTGCAACCCCTCAGCAACTAGCCAAAGCTGGATTTTTGTATTTAGGTTGGAACTTGTGAATTCATATCTTAACTGTTTCTGCAAAACATTGAATCAATGGCTACAACAACCTTAAAAATAATAGGATAGGATATTCATGTTTATCCCTGTTAATGGGAAAACCAAGGGGTTTAACACACAGGCTATCAACAGATCACCTCGCGCCCACCGTCGGGTTATCAGAACTATTGCAGTATGTTGTATATGATAGACACTTTCCTTCAATTTGGTAGAACTCACTAATCTGCTGGGTTCAGGCAATGTCCGTTAAGTGTCTTTCCCAAGGACACAACTGACTAGTTAGCGACCAGTTTCGAACATGCAAGCTTTCGGTGTAACTGCAGTAATCCCCACAACTTCCACCCTCTATGTGGTTCATTTAAATTATATATGCCATACCACCATGACTTTTGTCAATATATTCCGTAGTTTCGTATCTCTGGCTATCTGGCTTTATATTTTAATGAATATGCTTTCTAAAAATACATTTTATGCATATAAAAGTATGAGTAAGGACCTAATAAATGTTGTATTGCAAATTACTAATTTGATTACATTGCTATTCCAGGCAACAAAGATCGTGTGAGATGTTGGTATTGTAATGGACGGCTTAATGATTGGGAAAGAGACGACGATCCTTGGTTTGAACACGCGAAGTGGTTTCCACAGTAAGTTTAAATATAAAAAATTGAAAGATTCCATATTAAAAATTGGCAAAATTCAGTAATTTATGATGAAACCATTTTTCTCTTCATCTTATTGTTAAATCTCAAACTCAAAGCCATGCTTTAAAGCAGATAGCACATGTATTATTTACTTATTCCTCTGGCTGATTATTTATTAATGATACTATACCACCTGTCAGTGTACAGCCAATACTAAATAAACTTTTGTCATGTCCCAGGGCTTAATGTATTTAGGATAATTTAGCCGATCGCTTTTCAAAGATTCTATTGACTTTATTGCCATCCATTTAGTTTGCTTATACATATGTACATACTTAAGTTTAAACACTTTCAATAAGTAAGTTCAAAATTTCCATTGTACTTGTACAGGTGTGAATTTCTTTTGCAACAAAAGGGTGAGAAGTTTGTTTACCAAGTTTCTTGTGAATTTCCCAACCTACAAAGACCAAGAATTCACAACCCATACCATCCATTCAGAAGGAATATGTATGACGATGTACCACCACAGATAATAGAAACTCAAAGGTAAAAAAAATACAGAAGCAATCCTAGTTGGGGTTATACTATCCTAAGGGTGGAGGTTATAATTTATTAAAGGACACACACTTTAGTCCAACTTTGTGGCTGTTGAAATAAGAAGCCTAACATTGTGCATCTCTGTCTAATGTTACTTCACCTTAGGAAGTGAGAATCAACTCCAGCAATGCAATGAACTCTGTAAAATGCATATTCAGTATAAAACAGTATAGGCACCTTGCTTAATCATCATAACATTCTAGTAGTTGACATCCGTAATTTATTATTTAAATTATGGGCGACTGGTAGACTGCATGTTATAATTGTATCATGTTTTGTAGTAAAATCTACATTAAAATATCAAAAATCCGAGAACTATTCCAGTATTTAAAACCGCCATCATTACATTGACAGAATCCCTCCAATATTGGACCAAACCACTGAGCAGCAAAAGTTGATAGAGAAAGTTGATCATGAGATGGAAACATCACATTTTGTTGAAAATGCGAAGTTGATGGGATTTGAAATTGATGATATCCGCCTTGCAGTTATGAGGTAAAAATAAATATATTACGGTCTTTTATCCAATGTGAGCTCTAACTATGTACAACAATAAGGGTAATATTCATGTTTTGTCCCTGTTAATGGTCAAACAAAGCCATTAATACAAAATTGGTTCGGATGATTTTTTCCCAAATTAAGAATTGGCCAGCTAGTGGTTAGTTTCGGATCCACAACCTTTTAGCCGCCTTCAGTCCGTAGACTCTCTTACCATTTGACACAACATGTTTTCTATATTCCCAGTTATCCGAATATTTTCTAATTGAGCATGTTTTATGGCAATATAGAGAACTTAAAAGTTCTTTAACCCTGTCCAGTCATCTGAACATTTCTAATTATAAACAAACTTCAACCCAGGACTTTCGAAGTTAGGAATTAAAAGGATACTAAAGTAGCTTGTTAAATTAATCACTTGATAATTAATCTGATGTTGGATCATGTAGTAATCACCCTCACTATCCCCAATCCCAGTACTAAACAGATAAACACCAATTCCTACTATCATCAGAATATGGGGAATTTGAAGTGAACATACGAGCGATAGTTATAAGTATTTTTTGTACTTAACAAAGTTAATATCCCAGTAGTAAACAAATAAACACCAATTCTTTTAGGAATTTTGAGGAAAATGGAGAATCTTTTTCAAGTTTCCGAAGTCTGGTGGATGCGATACTGGATGACAACTCTGCAAGTCTCTTGGAGGAGGAGCGGATCGGATCCACATCTGTAGCTGATGCCGATCTGAGATCCATTGCATCAGGTCGAAGCGGAGCCCAGTATCAGGGATCTGCTCATCCATCTTCATCGGAAGTGATTCGACGACTAGAAGATTCAAGGGTGTGTCGAATGTGTCACACCGTCGTGGCCGACATAGTTCTAATGCCGTGTGGACACTTGGTGTGCTGTTCAAATTGCTGTCACATCATCACAAAATGCCCACTTTGTGAATCGGAGATACAGAAAGCCATAAAAACTTACTCTGCTTGAATCTTCATGGACGTGCCATATCCTTCACACTGTTCTAATACACTTCACACTGTTCTAATACACTAATATCACCCAATTTCTCTATCATGCTCTGGTTAATTTGGGTATTTATTTATTTAAGCTCATTTCTCTGGTCAAATATCACTGTCACTACTTCTTATTGTATTTTGAATAAATCTTTTTGTTTCTTACTTTCTTTAATATATCATTGTACAAATAAATATTCCCAAAAGTATTCCCATGTGTAGTGTCTGGCCGATTAGCTTGGCGGATTATTGCGTCGCTATTCAGCCGAAGGGTTGCTGGTTCGATTGGTCACTAGCTGGTCGGTTGTTTCCTGGGCCAAGATATTTACGAAAATATCCTTTTCTCAGTCAATTAATACGTTACTGACATTGAAGAAACGTTTCAAGCCTACGTAATAGATTTCAATAGCCCGGGTAGACCGACGGTGGCCCCGAGGTATTCCTGTCATTACCCGTGTGTTAACATAAGTTATTAATTTAATCAGTACAGCTTTCGACTGAATGGCACGTTCGATTAGACAACTTTAACTTCTTCACCACCGGCTAAATGCATTAATTCAAACATGCTGTACCGCAGTGTTTTTTTTATTTTTTAGTAATTTTCAAATTAGCACAGTTTTTCATAAGATTATGCTATGATTTAATATTTAGTATGGTTGGAAAGATAATTTACCCCTTTTTTACACAAGCCACATACCTAGAATCTACCTCCAATAAAAAATATATTATGCAAATATTAGTGAACACCACTTTATATGTAAAGAAAATTCTGCTCGACTTTAAAAAATGTGAGGTGCACTGACAAACGAAATACTCACTAATTATTGGTATGCCCAAATGATATGAAAATTAGAATGTATAATGTCTAATAGTTCTTGTACTCAGGAAAATTTGAACTGTATTTTAATCTTTAGTAGTTTTTTTACTATTCCTAATTGAAATTTCCCTTTATTCTAACTATACTATGAAAAAATGAACCAAAACGCATTGAAGTTTTTAGAGTTTTGTAGAACTAAAACAGTGAAAAGTATAAAAAAAGAACAATAAAGGAAGTGTAAAAAGGGCATACAAAAGCAAACAAACACAAATACTATTTCCAATATTCTCGAATTGTATGATACTCTTCTAGTCTCGCCGCCTTTTTCTTTATCGTGCGCTCAGCACGCCCAGCTGGATTCATGCTTTGATGAAAACGAGGCATAACCACATGCTGCGAAACCGTCACCAACGCTATACTTTTTATCTCAACGACACGAAATTCACATTGAATGTAAAGAAAGACTTGCTTTACAAAAAGAGCTTCTCCGCATGTTAACACGACTCCTATTGGCTGAGTTAATCACGTGTAAATTCGTGTAAAATCGATAGAAATAAAAGGCGAAACCTCTAACAAGAAAGGCTATTACTCCTCGCATTTTTAATATTTCTTCACGAAAATTAAAGAGATAAATTAGAGGATTTACTTGATCGAACGAGCCATAGCTGAGGTCTCTACCATTACGCGTTGCGGAGAAATCGTTTTTTAGATTTGCACCTATTTTTGTGGAACGCGGGACTCCATGTTTTTCCATCAATGGACTTATAAAGACATTTCCTTATCATAGGGTTTTACCGAAACACAACACACAGTAACCCGACTGTGAAAGCGGTGCTAGTTCTGATGCGGAAGTGACAACGCTTCCGCAATTTTCCATTCATAAGTTACCCCTGAAAGCACAAATATATATGTTATATAAGCAACGTGAATATGATACATCTTTATTCCCGGTGATAGAAAAACAAAACAAAAAAACTACAGCGTTCTTGACTGTTTGCGCCAACCCACATTAAATATTTAAGGAAGTGTTTGGGAAGTACCCGGTCCAAGTACAAAGTGCCTGGTTGCCCCGCTATTTCGGAATATCCGTGTTTTGGTAGATGAATGAAAACCAACGCGACACTGTGGTATAGTATTCCTGAGTTTGCTAATTATTAAATGTGCACAACAAATGAAATGTGATTTCGTAATAGAATATATTGAGAGTGTGGGAAATTAACTGGACACCACCTTACGTAACAAAAGGTTTATGTCTAAAAAATGTATAGTAAGTCTGGCGGCGCGCCAAGCATATGTAACTCTATAATAAAACTCATGAATGAGATACTGTTATGCGTCTGTGTCACGAGACACTTTCTACCATAATCATCATTTCAATTCAATTAATGAATTAAAGATCCGATTTCACAATTCAGCCCACACGTTTTCAAAATAGCCAGCCATGCCCACATATAGCAATGTACCGAGACGTACTAATGTAGTGTGTGGGATACGTCGCTGACATAACCGGAAATTTATAGTATTATCAACAAACATGAATCTGTACCTCACTCCACAATTTATTTATAGATGAGAATACATACTTTTTTAAAACATGACGAACTATTGGAATGTATGTTGTTCGGTTTCAGGTTACATAGTACTTTAAACCTGCCATTTATTACTTTATAATGTTGTTAACCGATACGGAAATTCTGTGTGACGTTGTATAGTTACATTTTTAAGTTTGATATTTTTAGCGTATATCTGAATTTTTAGCATATAGCCTCTCCATTTAATACAACTATTCCAATTTGACTAGGTAAAATTGGTACCATTTCTTTTATTAACCACTGCAATAATTCATCTATCAAACATAGGCAGCTTTATATATTTTTAGAATCTGTAATCTAACCCCAGAGCGCGCCAATGTATTGATAAACAATTCAAGCCGGTTCCCTCCTATACCTTGTTCAACTTTGAGCAACCGAGCAGGAAATGCACAATCCAAACTTTTACTTCACCCCGCTCTGCTCCAATTATAACAAACACAGCCAAACAAGAAACACCGACCCGAGGACAAGCACGCAGTGATACTTCCAACCGTGCTAAGATTAGGGGATTCTCCCAGTGTTACTCAGCAAAATATTTACATACCATGACTAAGCGGATATCAATCGCGAATCTTCCAGTACATTAAAAGCTATTGGATTGGTGGAACACAAATTCAAGTGAAGTACATGCAAATACAAGTTTGTAACGCTTAATAAAACAATAAATGATCAAATATTTGGTAGATGGGCGTACTCGGGAAAATCTGCATGAGAAAAGCTACAAGAACAATTACTACATTTCATTTTTATACATTCCTAATTTCTGCGCATTGTGTAATAATTGTTTAACGTACTAGACTGCCAGTCACTGAACAAAGGTGAATAATTTCAAAAAGATAACATAACTCGTATCTCTATTGTTTATTTCTTGCGTATATTGGTGTACATTTCATGTGCTTCAACAGTTTTGCGCAAGACTGGACAAAATGTATTTAACGCCTGGTTTTAGTCCGGTATTTCACTTGCTGAGACAGTTTGAACCCACATTATGGTAAAGATGATGTTAGATGTTTTTGATGTTAGATGTTTATTCTTACTTTTTGCTACTGATGATCTTTATGTCAGTATAACGATCAAAAACACCCCATTTTGAGTTAAATTGTAAAAACAAATACTTTAAATAGACTTTGAATAGTAAAAACTTCCCTTTTTATATGCTGTAACAATACAGGAACTGCCACAAAATAGCTTATCGCGTGTCCATGTATCACGTTGCCGATTTTAAATCAGAGCCTTCTTTTATATACGACCACCGTAGTTATGTAGCCACCCCATATGCATGATACTACAGCAGGATAGTTTTAGACAGATTTGTTATCCACCCTCAATCACAATAATGCGTACCAGTTGAATTAGCCTCTTGCCAGTCGTCTTGTGACGTGTTGAGCTATTCGCACGAGTTAATCAGTAAGGAGAAAAGCCCCACAGACATTACGAAATTTTTCCGATAACAAAGTTTTGGTTTCTTTGTAAATACTGTAGTTTTACCGTATAAAATTGCTACACACGCAACAGATTCATGATCAGATCTAGTCTATTGATATTATATGCTTATTCGAAATAAAGCTTACCGGTTTAGCACCCGGTTTAGGCTTACACGATTAGAGCAAGCTGTAAACAAAATAGAGATAAAATAACGGGAGAAAAAGGGAAACTCTCTTTTTCGATATATAAAGCGACACCGTAGGTTATTGGTCATAATAGCAAGGTGAACGGCAAGTCGTTTTTATATAACGAATTTTTAGTTGGAGTAAAAATTACTAATATAGTGTCAAGTTTGTGAAGGTTATACGGAAAATAGGGCTGTGAGGGTTAGGTAAAGTTGATATACTGTTATTATATGTTCATTTTTAATCTGAGATTCATTATAGATATTACAAGCTGGTTTACAGTATTATATTATCGTTGTGATTCAAAATGTCGTTTGATATTGAAACTGACGGTATGCTGGTCAACCACGGACGAGATCCACCTGGTCAGAAATGTGTTTACATCACTCCAGGTGAGTTTAACTGCGTAAAATATATAATGCTGTCCAAATATAAATTACTATTCTGAAAAAGTCAAAATATAAAATATCGTATTAAAATAAATGTTATAGATGATAACCCCGAAGCCCTCTAAGGGCTTTCGAAGGCCGGAAGTTACCGCACCTGAAGTGCTGGCAAATTGTATCGCATCGTTTTATACCGCTGTGGTGTTGCGTGGTTGATGCGAATAAAAGTACAAGTATATATCTACACCATAACTAATACGTTCAATTTACAATTTTTCTAATGACTTCGGTTCACTTTAACACTTGTTTAAAAGTATAATATTAAGATTTGTTAGTATGTGTACTGTCACCTGATTATTCGAGCTACATATATATAAACTGTTTATTACCACCTTCTACATTAATCATGGAATATTTCACTTACGTCATAAAAAAATTCCATAATCAGTTGTGACGTCATGGTAAATTTGGTTAATACCGGAAATGCCAAACACGTAATATTGCATCATTATGTCGTCATAAATGTTTCCTACAGAATACCTTCTCGTGTATGGCTTACCTTAAAGGGGAACTGAAGTCAATTTTAAGAATATCTTAATAAATGGAAAAAAATACGCTGATTTCAAAAATCAAATCAGTTTCTTCCAATATTTTTTTGTTAAAGAGTTATGAGCAAATATGCATTTTATTTTATGTTAGGGGGTTTCCCGTATTACGTCACTGACGTTGTTGAGATTTCGTGCCTATATGCATTGTATACAATCATGTGCCAGTTTAGAGGTGAATTAGTAACATAAGCGCCTGCAGGAGCGTTGTATTTTCGTTTTTTATGGAGACTTAGCATAACACTTGTCATATAGCCTAACTGAACCAATGTACCCGCGTGACAGCTTACCTTAAGCGCGCTCATTCAGGCCTGCACGGTCCTGGACCTAAGCTGAATGCTGAGGTATACAGGTCTCGTATTTAAATGACTTTAGAATAATTAGTCTTAGCAATTTATATCATAAATCATAGAAGTAAAGACAGAACAATAAAACTAGAACAGAGGAGGCAGTAAACTGTAACTGCCAGCAATTTATAGAAATAAACCAGCCATCAATCAAAGATCAGACTATGCGGTGGGAACAGCCTATTTCTTTCATGATTGTTGCTTTTCAATATATAGCCATAATCTGCAACGTAGACTAGCAATGTTGTTATCAACCCCTAGGCTACAAACTGAGAGTGTGAGAGATTTGGTATACATATGCATAGAAGTTTTAACAAATTTCTTTTGTTTTCTTCATTTCTAGAGTAAATTTAAGTTAATGTTGTAACACTAAAATGGATGACAGTTTTCAGCATTCTGGCATGGATGAAAGAAGTTTTATTGTACACAATAAAACAACACAAATTTAGTCATGTGCGTTTGAACCAAGGAAAACATCTGAAAGTATCTTTGAAGATGCAAGCCCCATAGAAAAAAATGTTTATTTAGAAACATTACCTATTGACATGACTTGGTGCCGTTGCAAAAACTGTATTCTTATGGACACACCGCAAGAATGTTTATGCTGCATGAATGTACATGCATTTGTGCACAAAATAACGCCAGACTGGACTTGCATTACTAAAAGCCCTTATTTTTCAATTATCTGCTTGGATAAAGAAGTTCTTGAAGTTGCACTTGATGTACTGGGTTGATCACTATGTTTAAAATCATAATCAGAAAAATTAAAAATTGTTGGAACTGTATTTTTCACCAAGTGGTTTGTTTTCATCATCTTGGCTACTCCATTGGAGTCAAATACAATTTTACTATGATAATCCTTGTCACAAATATGTGCACTACACACTGCGGTTATTTTTCCAGGTAGTTTAGAACGCTTGCATTGTATCTATTGCTTCAACCGTTTTTTGTCGTTGTGAGGAAATCGATGGAAGAGCACAGGTGGATTGGAATTCCGTGTGCTGTAATAGGAATTTGTACATCCTGGAGCAAAACAATATACTCCAATCACTCTTTCTTCCTTCTCAGTGGCTTAACTTTAGGCATTTTACAATATCTAATAAAAAGAGAAATGTGGTATATTCTTAAATTAGAAATGTGGTATATTCTTATTAACTTATTTGGGTAGTTAAGTAAAGATCTATTATATATATTCTTCACTTACTTATCTGAGTGCTTGCTGTGTACTTGTTGTCAGACTACACATCAGCTACTCAACTGTGGATTAACTGGTTTTTGCAATAAGTGGTATTCTCAACCAGTAGGCTAATGCTCAGTTTCAATAACAGCAGACATTAAATGCACCACATACACAACAGCAAAACATTATACAAACAGCCAAGGTAAACCATGAAAGAAATAGGCTTTTCCCGCCGCATAGTCTAGCCTTTGCTTGATGGCTGGTTTATTTCTATAAATTGCTGGCAGTTACAGTTTAATGCATTCTGTTATAGTTTTCTTGTTCTGTTTTCACTTTTATTATTTATGATATAAATTGCTAAGACTTATTATTCTAAAGTCATTTAAATACGAGACCTGTATACCTCAGCATTCAGCTTAGGTCCAGGACCGTGCAGGCCTTAATGACTGGGCTTAAAGTAAGCTGTCACCATGTACATTGGTTCAGTAAGGCTATATGACAAGTGTTATGCTAAGTCTCCATAATAAAAACGAAAATACAACGCTCCTGCAGGCGCTTCTGTTACTAATTCACCTCTAAACTGGCACATGATTGTATACAATGCATATAGGCACGAAATCTCAACAACGTCAGTGACGTAATACGGGAAATCCCCTAACATAAAATGAAATACATATTTGCTCATAACTCTTTAACCAAAAAATATTGGAAGAAACTGATTTGATTTTTGAAATCAGCGTATATTTTTCCATTTATTAAGATATTCTTAAAATCGACTTCAGTTCCCCTTTAAATGAACATATGCGCCGAATTGTGTAGTGAAAGTAAATAGTTCTATGTGGTGGTTCCTTCCCTGGGGAATACCCGATAGCGAAACAAGAAGACTGTTTCAGAATTTTTGTATCTTTGAATACACCCAGTTTTCCCTGTAAAAACGACTTTTAGAATTAATTCTTACAATTTTCGGAAAAAAAAAGAAATAGAAGTTTTTCTTTGTAAACTTTCGTAAGAGTTATTTTATTAATATTTTTAGGAGATAAAGAAAGGGAAGTTTATAGAATAACAACTTACAAGCTGTTTCCGCAACACGTACCGGTTGACGTACTGTCACTTGCGTCGTTGGGTTTCCTTTACACCGGATTTAAAGATAGAGTGAATGTTTTGTGTAAGTATGATGTGGTTCAACTTTATAACAACAGGTTCCTGTATGTTATATCTTCCAATTTAATATCAATACAAGTATGAAGAACTTAAGAAAATCGTCATAAACTTATCAAGTGAGTTAATAATTTACAGCAGTTATATTTATTGTAATTTCTCTTCCATTCAGATGTGGGCAATGTGTTGAAGGATTGACCGGCAACAAGGATATGTCTCTACCAAGCTGGCATAAAAGTGATTGCGAATTCGCTAATGGAACTGACACCACAAATATATCACTACGTAAGTATATGGGCTACACCCTTTAATTAAAATACCACAACAATTTTAAATTCTTTAACTCAGATCATTTAATAAAGTGTATATAAACAGTTACCGAACCGAGCACAGTATGTTTCTGCTGAAATTACAAACCGAAAAGTTATGTTTATTGTCACACAGAATCGATCTCACGAAGTCCTCCACGGACCAGAGCACAACGACCTAGAGAAGCCAGTCTATCAGCAGGAGAAGTGTTGAACAACGCCACCGTCAATCGCGATACTGGGATGGTTGTGTTGCCAAACAATCTATCAGTGCACCAGACAGCCACCATACATCAACCAGTATTACCACAAACAGCAACTATCCATCAACCACCACCGGAAGTGATGGAAACACCATCAGAGACCAGAGAAACAGGAATCCCGAACACATCATTATTTCCATGCAACGAACCATTCAACCCACATATGAGAAACGAAAGTTCGAGGTTGCAAACTTTTACTGACAACATGGCGAGTTGGTCGCAACAAATAGTACTTGCAACCCCTCGACAGATTGCCAACGCGGGATTATTTTACATAGGTAACAAAATAAAAGGAATTTCTGATGTATTGACTCTAGTGCTTATTCGGTTTAGTAACATATATATTCTAGGCGACAGAGATCGTGTGAAATGCTGGTATTGCAATGGAGGGCTTCAAAACTGGGAAAGAGACGACAATCCTTGGTTTGAACACGCAAAGTGGTTTCCACAGTAAGTATTGATCTATTTTAAGACACAATTATCTGGTGTAATAGGCAATATCGCCTATATCTGCTTTCGTTTCATTATTTTATGTTTGCTTTTTCTACAGAATTGTCTTTTCGTTTTACTTTAACATTCTATTTGCAGTTGTGAATTCGTCCTCCAGCAAAAAGGTCCAGAATATGTTCACAACATAGTTTCCCGATTTCCAAACCTTAGACGACCTACAATACCAAATCGAAATCGCCATCGACATAATATCTCGCCAATCGGACAAAGTCATTCGTAAGTTTAAATACAACTGTTAAAATCGCTGATTCAAATAATGTATTTCATTCTTTAAGTACAAACCCATTAGCTTTACATGTTGCTTCATATGTGGCTGCACGTTTGTGTAGATCTAACAAACTTTATGTTATGACAGGAATGTACCCCCTCCTGTTAACGGGTCCCCTCAAATTATCGACCCCAGAGCAGAGTTGAGACAGCTGAAGGAAAAAGTTGATTCATTAATGACGTCATCTCCAATAGTACCGGAAGCTATCATGATGGGATTTGAGGAGGAAACGATACGACTCGCGATCAAAAGGTGATTAATTAGGGAATTTCCGATCATTTGTTGTGCCGTTGGGCTACGTAAATCTGTTTCGAAATAATTACGTCTTTGGAATTTTTGTCATCACGAAACAATTAAAAAAAATTAAATTCCCCTTTCGAAAAAAATTACAACTGCGGATTTTTCGAAAGTCTTTCTATATAACTGTTTGCTTAATTTTATTTTAGCTAATATCATTTAAGCGATCTATTTTATAGATTTCAATCCTTATTTTATTAACTAGAACTCTGGAAGCGAACAATCCAATGTTCACGACAGTTGAAAGTCTTATGGACGCTCTCCTCAACTTAGAATCAACATCCGAGGATGAAGAAAACATCCCAATGGAAACAACTCCTGTGACAACAAATGTTCCGGAATCCAGCACTAGCGAGCTGAAACGTTTGGAAGAATCAAGAAAGTGTAAATTGTGCCATGAAGAGCTAGCAAGTGTGGTTGTGTTACCGTGCGGACATTTGGTGTTATGCACCAAATGTGGTAGTGGTGACGTGAAAAAATGTCCGCTCTGCAAGTCCAAAGTTCGAGAATTAATACGGACTTACATATCATGAGATCGGCTTATACATGAAGAACTCATACACATAAAAAACACATACACCCAGTCCTGATGGTTAGCCCAACGGGATTAGTGCAATTGCCTTCCTTACAAAGATTAAAATATTTTTGCATTCCAATCGATTTAAAAATCCTATTACTCTTTGTCCCAGCCGCACAAACTAACCTCATAACCATTTCATAATTTTTTCATATTTTTCAACATATATGTACATACATACGAAAGAGTATAGCTAACTTTATTTTTTTATTTTATTTATCGTTTCACTTACAATTACCTTTAGAAAATGTAGACATTGTATAAATCACTTCATAATTGAACTATATCAGCATTTTTAAATATTTCGTGCCAATTTTTCTAAAGCAATGATCGCCGTATTTCTTCAAATATCCCTATGGTTTGATTCGTGTTAAAATATTGTTGCCAACAAATGTTAATCTTACACTGTCTTGGTATCCTATGTATACAGGTCTTATTGTGTGTATTTGGTGTTACAAGTTTAAACTCATGTTTACATTGAAACACCTACGTCGCTGAAAACTGCTCATTCCGATAGACAACGTGCACTTTTATATTTTGTTTGATATTTATTTATAGATCTTTTGACTTTACTAGACAATATTTATTTAAGTTTAATTATTCTATTTTTTGTAAAAACGTGTTATTTTAAATATATTGTTTACAAAGATTTTAGTCGCAATTGACATGGTTTCATCGTGCTACCGTAACGGCTACACAAAATGTATCATACCTAAAATGTTAAAAGAACGTCGTTGATTATACGTTTTCACCTTGCATTCCTAAAAGAACAGTCATTGAAACACAGAGCTTATACTGCTGTGCTAAAAGGATTTTAAACTTTTTTATTTGACCAAGGAGTATTTTATTTGTTATTTTGTAACTTTGCTGTTATACTTTTGTGGATTTGTATAGAAATTCCAGAAGGCTTACTTTCACAAATTCCAACAGCCTTTTAACGTGATTTTCTCCACCGGTAAATTACACATTTTAAAAATATTGCGAATCAGAATGCATACAATGACTTCGGAAATCTACAAAATTTAAAACATGAGCCCGGTTGTTGGAATTACCTAATCTATGTTTGTTTTTATGTCATGCTTTAATATGTACTAAGCCCATGTGTACAACCGACTAGCATGTCGCTGGTATGAATCAAGAGTGATTAGTGCTAATACACATATTTAATTAATGTAATCGTATTTATTTAAATTTTATTTTATTTGTTGCAATGTCTTATCCCCAATATTCTACTGTTTTCGTTGCTTACCATGTGATTGCCCCGTGATATGCTGTTAATCATAACCTGTCGCTGTTATCCTTCCCGCCCTAAACCGTTAACGTTGCCGCCTATTTTTAATTTATTATCCTACCTTTAGAATGCAACGAATTGGGATAGATGTTTTTCATACTACTTGCCGCCAATACCAGCATGTTATACCGAACCTTAAAAGTTCACTATATGTTAAAACAATGTATTAAACCGCAACTCTAAGAGTTATTGTAAGGAACATGTGGGCACATTTGTTGTGTCTTGTTTTATACACCTTTTATACACTTTTTATGTACACTTTTTTTACAGAGTATTTTACTTTGTTATTTGTTCACTTTTAATCCTTTGCATCTTCAACCCGTTTTATTTTCATCGCGTTTACAATCGCGCTTTTATTATCTGTTGGGGTTTGCAAATAATAAACGCTCGGTGTATAGTGCGGATTTACGTGCTTCTGATGTTTACGAATTTGCGCAGCTAAAATTCAGTTCTCTCTTGCCTTTTTAACTGTTGAGACTTGTTTTTATAAAGAATGTTTTCAGTTTTGTTTGTGTAAACAGTCGGTATTTTAATTAAGCCAAAACGTATCAAGCCCTAGTAATTGGCCCAACGGCAGGCTGTTAAGACAGCGTCCTGAAGAACCCTTAACATTATTTGGAAATAATAATGAAAAATAATCCAGCCCACGTATTTCAAACATCCGTCATGCGATGGTACTGCTATACGCATACTTACACCTTTGCTCATTTGCTAACATAACAAATGACACATCCACGAAAAAGGATATGAGTGGGCTGCCCGCAGTCACGTGGAATATAATATTGGGGAATTCCCCATTCGGTGGCGCCGAGTACATGCCAGACACACATATTCACAGTTCATACCTTGTAAGGATACCTGCAGTAATCACGTAAACAGGAGCGTATGTGATACCTCGCCCTTTGAAAAATCTAATAACCGACGTATGATTGGACGGGAAAACAATAGGCATGCAACTAAATGTGCTTCCACTGTGTGAAGGCATTCAAGTCGTATTTTTCCCAAATTTCTCTGGTGACCATATTAAGTTAACCAACTAGAATTGGTGTAAAGATTATTATCAATAGAGCTGAAAATGTTGTTTAAATGTAAAAAAAAACGTGTTCTTGTAAATTACCCAAAATACAAAGTTTTAACTTATCCTGACATGCATACACGACATACGGTTAATTATAGAGGAATTAACTCTAGTGTTGATTATTTAAGGATGTAATATTGAGTCAAGAACTCGTTTAATAAATTATATAATGATAAAAAATTACATGATAAATGGTTGTGTTTGTTATACTTTCTGTTGTCAAACACCACAATATTCCAACCTAATATATGGAGCAGACAATGGCACAATCCATATACTACAGTCCATGTCTGCCATCTATCGTAGAATTTAAAATAAGTCACTTTCACGGGATTTCTTTATTGCAAAATAAATATAAAATTGTGGAAGGTATAAGACACGGGAAAAGATTAGTAAATAAATATAAATCGTATCAAAACAATATAAAAAGTAAGTGAATCTATTTGAAAATAAGTCACCTTTACGGGATTTCTTTATTGCAAAATAAATATAAAATTGTGGAAGGTATGAGACACGTTAAAAGATTAATAAATAAATATAAAAAGTATCAAAACAATATAAAAAGTAAGTGCATCTATTTTGAATGATTTTTACGCTACAATACAAAGATGTCATGTACAACAAAGGTACAAACTTCGTCATCCGATATTCTAGCAACCAAACAACATCACATGTGATCACGTGATATAGTGACGTAGCTGTACAATAAAGTTTAAAAATTAAATTTTAACAGATTTTGCAGAGTAAAATGCGTATGTAAGATCTACATGTGTTACAATGCGGGCAAGACTGTTGTTCATCAGTATCACAAAAAAACGAATTTATTACTAAACATCATAAACAAGACAAACTAAATTTAACTTTACAATTAAATTTAACTAAAAATTTAAAAATTAACTGCACGATAAGGCGCATAAAATATATGAAATGTATATTACAGTGAAAATATATACAATGATTTAACACTGAAGACAAGTTGCAAAACTCTGCATAATCTTATGATAAGGAAAAGGTAATTGAATTTTTACAAAACATATTATAAGGATTACTCTATTAAAATGGCAACAAGTACAGCATGAATGGTATATGCATTTTGCGGAAAGTTTAAGCTGATTAAACAAGTAAAGAGCTGCATACAGGTTTCGCAAACATGATTGGTCTTATTAATAATTCACAGTAATTGCAACACCATACCAGACAAGCTAATGCGAAATTTTACATAAGTCACAGTTTAGTTTAACCCTTTAGAAACGAGATTGTTTTTGCGTAGTTTGCGCGTTTCGACCGAGTCCGCTTTGTAGTGCTCTAGCGCCTCTCGTGTTATAGTTAGAACAAAATGTTTAACACTAGAGTTGTTCGAAATAAAATTTCCAAAATTTCTGAAATTTTTATTTTTTGATGACGTCACTACTTGGGGGTCCACGTCATATTCTTTCTTATACAATGTTATAGTTTTTGATCTGTTTACAATACAGCCTAACATATTTTTACAAAGTTACTCAGAAACAAATTTCCTACAATTATATTATAATTTTGGTTTGATGACGTCATCAAAATATTATTACGTCACTGATTTCATGTTACAGGTCCACCCATGCCAAATTTTTTTTGTTTTTTTTATTATAAAAAATGTTAGAATAGAAATTTAGATTGCTATTAAGTCCATATTGCTTTATCTTACTAATTTTTCCTTAAAATAAACTATAAATGAAGGGTTTGAACCAAATTGTGGACTATAACCTTAAAGATACTCAAAACCCCCCAAAAAATAAAAAAAAAACTGGTAAGATCACATTCGGGACATCCCAAGAAGCGAAACTGATTCTACTGCCATAGAGACATTAAATGAAACAAACCTTTTGAGCGTAGTATTAAAAAAACGTTTTTTTGTGATAATTTTTCCTCAAAATTACACCAAAAAAAGTCATAAAATTCAACTAAACTTTACTTCAAAATTTCAAATGCAAAGTTATGTTTATTTTTGCTGTTTTCAAAAGATATATCATATAGCTTTCCAAAGAGACCAAACTTTAGCAGTTTCGACAAGAAATGTTGGAGATTTTTCATTTTGAATGAGCATATGTCAAAAAGGACAAATTTGTTCTTATCGTTTCTAAAGGGTTAATACTATATGAATAAAAGTCCTTACATAAATGTTTCGCTTCGTTTGGCCATACAAAAGTGTATAAATGTTGGCTGGTAAAGTCAAGAGACTCATAAATAAATTAAAAATAAATCAACAACATATAAAAGTGCACGTTGTTTATAGAAAAGAGCAGTTTTTATTGACGTAGCTGTTTCAATAAGGTTTAAAATATTGAGTTTACAACTGTAACACCAAATAAACACAGTTCTCTAAGGGAATTTTAAATAAAATGCGATAAAAATTATAAAATAAAACAAGTGTTACCCTTTGGCATGTGCATATATGTTAAAAGCATGATCTCATGCTATGTAAGTGCGTATTAATTCTCGAACTTTCGATTTGCACAGCGGACATTTTTTCACGTCACCACTAGATCAATACTTACTGTGGAAACCATTTCGCGTGTTCAAACCAAGGATCGTCGTCTCTTTCCCAGTTTTGAAGCCCTCCATTGCAATACCAGCATTTCACACGATCCCTGTCCCCTGGAAATATATATGAGTTATTAAACCGAATAAGCACCAGAGTAAATACATGAAAAAATCATTTTATTTTGTTACCTATGTAAAATAATCCCGCGTTGGCAATCTGTTGCGTGTGTAGCAAAATATTATACGGTAAAACTACAGTATTTAAACCAAAACTTTGTTATCGGAAAAATTCCGTAATGTCTGTGGTGATTTTCTCCTTACTGATTAACTCGTGCGAATAGCTCAACACGTCCCATGACGACTGGCACGAGGCTGATTCAACTAGCACGCATTATTGTGGTTGAGGGTGGATTACAAAAGTTGTCTAAAACTATCCTGCTGTAGTATCATCCATATGGGGTGGCTACATAACTACGGTGGTCGTATATAAAAGAAGGCTCTGATTTAAAATCGGCAACTTGATACATAGACACGCGATAAGCTATTTTATGGCAGTTCCTGTATTGTTACTGTATATGAAAAGGGGAGTTTTTACTATTCAAAGCCTATTTGAAGTATTTGTTTTTACAATTTAACTCAAAATGGGGTGTTTTTGATCTTTACACTGACATAAAGATCATCCGTAGCAAAAAGTAAGAATGAATATCTAACCCTCCGGCCCTAATTAAAACAAAACAGTCAAATCTTTCAAAAAGCAACTGGGTTCCCTTGACCATAATGTAGGTTTGATCTGTCTCAGCAAGTGATATACCGGACAAAAACCGGGCTTTAAATACATTTTGTTCACCCTTGCGCAAAACTAATGCAAGCACATGAAATGTACACCAATATGCGCAAAAGATAAACAATACAGATACGAGACATGTTATCTCTTTAAAATTATTTACCTTTTTTCAGTGACTGGCAGTCTAGTATGTTAAACAATTATTACACAATGCGCAGAAATCAGGAATGTATAAAATGTAATGTATTGATGCAAATTAAATTGCGCCACCCAGCAGACAAAAATCAGACTACCGTTCGGTCACTAGCCGCATCTGAATAAATCTATCTTTAGAAGTCTAAACTGTATATTCTGTACCAAGTCAAAAGAGGACAGTTTTGTTCTATAGTTAAGTGGCTACTCATTATTGGCAGGTGACCTCTAGGCAGCAAAGGATAAGTATGTCTATTGCGCTGGTTCGGCTCAAACCCAGGTTAAGGTGAGATACAAAACCTAACCCAACCCAAAAACTAAAAGAAAAAGCCGAGCTCCCACAAGCCTATTGGTAAATTAAACGCCAGGCCCATAAATCATACGTTTATTATCGTTATCTGCTTAAAATTACAACAACGTGCACATATAATATGGATGTAAAAATATATTCTTCATGGCGTTGTTGTCGCAATTATTGGTCCAATTCCACAAGCAGTATATTTTAGAGTCAACATTAACGACATATACATAATCAAGTGACTATTAAATTCGGTTTTTTAATTTTTTTTATGATGTTTTTTCATTTGAAATTAAAAATCTGTTCATATATATATATATATATATATATATATATATATATATAATAATAATAACTTTACAAAATTTCCAACATTTATACATCAAGAAATTATAAATATTGGCAATGCAGTGCGATATGGAATTGATATGGAATTAGTGTCAGATAAATTTACAATTTGTTATCTTTGTCATAATTATGTGTCCCATTTGGAAAAATGGGACACATATGGTTTTTGTCCGTTTTTTTTTCTTTTTTTTTCGTCAAATGCTTGACAGGTATGATTTGTGGACCCAACATCTACCAAAAGGGGTAATGGATTCACAACGAAACTTGGTAATTTGTTAGACGACATGGTCTAGAAATGCACAGACTAAAATTTTGGGTAATAAATCCAGGGGAATTCCCCTGGCACGTTAAAAACCAAAACGGTATTTTTTTCTAAAAAATTAGCTCTTTTGCGCATAGCGGTTGAACGATAGGTCCAATTTAAATTAGATTTGACAAAATGGAAGTGCATTAGTAACTGATTGAACACTTAAAATAAATAAAAAAATTACCTAGGGAAATACCCTAAAAAATAAGATTTTGTTGTCAAATCATGATTGTGACAGGCATGACATGTCGCCCCGACATCTATCAGAAGGGATAATAACATCGCAATGAGACTTCGATATTTTTTTAACAACATGATCTAGATATGCAAAAACCAAAATTTTGGGTGATGAATCCAGGGGAATTCCCCTGGCACGTTAAAACCCAAAACGGTATTTTAAAAACCAAAACGGTACACCCCGGTTGCCCCCTGTGCCCTCTCGCTCGGTGCCGACATGCGATCTTCCGCAGATAACAACTCGTTTATAAGGTGCTGAGCGGTGGGAAAGAATTCTTGGCAGAGATTGTAATGTCTGGGATGGAAGGAGGTGTAATTATGTTGTGGTAATTATGGGTCCCATTTGGAAAAATGGGACACATATTGTTTTTGTCCGTTTTTTTTTCGTTTTTTTTTCGTCAAACGCTTGACAGGTATGATTTGTGGACCCAACATCTACCAAAAGGGGTAATGGATTCACAACGAAACTTGGTAATTTGTTAGACCACATGGTCTAGAAATGCACAGACTAAAATTTTGGGTGATAAATCCAGGGGAATTCCCCTGGCACGTTAAAAACAAAAACGGTATTTTTTCTAAAAAATTAGCTCTTTTGCGCATAGCGCTTGAACGATAGCTCCAATTTAAATCAGATTTGACAAAATGGAAGTGCATTAGTTAGTAACTGATTTAACACTTAAAAGAAATAAAAAAAATACCCATGGAAATACCCTAACAAATAAGATTTTGTTGTCCAATCATGATTGTGACAGGCATGCCATGTCGCCCCGACATCTATCAGAAGGAATAATACCATCGCAATGAGACTTTGTTATTTTTTGGACAACATGATCAAGATATGCAAAAACCAAAATTTTGGGTGATGAATCCAGGGGGAATTCCCCTGGCACGTTAAAAACCAAAACGGTATTTTTTCTAAAAAATAGCTCTTTTGCGCATAGCGTTTGAACGGTAGCTCCAATTTGAATCAGATTTGGTAAAATGTTAGACCATTAAACACTCTGTTCCAATTAAAAGAAAGAAAACATTTATTAGTGTAATTCCTTTAAAAACGGAGATATGTTGCTGAATTATGATTGTAACAGGTATGCCAAATCGTACTGACATCTCCAACAATTAAGGTGATCGACAAATCAGACAAGGAGATCGACAAATCAGATTAAAACATAAGAATTGTTATATAACGTAACCCACATATGTAAAAACAGAAACTTACGTAATAAACCCAGTAGAAACTTATCTACTAAACCCAGTAATTCCGAGAAACCACGAAAAACTAAATCGGGCTGTTTTGGGAATTCAGCTTCATTTCAATACAGCGCTTAAAAGGAAGCTTTAATTTAAAACATTTGTGGTGAAATGTTCGTAAATTTAAGACGTTTATTTTTTTACTTTCACATGGAAAAGAAGTTTGGTTTAATAACTATGGGACCCATGCGTTTATGCTTGCAGAAACAAACTACATACTCAGTGTATAAAATACAAAATGTGGTTAGGGACCCTGTAGCATGAATATATGGCATGCGACATGTGTTTTACAAATAGTGGTGGTTAAACACGTGGTTGACACTCTCTAGTTAGAATTTAAGTTTTGTCATAACTATAAAAATATCCAATCGAATTTTAAAATTCCGTTAAAACAGATCCGTTAAGGCCCAATGGCCCCAGGTTATATGCACAAGACTTTGCTAACTGAGTAACCATTATTCCACCTACTCATAGCTTGATCATTGAAACTTACTTTTTTTAAATAACTTATTCAAACAAAATAATAAAAATAAGTTGACTCTTATAGCAACAGAAAAAACGGGAACAAAAATTTCACATTTGACTACGTTCACCTTGTCAAAGCAGCACGAATGGTTTCATCTGTGAACCCCATTTCTCTTGCTCGAGCCACATGAGTTGATGATGTCATTTGTTGGTTGACACACTGCTCCATGGACAAGGGGGGTGTTCTTTGTGGCGCAGGTGGATTGATCATCCGTCTGGAGAGAATTTGGAAAAATTAAGTTAATTTATCAAAGTATTTTAGGTGTATGTTTGTTGGTCAAAAACCCAAACGGCCAAATTAAATCTAATAAACATACTAACTAATGATGTCAGAATTTAATGTTATTCAAACATAGTTAATGTAATTCCCTTTGTTTTTTGAGCTGGTGTATTTTGTATTTGACGTAGTACCTTAAATACAGCTTAACAATACCACATTAGCCGACCCACCATCGGATTATCGAAGCTATTGGAATGTGCTTATATACGATAAATTTTTTCTACCTGGCTGGGTTCCGACACATAATGGATTCGGTGACAGGGCCGTTTTTTATATATAATTCAGCATATGTATCGGATTCGGCTTGTCTTGTCATCACTTCCGGTGGTGGTTGATGGATAGTTGCTGTTTGTGGTAATACTGGTTGATGTATGGTGGCTGTCTGGTGCACTGATAGATTGTTTGGCAACACAACCATCCCAGTATCGCGATTGACGGTGGCGTTGTTCAACACTTCTCCTGCTGATAGACTGGCTTCTCTAGGTCGTTGTGCTCTGGTTCGTGGAGGACTTCGTGAGATCGATTCTGTGTGACAACAACCATCATTTTTCGGTTTGTAATTTCAGCAGAAACATACTGTGCTCGGTTCGGTAACTGTTTATACACGCTTTAATAAATGATCTGAATTAACGACTTTAAAATTGTTGTGGTAATTTAAATAATAGGTGTAGCCCGTTAACTTACGTAGTGGTATATTTGTGGTGTCAGTTCCATTAGCGAATTCGCAATCACTTTTATGCTAGCTTGGTAGAGACATATCCTCGTTGCCGGTCAATCTTTCAACACATTGCCCACATCTGAATGGAAGCGATATTACAATAAATGTGACTGCTGGGTATTGGTAACTTAGTTGGTAAGTTTATGACGATTTGGTTAAGTTCTTTATACGTGTATTGATATTAATTTGTAAGATATAACATACAGGAACATGTTGTTATAATGTTAAACCACATCATACTTACACAAAACATTTCACTCTATCTTTAAATCCGGTGTAAAGGAAACCCAACGACGCAAGTGATAGTACGTCAACCGGTACGTGTTGCGGAAACAGCTTGTAAGTTGTTAGTCTATAAACTTCCCTTTCTTTATCTCCTGAAAATAATAAAAAAATACCGCATACGAAAGTTTACAAAGAAAAACTTCTATTTCTTTTTTTTCCCGAAAATTGTAAGAATTATTTCTAAAAGTAGTTTTTACAGGGAAAACTGGGTGTATTCAAAGATACAAAAATTCTGTAACAGTCTTCTTGTTTCGCTATCGGGTATTCCCCAGGGAAGGAACCGCCACGTACAACTATTTATTTTTATTACACAATTCGGCGCATATGTTCATTTAAGGTGGGCCATACACGAGAAGGTATTCTGTATGAAACATTTACGACGACATAATGATTTAATATTAAGTGTTTGGCATTTCCGGTGTTAACCAAATTTACCATGACGTCACAACTGATTATGGAATTTTTTTATGACGTAAGTATAATATTTCACGATTAATGTAGAAGGTGGTCATAAACAGTTTATATATATATGTAGCTCGAATAATCAGATGACATTACACATATTTACAAATCTTAATATTATACTTTTAAACAAGTGTTAAAGTGAACCAGAGTCATTAGAAAAAGTGTAAACTGTGCGTATTGGGTATATATTTCTACTTAAAATCTAACATTACCTCAAATACGATATTTCATATTTTGACTTTTTCAGAATAGTAATTTATATTTGGACAGCATTATATATTTTGATTTAAACTCACCTGGAGTGATGTAAACACATTTCTGACCAGGGGGATCTCGTCCGTGGTTGACCAGAATCCCGTCAGTTTCATTATCAAACGACATTTTGAATCACAACGATAATATAATACTGTAAACCAGTTTGTAATATCTATGATAAAACTCAGATTTTCAAATATTTATGTATACTGTATACATATCACTATCATAATTAGTTTATTTATATTTTCTAGTGCAGTAATGTTCTGCACTTAAAGTGCTTTCTTTAATAAATGTAGTACAATAACTGTTTTTGCACCAATTATAATTTAATGTTTTATAAAGTGTGTTTTGAAACGGTTTTTAACCACTGGTGGAATTTCATTTTAGGGGGTTTTTCTTTTTCACCTAATCCCAAAGCCGGCTCCCCCCTCAGTACTGGGTCGCGCTTGCACACTTTACACAAGTATTAAATAACATCAAATTTAATTAGTTAATTTTGATTTAAATTGTTTTTGTTGAAATTTTTTTTTTTAATGTAAGGTTTAACGGCCACGTCATTTTTTTCCCATAACTTGCAATGTGTCTAGTCACTGGCGTGTTTTAACTACTGTAGTTTTGCCGTTTCATCCTGTCTCCTTAATTTGTAACAAATGTTGTATTCTTCTTTATTGTAACGAAGGAGCAAAAAAATAAACTAAACTAAACTATTAAAAACAAACATATTGTTACGGTTATTAATCCCAAAATTGTTGTATACGATTTCTATTATTTCCATTGTTACCAAAACCACCATGCATAACGGATTGCGACATTTCTTTGTCTAAGTGGCATGCCAAGTTAGATCAGCCATGTTTGTGTAAGATGTGTACGCTAATGTTCCAAATTGTTTAGTGTAGCTTGTGTTGTGCCTGCAGTATATGTTATGCTGATATTGTAGCAGTAATGTTTCACCTAGTTTAATTGCAATACGTCAATGTTTAAATCTAGCTATTGTGTAGCATTCGCAATTGTAAAAGTGTTCAAGGTACTATGTTAAACTGCCTCTATTTGAATTGCTAACTGTGTATTCTATTGAATAAGGTTGATCGAATCGTGGTTGAACACCTCAGAAATTTAGTCGTTTAGTCGCTACTGTTCATTTCATATCATCACTGCACCGGAACTGTATAATACACCTTTCTGCAACTATAGTGATGTGTTTAATGGGCAGTCACTAAATCGCTGACAAGACTACCGATTTGATTGACATACCATGACCAAAGTGTCACGTAGGATACGGTTTAAATTCTACATTGATTTCTGAGAGCTTCAACTTTGTCAAGTTGGATACTTACCTACAACAAGAGTAGGTCGGACATTTTTTTATTTTTTGAAACATTGACTGAAGATGAGTTGTTTGGACTCAGACATTCAATCCGGGGATAACAACCCTCAAGGCGGACCAGAGACAATTTCCACATTGAAATCAAGAAGAAAGACTGCCTTGAGCAACTTTACCAAGCTGGAGAAGAAGTTGCTCGGACTTATGACTGAAGATTGTGATGATACAACACACATTGTCAGCCTGAAGGCTAAATATGATAAAGCTTATACAGATTGTTTGCAGCTCTGTATCCAGTTATATGATGCCCTGTCTGATGATGAGGCAAGAGCCGAAGCGACCAGGAAGCCATATAATACAACGAAAACAAGATATTGATTAAAAATGTCAGATCTAAATACGAGACAACAAAGGAGCTCCTGTCGCCCCATCTTCCCGTCACACTTCCAGGAGTGCCACTACTTCTGCCCGTCTGAATGCTAGCCTTAAGCAAGTACAGCTTCAACAAGCGGAGCATGAGGCTTCGCTTCGCCGGCAGCAATTGGAAAATCAGGCCAGGAGAGAACAGCTCCAACTAGAGCGGGAACGTGAGCTTAAACGTGAGCTTGAGCGACAAAAACAAGAAGTTCAAAGAAAGAGGAAGAAGAAGAACTTCGGATTGCTCTTGAT
>CH002338.1:64086-78483 GCA_000149265.1 Ciona savignyi
CGCATATGACTGAATTTGTGTTATTTTATTGTGTACAATAAAATTTCTTTCATCCATGCCAGAATGCTGAAAACTGTCATCCATTTTAGTGTTACAACATTAACTTAAATTTACTCTAGAAATGAAGAAAACAAAAGAAATTAGTTACAACTTCTATGCATATGTATACCAAATCTCTCACACTTCTCAGTTTGTAGCCTAGGGGTTGATAATAACATTGCTAGTCTACATTGCAGATTATGGCTATATATTGAAAAGCAACAATCATGAAAGAAATAGGCTGTTCCCACCGCATAGTCTGATCTTTGATTGATGGCTGGTTTATTTCTATAAATTGCTGGCAGTTACAGTTTACTGCCTCCTGTTCTAGTTTTCTTGTTCTGTCTTCACTTCTATGATTTATGATATAAATTGCTAAGACTTATTATTCTAAAGTCATTTAAATACGATACCTGTATACCTCAGCATTCAGCTTAGGTCCAGGATCGTGCAGGCCTGAATGAGCGCGCTTTAGGTAAGCTGTCACGCGCGTACATTGGTTCAGTTAGGCTATATGACAAGTGTTATGCTAAGTCTCCATAAAAAAACAAAAATACAACGCTCCTGCAGGCGCTTCTGTTACTAAAATTCACCTCTAAACTGGCACATGATTGTGTATAATGCATATAGGCACGAAATCTCAAAAACGTCAATGACGTAATACGGGAAATCCCCTAACATAAACTGAAATGCATTTTTGCTCATAACTCTTTAACAAAAAAATATTGGAAGAAACTGATTTGATTTTTGAAATCAGCGTAGTTTTTTCCATTTATTAAGATATTCTTAAAATTGACTTCAGTTCCCCTTTAAACCTTTCCCCTTTTTTTATCTTAATGTTAGTCTCTGATAAAGCGGAAGTGGCTGTTAAAGGGGAATTTACAATCGTTAAAATATTTAAACATGATTTGTTTTTTTACGCATGGGCAACTCTCAAGTTTTAACTCTAATTTTCCAGCTCTATGATGCTGAGTTTAACGTTTTTCACCAAAAAACTATTGTTTTTTATATGCAAACGTAACAGAAGATGATTAATATTTTAATAATCTTAAATTAGTTTTAAAAGTTAGCCAAGGTAATCATCTAATCAATGTCACCCCGGTTTCTATGGTGATACTGTGCTGAGTAGGCCAAAGGATAGGATAGAATGTTTATGTGTAACCTTGTTTATGTTTAACCGACTGGCTAGCGACTAGTTTCAAACCTACATCTGTTCTCTCATTTGTATTTTTATATAAAAAGAATAATTTTATTTAATTTGTAATATAAATGGCAGTTACTGTTAAAACTATTCGATTGTAGTGAGGTTTTCTAGAGCTTTTTTGTTATTTTTTCGAATGGGTAAAATAGATTTAAAAACAAAAAATCCAATTAAATAAATAAACTTGCATATTACTTTGGCAAACGTTTCAGCTACACTTGCATATTAGGGTTTTTTAGTGTTACCATCTCCAATGCAATCAATGGCAAATTGAAAAATTAGGGTTCTTATTAATTTTAAAGGGGAACTGAAGTCAATTTTAAGAATATCTTAATAAATGGAAAAAATACGCTGATTTCAAAAATCCAATCAGTTTCTTCCAATATTTTTTTGTTAAAGAGTTATGAGCAAATATGCATTTTATTTTATGTTAGGGGATTTCCCGTATTACGTCATTGACGTTGTTGAGATTTCGTGCCTATATGCATTGTACACAATCATGTGCCAGTTTAGAGGTGAATTAGTAACAGAAGCGCCTGCAGGAGCGTTGTATTTTTGTTTTTTTATGGAGACTTAGCATAACACTTGTCATATAGCCTAACTGAACCAATGTACGCGCGTGACAGCTCACCTTAAGCGCGCTCATTCAGGCCTGCACGATCCTGGACCTAAGCTGAATGCTAAGGTATACAGGTCTCGTATTTAAATGACTTTAGAATAATAAGTCTTAGCAATTTATATCATAAATCATAAAAGTGAAGACATAACAAGAAAACTAGAACAGGAGGCAGTAAACTGTAACTGCCAGCAATTTATAGAAATAAACCAGCCATCAATCAAAGATCAGACTATGCGGTGGGAACAGCCTATTTCTTTCATGATTGTTGCTTTTCAATATATAGCTATAATTGTAGCGTTATAGCGAACACGCGCTATCTAGTTTAGAACCTGTATTGTGAGAACGAAAGAGAGCGACAGAGAACGAGACTTCAACTTATATACGAAGGGTAAATCACTCAGGCATGCAACTCTAGTGACGTATAACTCTACATCCCCCTTTATAAAGTATTACAGTTGGGAGGTCAAAAATAGTAACGCTCAACACAAGGTCTACATTTCCCCCTTAAAAGGTAAGATATAAAGTTTAAAAAAACAGGATGAACGTAAATATACAACTTATTCATCGTACATAAAACGCTTGGGAGGTACAATAACTCTCCCATAACGCGAACGTATAGTACCCGAACTGCCACTATCGTGCGGCACAGGTACAGGAACTAGTTGACTTCGATTCCGTCGCAGAGTGTGGTCCTCCGTTTGAACAGTGTATGAACGAGGTTCACGCGAGGTTGACACAACGATACCGTCTTTCAAGTCTCTGTGCGGGTCTATCCACAATGAAATTCCCTTTTCCAATGGTGGTAATGGTTTTGCGCGGTGACGTTTGTCATAATTTTGTTTTTGTTGGTGTTTCGCGATATTGTCTTTTCTTCGAAAGTCTTTTAGATGTGACCACTCTGGATCTAAATTCGACGGCAGCACGGGTAAGGTGCTTCGAATTCTTCTACCCATCAGTAATTCTGCTGGGCTGTATCCAGTGGAGAGAGGCGTTGCTCTGTAGGCCAGTAGACCACGGTAAGGATCCGATTTTCTCAGGATTCCCTTTATCGTCTTCACGGCTCTCTCTGCTTCCCCGTTGCTCTGAGGAAATCGAGGACTGCTGGTGACGTGTCTGAAACCGTAACTTTTAGAAAACCTGTAGAAAATAAAGGATGCAAATTGAGGTCCATTATCTGATACTAGTTGTTGTGGAATCCCATGACGGGCAAATATTGATTTAAGTTTCTCAATGACATCTGCCGATCGCGTCCCTCTATCGAGCAAAGCAACTTCAATAAATCTCGAGAAGTAGTCTACAACAACAAGGTAGTTAAGATTTTTCCAGTAAAACAAGTCACAACCGACTTTCTCCCAAGGACTATTGGGCAGTTGAGACGGAATTAATGGCTCTGGGTTAAAATGTCTATACTTGGTGCAAATGTTGCAGTTTCTTACGTAGTTGTTCAAGTCTTTTGATAATCCAGGCCACCAAACAGACGTTTGGGCTCTTTCTCGACATTTGTTCATGCCCTGGTGCCCTTCGTGTATGCGATCTAGTATATCATTTCTTAGTGATGCTGGGATCACTAAGCGTGTGCGGTACAGCAGTAGACCATTGTACACCGATAAATCGTCACATACTTTCTTGTAACGTTGCAACTCGTAGGTCAGAGAAGAATTTAAGGACCACTTACTTTGTGTGAAATTTATCACCTGCTTACACACTTCGTCCTCGTGAAGCTTGTTTCGAACTTCTTCCAGACGAGCATCGGTTATTGGTAGGCTGGATATGATGCCGATGACATGATCACAGGTTACCTCCTGTAGCTCATCTGCATCCATATCTGGTCCTGCAACGGGAGCTCGCGAAAGCGTGTCAGCCGTCACCAAGGACTTTCCCGGTACGTACCGTACATCGTACGAATACCACATTAGTCGCATACGGAATCGTTGAATCCGCGGCGATAACTCATCTATATTCTTTTGACCAAGCAAACTGACTAGAGGTCTGTGGTCCGTTTCTATCAAAATGTGAGCACCCAACAAGTAGCTACGGAATTTTTCGCATGCCCATGTTACGGCGAGGGCTTCCTTTTCTATTTGCGCATATTTTTGCTCCGTAGACGTTAATGAACGAGAGGAGTAGGCGATTATTCTTCTTTCCCCGTCTACTTCTTGAAATATCACTGCCCCCAAACCAAATGATGAAGCATCACACGAAACTATAGTTTTACAAGTTGGATTGTAATGTGCTAGAACGGGTAACGACGTAAGCAATCCTTTAACATGGTCAAAGGGATTCCTGCGTGTTCGGTTTTCCATCCCCACTCTTTGTCTTTTAGTAACAATTCTTACAGGGGGTTTTGTGATAATGGAAAGATTTGGAATAAACTTAGCGAAGTTGGTTAATCATTCCTAAAAATCGACGTACACCACCTAACGTCAGTTGGACTATCCATTTCACGAACAGCTCGACATTTATCTGGGTCTGCGTGAATACCGTTGCCATCGATAACATGTCCAAGGAATTTGATGGACGATTTTCCGAATTGGCATTTGTCATTTAGTGTTACCCCCGCTTCCTTCAGCCTTTCAAGAACAGTTACTAACCTTAAATTGTGTTCCGATTGTGTTCCTCCAAATATGAGAACATCATCCATGTGGCATAGCACACCTGGAATTCCTGTTAGGATATCGGACATCCGCCTCTGAAAATGCTCTGGAGCGGACGAAATTCCAAAAGGAAGGCGATTAAAACAAAACCTCCCCACTGGTGTTATAAACGTGGTTAGCAACTTACTTTCTTCGGATAGGGGTATCTGCCAAAAACCAGAGTTCGCGTCTAATTTAGAAAATAATTTAGCTCCATTTAGCTTTGCAAGAGTTTCATCTACAGTTGGCATTAGATGAAGTTCTCGGCACACACTTTTGTTTAACTTGGTGTAGTCAACGCAGATACGTAATTTCCCGCTGCTCTTTGGCACAACCACCATGCCGGCGCACCATTCCGTGGGTTTGGTTACCGGGCTAATTACCCCCGATTTCTCCATTTGTTCCAATTCCTCCTTAACCTTACTTTCAAGAGGTAAAGGGACACGGCGTGGAGAATGGAGACTAAACGGCGGTGCATCCTTTTTTAGTTTTATCGTATACGGCTCTCCAAGCTTATCCAGCCCAGTAAAAACGGTTGGAAATTTTCGGGCGTATTCATTGCTATCTAATCCTTGTATTCTTTTAAGAATATTCATTGCTTTGATAGCAGGCCATCCCAACAGTGGATTACTTAACCCGGAGATAACATAAATACACTGGACAGAATTTTTAATCGTATCGTGTATTTTCGCATTAAAGAACCCTTTGACTGTTAAGTGATTACCTCCAGGGCCACACACCACTCGATCACTTTTATGTAAACACAATCCTTTAAAGTGATTGCACATTTTCTCTGGAATGACCGTTATATCCGCCCCAGTATCCACCCTAAAAGTTATCGGGACGTCATTTACCTTTAAGGTAACCAATGGTGCATCCTCGCCGATGCCCTTGATGTGCCCTAGAAATGCTGCTGGCTTTGACTCAGAAATATACCGCACATGCGACCTTTTACATGCTCTTTTAAAGTGGCCTTGCTTGCCACAGGCATAACACACTGCATTTCTAGCGGGACAATTTTCTCTCGTATGTGAACCTAATTTCCCGCACCAATCACAGCCACGGCGAGCACGCACTAATTTACGAGGCGCTTGTGTCCTGCGTTTAGTTCGTACGGCGTCAACTTCTGAAGATTTACATTCAGCTTCGTTTAAAGAGAGCTGTTGTTTTCTAACACATTCCGTATTTCGTACTACAGTTACCGCCGTTTCTAAAGTAAGATGACGGTCCAACTGTAGTCGTTGAGATAAGGATTTATCCACAAGTCCAACAACCAAGCGATCTCGTATTAGCTCATCTTTTAATTGTCCATATTCACAATTATCGGCTAAACAATACAGGGACGTTATAAACTCTTCGACAGGCTTGATTCCAGGTTTCGCATATTAAATTTTGCTCTTTCGTAAATCACATTTTTTCGAACTTCGAAGTGTTGGTTTAAACGATCCCGGACCGTCTTAAACACACTTAGTTCATCTTCATTAAGGTTTAAGGTACATAGAATATCATCGGCTTTGTCGCCTAATAAATATATCAAGGTATTAACCTGATTTTCTTGTGTTTCCTCTGAGAGCTTGGACGCAACTCGGTACCTTTCAAACCTCCGAATCCATTGTTTCCAATCTTCTGGCTTATTGAAATTGAATGGTTCCGGCGGAGACATTTGGAAAGCCATCCCAACTTCTGACACCATGTAGCGATATAGCGAACACGCGCTATGTAGTTTAGAACCTGTATTCTAAGAACGAAAGAGAGCGACAGAGAACGAGACTTCAACTTATATACGAAGGGTAAATCACTCAGGCATGCAACTCTAGTGACGTATAACTCTACAATAATCTGCAATATAGACTAGCAATGTTATTATCAACCCCTAGGCTACAAACTGAAAGTGTGAGAGATTTGGTATACATATGCATAGAAGTTGTAACAAATTTCTTTTGTTTTTTTCATTTCTAGAGTAAATTTAAGTTAATGTTGTAACACTAAAATGGACGACAGTTTTCAGCATTATGGCATGGATGAAAGAAATTTTATTGTGCACTATAAAAAAACACAAATTCAGTCATATGCGTTTGAATTGAACCAAGGAAAACGTCTGAAAGTATCTTTGAAGATGCAAGGCCCATAGAAGAAAATGTTTATTTAGAAACATTACCTATTGACATGACTTGGTGCCGTTGCAAAAACTGTATTCTTATGGACACACCGCAAGAATGTTTATGCTGCATGAATGTACATGCATTTGTGCACAAAATAACACCAGACTAGACTTGCATTACTAAAAGCCCTTATTTTTCAATTATCTACTTGGATAAAGAAGTTCTTGAAGTTGCACTTGATGTACTGGGTTGATCACTATGTTTAAAATCATAATCAGAAAAATTAAAAATTTTTGAAACTGTATTTTTCACCGAAGCGGTTTGTTTTCATCATCTTGGCCACTCCATTGGAGTCAAATACAATTTTACTAAGATAATCCTTGTCACAAATATGTGCACTACACACTGCGGTTCTTTTTCCAGGTAGTTTAGAACGCTTGCATTGTTGTATCCATTGCTTCATCCGTTTTTTGTCGTTGTGAGGAAATCGATGGAAGAGCACAGGTGGATTGGAATTTCGTGATCTGTAATAGGAATTTGTACATCCCGGAGCAAAACAATATGCTCCAATCACTCTTCCTTCCTTCTCAGTGGCTTAACTTTAGGCATTTTACAATATCTAATAAAAAGAACTAAATTGGAAAAGTGGTATCTTATTAACTTATTTGGGTAGTTAAGTAGAGATCTATTATATATATTCTTCACTTACGTATCTGAGTGCTTGCTGTGTACTTACTGTCGGACTACACATCGGCTACTGTGGATTAACTGGTTTATGCAATAAGTGGTATTCTCAACCAGTAGGCTAATGCTCAGTTTCCATAACAGCAGACATTAAATGCACCACATACACAACAGCAAAACATTATACAAACAGCCAAGGTAAACCATGAAAGACATAGGCTTTTCCCACCGCATAGTCTAGCCTTTGCTTGATGGCTGGTTTATTTCTATAAATTGCTGGCAGTTACAGTTTATTGCATTCTGTTCTAGTTTTCTTGTTCTGTCTTCACTTTTATGATTTATGATATAAATTGCTAAGACTTATTATTCTAAAGTCATTTAAATACGAGACCTGTATACCTCAGCATTCAGCTTAGGTCCAGGATCGTGCAGGCCTTAATGACCGCGCTTAAAGTAAGCTGTCACCATGTACATTGGTTCAGTTAGGCTATATGACAAGTGTTATGCTAAGTCTCCATAAAAAAACAAATATACAACGCTCCTGCAGGCGCTTCTGTTACTAATTCACCTCTAAACTGGCACATGATTGTATACAACGCATATAGGCACGAAATCTCAACAACGTCAATGACGTAATACGGGAAATCCCCTAACATAAAATGAAATGCATTGCTCATAACTCTTTAACAAAAAAATATTGGAAGAAACTGATATGATTTTTGAAATCAGCGTATTTTTTCCATTTATTAAGATATTCTTAAAATTGACTTCAGTTCCCCTTTAAGCTTTATTGTTTTGATCAAAATCAAGGTATCTGTGGGGGTCTTCCTTATTTTCTTAGGTCAGGCTTGGGTTTGCGCCTGGTGCTTGCACTAATTCTGGCATGAGGTCCCCAACTAACATACCTCAGCCATGACTAAAACAGATGACAATCCGACTCCATAAAAAAACTTCTTTATTGATATATTGCAATCTGATACAATACAATTCGTACAGTTAAACTGGTTCATTATACATGCTTGAAGGTATCATCTTCAAGCAGGCAGTGCTTGTCTACATTTCAGAACGCGTTTCTGATAATAATCTGATACAAAAAGTTTTTACACAAGCGCTTGTATGGCGCAATGTGTGGGAAGATTATAAAGGAAGTACTGCTTTGGGGATTATAGCTGGTTCGAAGGAAATGATATACAACGGGCGCACACAGCCGTGCTGCAGGCAATAATGGCTTATATACGTAAACAATTTACCGAAACTTGATAATGTGCACAAAAATATAGCTAAACCGCGAATGTCACTACATATCCTATGAATAGTAATAAAGGATTTGAGCGGAATCATTAAATATGCAACAAGTTGGATACCACCTTGCTTTTTACTCTGGATGGATAGTTCAATGTGATTCGAGGTTGGTTCCGTCCACAGAAGAAGTTCCACCAGAACATTGTTCCTACATACGACCAGGTTAGTATTACCCAAATGATAGTTGATAAAATATTTCAAGAAATAATCTAGCGCATGTTGTATGAGTATTTGTTTGTGGGGTTTTGCATAAATTAGTTAATTCTTCTTGGCTTACTGTATTCATTTGAATCCACAACCTTTTAGCCGCCTTCAGTCCATAGACTCTCTTACAAATTGGCACAATATTTTTTCATATCACCAGTTATCCAATTATTTTCTAATTGGGCATTTTCTATGGCCATAAAGAGTTTTATTTAATGAAAAGCCAAAGTCAAAGTGATTGCACTTAAAAGTTCTTTAACCCTGCTTAGTCACCTGTACATTTCTAATTATAAACAAACTTCCACTCAGCCCTTTCGAAGTTAGGAATTAAGAGTAATTATGAAAAACAACAGAAACTGAAGTAGCTTGTTAAATAAACACTTAATAATCTGATGTTGGCTCATGTAGTAATCACCCTCACTATCCCCAATCCCAGTACTAAACAGATAAACACCAATTCCTACTATTCATCAGAATATGGAGAATATGAAGTGAACATACGAGCGATAGTTATAACTATTTATTTGTACTCAACAAAGTTAATATCCCAGTAGTAAACAAATAAACACCAATTCTTTTAAGAATTTTGAGAAAAATGGAGAATTTTTTTTTAGGACAGGACAGGATATTCATCCTTATCCCCGTGAATGGGAAAACCAAGGGGGTTATTACACGGACAATCGTCAGATCTCCTCGCGCCCATCGTCGGGTTATCGGGGCTATTGCATTGTGTTGTATATGATAGACACGTTCCTTTAATTTGGTAGAACCCATTAATCCGCTGGGTTTAGGCTATGTCTGTAAAGTGCCTTGCCCAAGGACACAACCGACTAGCTAGCGACCAGTTTCGCACCTGCAACCTTTCTATTGAAAGGCGACGCACTTAACCGTTAGACCAACGGGCCGGAGAAAGTTTTCGAAGTCTGGTTGATGCGATACTGGATGACAACTCTGCAAGTCTCTCGGAGGAGGAGCGGATTGGATCCTCATCTGTTGCTGATGCCAATCTGAGATCCATTGCATCAGGTGGAAGCGGAGCCCAGGATCAGGGAGCTGCTCATCCATCTTCATCGGAAGTGATTCGACGACTGGAAGATTCAAGGATGTGTCGAATGTGTCACACCGTCGTGGCCGACATAGTTCTAATGCCGTGTGGACACTTGGTGTGCTGTTCAAATTGCTGTCACATCATCACAAAATGCCCACTTTGTGAATCGGAGATACAAAAAGCCATAAAAACTTACTCTGCTTGAATTTTTATGGATGTGACATATCCTTCACACTGTTCTAATACACTGTGTAATATCACCCAATTTCTCTATCATGCTCTGATAAATTTGGGTATTTATTTATTTAAGTTCATTTCTCCCGTCAAATATCACTGTCAGTACTTCTTATTGTATTTTGAACAAATCTTCTTTTTTGTTTCTTACTTTCTTTAATATAATTGTACAAATAAATATTCCTAAAAGTATTCCCATGTGTAGTGTCTGGCTGATTATCTTGGCGGATTATTGCGTCGCTTTTCAGCCGAAGGGTTGCTGGTTCGATTGGTCATCAGCTGGTCGGTTGATTCCTGGGCCAAGGCATTTACGAAAATATCCTTTTCTCAGTCAATTGATAGGTTACTGACATTGAAGAAACGTCTCAATCCTACGTAATAGATTTCAATAACTCGGGTAGCCCTACCGTGGCCGCGAGGTATTCCTGCCATTACCCGTGTGTCAACATAAATTATTAATTTAATCAATACAGCTTTCGACTGAATGGCACGTTCGATTAGACTTTGAGCAGAAGGGTTGCAGACGAGAAACTGGTCACTAGTTCTCGGTTGTGTCCTTTACCAATGGACTAAAAGAAATTTCCTTATTAATAGGTTTTACCGAAACATAGAACACAGTAACCCAACAGCGAAAGCGGTACTAGTTACGTATTCGGTAGTGATAACGCTTCCGCAATTTCTCATTTACAAGTTACCCCTGAAAGCATAAATATATATGATATAGATGGCGTATAACCAATTAAGACCTCTATGAACGGCAGGATGTGACGAGTGGTACCCTCCATGAGTCATTGTTTTTAAACTAGTGTTTTGCTGAGTAACAATGGTGGTGATTCCCCAATGTTTGTTTTGTTGAAAGCAGCATGTGCTAGGCTGCGCGCCGGTGTTCTCGTTTAGCAGTAAAGTTTTGTAATCGTGGAGCAGTGCTTTGTAAAATAAAGGTGTTGAATGTGCATCTGCTAGCTGTTTTGTTGGAAAAAAGTTGCCGATGTACGAAGGGGTATGGGCTCAAAATTTTTAAACAAAATTTTGTAGGGTTTTGAGTTTAGGTTGCAGATCCAAGCTTCAATTTTAAATTGTGAAAAAATCTAAGACTTCCTATGTCAGGATTTTGAGTGACAGTCGTTTTTGTGAGGCCAGTTTGCATTGGAGAGATAGGGAAAATAATTAGTTGAACGCCTCCTATAGGATTTAGGATTGGTAAGTTTTTATATCTTCTGTGTGCATAGGTGTCCAACAACACATCTAGGCCTTCACACCTGCCCAAAAATTAAAAATTATGAAAAAAGGTACACATGTGGATACCAAGAGGAGTGCATTTTTCAGTCCGATATCAAAAATTGGATTAACAGCCTGTATCGAAAGATTGTCTGGTATTTATAAAAGCCATTCGAAGTTAAGTTCTTGAAAAAATATCCGAACGACCCTCTACCAGAGTGAAAATGACCAAAAATGAGGAAAAATGACTAATTAATTACTTTGCTAATTAGCATAAGTAATTAAGTGTAAGATTTTAAACAAACAGTTGACTAGTAACATTTATCCACACTCAAATTTCTATAAATTTGGAGATTTTGGCAAAAAAATCAAAATGGCCAGTTTTTCATTTAGGAGGCGTTCAACTAATTATTTTCCCTATCTCTCTAATGCAAACTGACCTCACAAAAACGACTGTCACTCAAAATCCAGACATAGGAAGTCTTAGATTTTTTCACAATTTAAAATTGAAGCTTGGATCTGCAACCTAAACTCAAAACCCTACAAAATTTTGTTTAAAAATTTTGAGCCCATACCCCCTCGTACATCGGCAACTTTTTTCCAACAAAACAGCTAGCAGATGCACATTCAACACCTTTATTTTACTAAGCACTGCTCCACGATTACAAAACTTTACAGCTAAACGAGAACACCAGCGCGCAGCCTAGCACATGCTGCTTTCAACAAAACAAACATTGGGGAATCACCACCATTGTTACTCAGCAAAACACTCGTTTAAAAACAATGACTCATGGAGGGTACCACTCGTCACATCCTGCCGTTCATAGAGGTCTTAATTGGTTATACGCCATCTATAAGCAACGTGAATATGATACATCTTTATTCCCGGCGATAGAAAAACAAAAACTACAGCGTTCTTGACTGTTTGCATCAACCCACATTAATGATTTAAGGAAGTGTTCGGGACGTACCCGGTCCAAGTACACAATTTCTAGTTGCCACGCTATTTCGGAACATCCGTGTATTGGTGAATGAATGAAAACCAACGCGACACTGTGGTATAGTATTCCTGAGTTTGATAATTATTAAATGTGCACAACAAATGAAATGTGATTTCGTAATAGAATATATTGAGAGTGTGGGAAATTAACTGGACACCACCTTACGTAACAAAAGGTTTATGTCTAAAAAATGTATAGTAAGTCTGGCGGCGCGCCAAGCATATGTAACTCTATAATAAAACTCATGAATGAGATACTGTTATGCGTCTGTGTCACGAGACACTTTCTACCATAATCATCATTTCAATTCAATTAATGAATTAAAGATCGGATTTCACAATTCAGCCCACACGTTTTCAAAATAGCCAGCCATGCCCACATATAGCAATGTTACGAGACGGACTCATGTAGTGTGTGGGATACGTTGCTGACATAACCGGGAATCTATAGTATAACCAACAAACATGAATCTGGAACTCACTCCAAAATTTATTTATAGATTATAATACATACTTTTTTTTAAAACATGACGAACTATTGGAATGTATGTTTTTCGGTTTCAGGTTTCATGGTACTTTAAACCTGCCATTATAATGTTGTAAACCGATAGTAATTTTTAAGTTTGATATTTTTAGCGTATATCTGGATTTTCAGCATATAGCCTCTCCATTTAATACAACTATTCCATTTTGACTTAAAATTGGAACCCAATTTTTTATTAACCACTGCAATAATTCATCTATAAAACATAGGCAGCTTTATATTTTTTACAACCTAAAATTAAAGCTGGAATCTGTAATCTAACCCCAGAGCGCGCTAAAGTATTGATAAAACAATTCAAGACGGTTCCCTTCCATACCTTGGTAAACTTTGAGCAACCGAGCAGGAAATGCACAATCCAAACTTTTATTTCACCACGCTCTGCTCTAATTATAACAAACACAGCCAAGCAAGAAACACTAACCCGAGGACAAGCACGCAGTGATACTTCCAACCGTGCTAAGATTAGGGGATTCTCCCAATGTTACTCAGCAAAATATATACATACCATGATTAAGCGGATATTATTCGAGAATCTTCCGAAACATTAAAAGCTATTGGATTGTGGAACGCAAATTCAAGTGAAGTATATGCAAATACAAGTTCGTAACGACGCTTAATAAAACAATATATGACCAAATATTTGGCAGATGGGCGTATTCTCGGGAAAATCTACATGAGTAAAGCTACAAGACAATTACTAGGCCTACATTACATTTTTATACATTCCTGATTTCTGCGCATTGTGTAATAATTGTTTAACATACTAGACTGCCAGTCACTGTAACAAGGTAAATAATTTTATAGAGATAACATGTCTCGTATCTCTATTGTTTATTTCTTGCGCATATTGGTGTACATTTCATGTGCTTGCAACAGTTTCGCGCAAGGTTGAACAAAATGTATTTAACGCCCGGTTTTAGTCCGGTATATCACTTGCTGAGACAGACCGAACCTACATTATGGTCAAGAGATCCCAGTTGCTTTTAGAAAGATTTGACTGATTTCCTAATTAGGACCAGATAGTTAGACGTTCATTCTTACTTTTTTCTACTGATGGTCTTTATATCAGTGTAACGATCAAAAACACACCATTTTGTAATACATTGTAAAAACAGATGCTTGAAAAAGACTTTGAATAGTAAAAACTCCCCTTTTCATATACAGTAACAATACAGGAAATACTACAAAATAGCTTATCGCGAGTCTATGTATCACGTTTTAAATCTTTTGCCGATATTAAATCAGAGCCTTCTTTTATATAGGACGACCGTAGTTATCTAGCCACCCCATATGCATGATACTACAGCAGGATAGTTTTAGACAACTTTTGTAATCCACCCTCAACTGCAACAATGCGTGCTAGTTGAATAAGCCTCGTGCCAGTCGTGATGGGACGTGTTGAGCTATTCGCACGAGTTAATCAGTAAGGAGAAAATCCCCACAGACATAACGGAATTTTTCCGATAACAAAGTTTTGGTTTCTTTGTAAATACTGTACTTTTACCGTATATTATATTGGTACACAAGCAAAAGATTCATGATCAGATCTAGTCTATTGATATTATATGC
>CH002338.1:108731-124745 GCA_000149265.1 Ciona savignyi
ATGTCTGTCACAGCGTTTGACGAAAAAAAAAGATAGAAAAGGGGACAAAAACAATATGTGTCCCATTATTTAAATGGGACCCAAAATAAGTAGCACGAGTTCTCGCTTGTGTTTGGTTACGCATCAGCAACACTTTACTCTCAATTGTTATGGGTCCCATTTGGAAAAATGGGACACATATTGTTTTTGTCCGTTTTTTTTTTCTTTTTTTTTTTCGTCAAAGGTTTGACAGGCATGGCATGGCGCCCCGACATCTACCAGAAGGAATAATCGAATCGTAATAAAACTTAGTCATTCGTTAGACAACATGGTCTAGATATGCAGAAACCAAAATTTTGGGTAATAAATCAAGGGGAAATCCCCTGGGAGGTTAAAAACCAAAACGGTATTTTTTATGAAAAATTTAGCTTTTTGTGGCATAGCGCTTGAACGGCTGCTCTAATTATGGGTCCCATTTGAAAAATTGGGACACATATTGTTTTTGTACGTTTTTTTTTTTTCTTTTTTTTTTTTTTTTCTTTTTTTTCTTTTTTTTCGTCAAACGCTTGACAGGCATGGCATGTCGCCCCGACATCTACCAAAAGGAAAAATGGAATCGCAATGAGACTTTGCCATTTGTTAGACAACATGGTCTAGATGAACAGAAACTAAAATTTTGGGAGATAAAACCAGGGGAATTCCCCTGGAACGTTAAAAACCAAAACGGTATTTTTTTCTAAAAAACTAGCTTTTTGGGGCATAGCGCTTGAACGGCAGCTCCAATTTGAAACAAATTTGGTAAAATGTAAGAGCATTAGTCACTGATTTAACACTTGAAAGAAATAAAAAAATGATACCTAGGGAAATACCCTAAAAATTAACATTTTGTTTTCAAATCATGATTGTGACAAGCACGCCATGTCGCCCCGACATCTACCGGAAGGAAAAATGAAATCGCAATTAAACTTTGGTATTTGTTACACAACATGGTCTAGATGAACAGAAACCAAAAGTTTGGGGGATAAATCCAGGGAAATTCCCCGGGGGCGTTAAACACCAAAACGGTATTTTTTTTAAAAAAAAGTAGCTTTTTTGGGCATGGCGCTGGAACAGCTGCTTCAATCTGATTCAGATTTCGTGGAATGTAAGTGCATTACCTACTAATTTAACAATTAGAAAAAATAAAAAAAATTATCAAGGAAAATACCCTAAAAAAACATTTTGTTCTCAAATTATGATTCTGACAGGCATGGCATAACGCCCTGACATCTACCAAAGGAATAATAGAATAGTAACAAAACTTGGTCATTTGTTAGACAACATGGTCTAAATATGCAGTAAAAAAATTGTGGGTGATAAATCTAGGGGAATTCCCCTGAGACGTTAAAATCCAAAACGGTTATTTTTCTAAAAAATTAGCTTTTCGGGCCATAGCGTTTGAACGGCTTCTCTAATTTTGATCAGATTTAGTGGAATGCTGGATCGTTAGCCACCCTATGTCAATTAAAAGAAAGAAAACATTTACTTAGGGTAACTCCCTTAAAAACGAAGATATTTTCCTGACTCATGATTGTGACAAGCATGCAACATTGCACTGACATCTTCAACAAGGATTCGTCAAATTGAATTAAAACTTTAAGAATTGTTAGATAACATGACCCACATATGTAAAAACAGAAACGTTATGTACTAAGCCCATGGGAAATTCCCCGAAGCCATCAAAAACTAAATCGGGCTGTTTTAGGAATTTAGCTTCATTTCACTACAGCGCTTGAAAAGAAGCTTTAATTTAAAACATTTGTGGTGAAATGTTCGTAAATCTAAAACGATTGTTCTTTTTTTACCTACACCTGGAGAAGAAGTTTGGTTTGATAACTTTGGGACCCATGCGTTTATGCTTGCAGAAACAAAAACTACATACTCATTGTATAAGATACAAAATGTGGTTAGGGACCCTGTAGCAGTAGCATGAATATATGGCATACAACATGTGTTTTACAAATAGTGGTGGTTAAACACGTGGTTGACACTCTCTAGTTTGAATCATATTTGGTGAAAAGTAAGTGTGTTTGTTAGTGACTGATTGGACACTTAAAAGAAATAAAAAAATTACCTAGGAAAATACCCTAAAAAATTCGATTTTGTACTGAAATCATGATTGTGACAGGCATGCCATGTCGCCTCAACATCTACCAGAAGGAGTAATGGAATCGCAATGAAAATTGGAAATTTTTTAGACAACATGGTTTAGATATGCAGAAACCAAAATTGTGGGTAGTAATTCAAGGGGAATTCCCCTGGGATGTTAAAAACTAAAACGCTTTTTTTTCTAAAAAATTAGCCTTTTTTGGGCATAGCGCTTGAACGGCTGTTACAATTTGAATCAAATTTCATGGAATGTAAGTGCATTAGTCACTAATTTAACACTTAAAAAAATAAAAAAAATTACCTAGGGAAATACCCTAAAAAATAAGATTTTGTTCTGAATCATGATTGTGACAGGTATGGCATGGCGCCCCGACATCTACCAGAAGGGTTAATGGAATCGCAATGAAACTTAGTGATTTATTGGAAAACATGGTCTAGATATGCAGAAACCAAAATTGTGGGTGATAAATTAAGGGAAATTCCCCTGGGATGTTAAAAACCAAAACGCTATTTTTTTCTAAATAAATTGCCTTTTTTTGGCATAGCGCTTGAACGGCTGTTACAATTTGAATTAGATTTTGTGGAATGTAAGTGCATTAGTCACTGATTTAACACTTAAAAGAAATAATGAAATTAACTAGGGAATTACCTAAAAAAATAGGATTTTGTTCTCAAATCATGATTGTGACAAGCATGCCATATCGCCCCGACATCTACCAAAAGGAGTAATTAAATCGCAATGAAAATTGGACATTTGTTAGACAACATGGTCTAAATACTCGGAAATCAAAAAGTTGGGTAATGAATCTAGGGGAATTCCCCTCGAACGTTAAAAATCAAAACGTTTTTTTCTAATAAATTAGATTTTGTGGCCATAGCGCTTGAACGGCTGCTCTAATTTTAATAAAATTTGGTAAAATGTTAAAACATTATACACTTTGGGCCAATTAAAAAAGGAAAACATTTAATTAGGTTATTTTCAATGAAAACAAAGATATGTTCCTAAATTTGGATTGTGGCAGGCATGCCTAAATCGGGCCGTTTTTGAAATTTAGCTTTATTTTATTACAGCGCTTGAAGCTATAATTTAAAACATTTGTGGTAAAATGTTCGTAAATTTAAAACGTTTATTCTTTATTTAACTAAACATGGAAATTAAGTTTGGTTTGTTAACTATGGGACCCATGCGTTTATGCTTGCAGAAACAAAGTACATACTCAGTGTATAAGACAAATTGATGGTTAGGGATCCTGTAACATGAATATAGGCTAGGGTATACAACATGTGTTTTACAAATAGTGGTGGTTAAACACGTGGTTGACACTCTCTAGTTAATTGAGGTTTTCTGCGTAAACGACTCCTTGACTTCTGTGGTTCGTCGATCAACTCCTCAGTAGTTTTATAACATCAATTGTATTGAGCAATTGAGGCGATTAACTTGGTACCAATTGCGAGTTAAATCGTTAGATGTTTCAACGACATAGATTGCAGATAAACTCTCAGTAATCGTCACATACAAGATCTCTCTTAATGCGTCCACCCTCTCGAGCCAAAGTAAATTCAATTTATACAAACAAGATTATTCGACAGCTGATTAAACCTCACAATAATATTTCAGTGATGATGCATTGTCAGCGCAAATGCCGGCTGTGCGATCGTAAATCTTATGTAACACATGTGGTCGCTACAATGTAAATATTTTGCTGAGTAACATTGGGAGAATCCCCCAATCTTAGCACGGTTACAAGTATCACTGCGTGCTTGTCCTCGGGTCGGTGTTTCTTGTTTGGTTGTGTTTGTTATAATTGGAGCAGGGCGGGGTGAAGTAAAAGTTTGGATTGTGCATTTTCTGCTTCGCTGCTCAAAGTTTACGAAGGTATGGGAGGGAACCGGCTTGAATTGTTTTATCAATACTTTGGCGCACTCTGAGGTTAGATTACAGATTCTAGCTTTAATTTTAGGTTGTAAAAAAATATAAAGCTGCCTATGTTTGATAGATGGATTATTGCCGTGGTAGAATAGTTGTATTAAATGGAGAGGCTATGCTGAAAATCCAGACGTAAAAAATACCAAACCAAAATATGTCGCTATACAACGTCACGCAGAATTTTACTATCGGTTTACAACATTATAAAGTATTATGTTACTTAAAACCGAACAACATACATTCCAATAGTTCGTCATGTTTTAAAAAAAAGTATGTATTCTCATCTATAAATAAATTGTGGAGTGAGTTCCAGATTTATGTTTGTTGGTAATACTATAGATTCTCGGTTATGTCAGCAACGTGTCCCACACACTACATAAGTCCGTCACGTAACATTGCTATATGTGGGCATGGCTGGCTATTTTGAAAAGGTGTGGGCTGAAGTTGTGAAATCGGATCTTTAATTCATTAATGCAGTGGTTCTCAAACTTTTTAGAGTTGGGACCCACTATTAATTACCACAATTTATGGCGACCCACTTAACCTTATATATAGTTGTTGTAACATGTGTGAGAAACAAAAGGTTCAATGACCTGAGGTCAGGTGAAGATCACGCCACGATTCAAGATTGTGTGATGTCACAATTATGATAATTTCCCCTTGATTTTTGTATAGGAAATAGCCAGTATAGTTAATCAGAGCTTTCTATAACTTTTCACGACCCACCAAGATTACTTTTCGCCGAAAACGCTGAAATTGAATTGAAATGATGATTATGGTAGAAAGTGTCTCGTAACACAGATGCATACCAGTATCTCATTCATGAGTTTTATTATAGAGTTACATATGCTTGGCGCGCCGCCAGACTTACTATACATTTTTTAGACATAACCCTTTTGTTACGTAAGGTGGTGTCCAGTTAATTTCCCACACTCTCAATATATTCTATTACGAAATCACATTTCATTTGTTGTGCACATTTAATAATTAGCAAACTCAGAAATACTATACCACAGTGTCGCGTTGGTTTTTATTCATTCACCAAAACACGGATGTCCCGAAATAGAATGGCAACTATGACACTTTGTACTTGTGCTGGGTATTTCCCGGACACTTCCTTAAATCATTAATGTGGGTTGACGCAAACAGTCAGAACTCTGTATTTTTTATTTTTTTTATCGCCGGGAATAATTGATTATATCTCATATATATGTGCTTTTAGGGGTTACTTATAAATGAGAAATTGCGGAAGCATTATCACTTCCGAATACCAGACTAGCACAGCGCCCACAGTCGGGTTAATGTGTTCTATGTTTCGTTAAAACCCTATGATAAGGAAATGTCTTTTAGTCCATTGATAAGGGACAACCGAGAGGTAGTGACCAGTTTCTGATGTGCAACCCTTTGGCTTAAAGTTGTCTAATCGAACGTGCCATTCGGTCGAAAGCTGTATTGATTAAACGAAAAACTTATGTTAACACGGTGACCAGTCAACTAAACCCCTTACAACTGAACCCCTTACAACTGAGCCCCTACAACTGAACCCCTTTACAACTGAACCCCTTTTAACCGAACGCTTTTAATTGAAAAGGGGATTCAGTTGTAAAGAGGTTCAATTGAAATGGGTTCAGTTGTAAAGGGGTTCAGTTTAAAGGGGTTCAGTTAAAAGGAGTTCAGTTGTAAGGGGCTTAATTGTAGGGGTTCAGTTGTAAAGGGTTCAGTTGTAAGGGTTCAGTTGTAAGGGGTTCAGTTGTAAGGGGTTCAGTTGTCATGGAACCGTTAACACACGGGTAATGTTCGGAATACCTCGCGGCCACCGTCGGTCTACCCGGGCTATTGAAATGTATTACGTAGACCTGAGACGTTTTTTTAATGTCAGTAACCTATTAATTGACTGAGAAAAGGATATTTTCGTAAATGTCCTGGCCCGGGAATCAACCGACCAGCTAGTGACCAATCGAACCAGCAACCCTTTGTTTGAAAAGCGACGCACTAATCGGCCAGACACTACACATGGGAATACTTTTAGGAATATTTATTTGTACAATTATAAGAAAGTAAGAAACAAACAGAAGATTTGTTCAAAATACAATAGGAAGTACTGACAATGATATTTGACGAGAGAAATGAGCTTAAATAAAAAAATACCCAAATTAATCAGAGCATTGTCCGGCCCGTTGGTCTAACGGTTAAGTGCGTCGCCTTTCAATGGAAAGGTTGCAGGTGCGAAACTGGTCGCTAGCTAGTCGGTTGTGTCCTTGGGCAAGACACTTTACGGACATTGCCTGAACTTATCGGATTAATGGGTTCTACCAAATTAAAGGAACGTGTCAATCATATACAACACACTGCAATAGCTCCGGTAACCCGACGCGAGGTGATCTGATGGGCGCGAGGTGATCTGACGATTGCCCGTGTGTTAACCCCCTTGGTTTTCCCATTCACGGGGATAAAGATGAATATCCTATCCTATCCATGATAGAGAAATTGGGTGCTATTACACAGTGTATTAGAACAGTGTGAAGGATATGTCACATCCATGAAGATTCAAGCAGAGTAAGTTTTTATGGCTTTTTGTATCTGCGATTCACAAAGTGGGCATTTTGTGATGATGTCACAGCAATTTGAACAGCACACCAAGTGTCCACACGGCATTAGAACTATGTCGGCCACGTCGGTGTGACACATCCGACACATCCTTGAATCTTCCAGTCGTCGAATCACTTCCGATGAAGATGGATGAGCAGCTCCCTGATCCTGGGCTCCGCTTCCACCTGATGCAATGGATCTCAGATCGGCATCAGCAACAGATGTGGATCCAATCCGCTCCTCCTCCGAGAGACTTACAGAGTTGTCATCCAGTATCGCATCCACCAGGCTTCGGAAACTTGGAAAAGATTCTCCATTTTCCTCAAAATTCCTAAAAGAATTGGTGTTTATCTGTTTACTACTGGGATATTAACTTTGTTGAGTACAAAAAATACTTTTAACTATCACTCGTATGTTCTCTTCAAATTCCCCATATTCTGATGAATAGTAGGAATTGGTGTTTATCTGTTAAGTACTGGGATTGGGGATAGTGAGGGTGATTACTATATGATCCAACATCAGATTATTAAGTGTTTAATTTAACAAGCTACTTTAGTATCTGTTGTTTTTCATAATTACTCTTAATTCCTAACTTCGAAAGGTCTGGGCAGATTTATCACTTGTAGGGTTAAAGAACTTTTGAAGTTGCAATCACTTTGACTTTGGCGTTACATTAAACAAAACTCTTCATTGCCATAGAACATGCTCAATTACAAAATAATCAAATAACTGGGGATATGAAAAAGCAATAGTATTTGGAGAATATTGTGTCAATCGGTAAGAGAGTCTACGGACTGAAGGCGGCTGAAAGGTTGTGGATCCGAAACTAACTACTAGCTGGCCAATTCTAAATTTGGGTATAATCCGAACCAATTTTGTATTAATAACTTTGTGTTTGCCCATTCACAGGGACAAAACATGAATACCCGTGTCCTTTATCCTTGTACATAGTTAGAGCTCACATTGGATAAAAGACAGTTATATATTTATTTTTACCTCATAACTACTTGGCGGATATCATCTATTTCAAATCCCATCAACTTCGCATTTTCAACAAAATGTGATGTTTCCATCTCATGATCAACTTTCTCCATCAACTTTTGCTGCTCAGTGGTTTGGTCCGATATTGGAGGGATTCTGTGAATGTAATAATGGCGGTTTTAAATACTGGAATATTTATCTGATTTTTGATACTTTAAAATAGATTTTACTACATATCATGATACAAACATGCAGTATACCAATCGCCCATAATTTAAATAATAAATTATGGATGTCATTTACTAGAATGTTATGATGATTAAGGCGCCTATACTGTTTTATACTGAATATGCGTTTTACAGAGTTCAAGTCTGGAGTTGATTCTCACTTCCAAAGGTAAAGTAAGTAACATTAAACAGAGATGCACAATTTTAGGCTTCTTATATTGACAGCCACAAAGTTGGACTAAAGTGTGTGTCATTTAATAAATTATAACCCCCACCCCTAGGTTAGTCACCCCCACCCATTAAGATGCAGATAAATAGTTTTATCATGAATTGGGGCAATTTGAAAAATGGCCAACTTTTAATATGGAATCTTTCAATTTTTAAACTTACTGTGGAAACCACTTTGCGTGTTCAAACCAAGGATTGTCGTCTCTTTCCCAGTCATTAAGCCGTCCATTGCAATACCAACATCTCACACGATCACTTTCACCTATGGTGAACAATGGACAAGATATATCAGACATGTAAACATTAGAATAGGATATTTATGTTTATCCCCATGAATAGAAAAACACAAGGAGTGTTATTACAGTTATTTTTTAAGATTACCCTGTGTTCACCATTGGATTACTGAAGCTATTGCAGTATTTGTGTATAAAATGTTTCTTTAGTGCGAGTAAAGCATTTTAATCCACTGGGTTTGGGTGAAAGCCTGACTACTTTGCAACCTGTGTCGAACCCACATCTCTTCGATTAAAAATCGAAATTAAAAATGTGGTGGCGCAAATTAGTATTACTGGCGTGGCGCAAAATTTAGGTTAAAAAATGTTGGTGCAAAAATCCGGCGCACAGAAAACGAACTTTCCAATAGGGACGTGAGGTACTAGTTTCATTAAGCAAACATTAAGCACTTAAACTTGAACTGAAATAAATAGATTAATGTGAAACTAAAACAGATGGAATGGTAACTCTTCGAATTCAAGACTAATCAATCTTAATTCATGATAACATATCTACTTAAAAGATGTATATGCGAAAATATATCAGCAAAACACCAAATATGAAGAACAAAATAAGCAGTGCAGGTAAAACAAACAAATTTAAAATGTTACCAGCTGGTCTGAGTTGTCTTGTAGCTTGAATGTGTTCACAATCGTCCAAATGACATCTTGGTAATGATAAGTCATCATCACGCCTGATATCCTTATGTACTTGCCCACAGCTTTATAAAGTTCATATAATTAAAGTGAGGTGGTTTTCTTTAGTTGGCCGAAGGTTGTTGGATCAAAACCAGCTGCTGGCTTGTGGGCTGTTACTTTGGGAGGGGTAGGTATACTGCGATTGACAAATAATGTAATTTTATTCTTTTTAATTTCTTTCGAAGACAGGAAACTTCTGAATTTGTTAAACTATCACATAAACAAAACATATAGTGCAGCGGTTCCCAAACTGGGCGCCGCGGCACACTGGGGAGCCGCAAGACTTTGCCAGGGGCGCCACGAAAGCATGCGGAAGTTGCTGCATTTATTGTTTTTTTTCCCAAAAAAACTGTACATGTGTGTTACACCAGTAAAACGTTAATTGGATATGTTTGAGCCTGGTGTGCAACCCCATACACTGGCATACAGCATTCGTTTTACTTGTAAAATCCATTGTTCGGTGTTATCTGCCACTATTTGCTCACTAACATGGCATTGTTTTCGAATAATGGTTTGTCAAAAAACTGCTTTGCATTAATTGACTATTCGTCACTTTAGTAAATTGTTTTAAAGAGTTTGAATGGTTATCCAAATGTATGTGCTATAGTCTGGATATACAATATACAATACTTGCAGTTTGAAAATTTTGGCTTCATGAGGGATTTTGGCTTCATGAGTTTACAAAAGGCGCCGCCAACAAAATTAGTTTGGGAACCGCTGATATAGTGTATATTTAAATTAACGAAGAATTTTTCTTTAAGATCAAGCTGACTGATTGGAATTTGAACAAAGACTGTGTTAGCCTAATATAAATTGCCTCACAACTAAAATCAGATGTTTTCGGGAATTCATTGTTGTTGGACCAGGTCTTTATGTTGGCTTTTCAGTTTAATTTTTTTCGGCATTTTGTTTTATGGTTACCCGTACTTTTATTTTATGGTTACCCGTACTTTTATTTTATGTATATTGTGTTACAATATTTTAATTGCAAAATTACAACGTACTGTAATACAGCTAAAATTGTAGCAATTAAGGTAAATGTAAATGTATTGTCATTGTGTAATGTATTGGCAAAGACACGGGCGCCGACACCATGATTTTTAGGCTTGGGCGGCCGCCTCCCCATGTTTTTTTAACGATTTGTTCTGCATGTTTCTTATAATTTGTACTGACATCGTAGAGAGAAATCAGAGCGATAACAGCGTCCGGTGCCACAATGCTACTACGCACATCCGCGGCGCCTTTGATCGGAACTCCGACTCGATGCGCTAAGACTTAATCCATTGATCTTTGAAACATGGTTGATACATGTACTTCGTGTGAAGCCGAACGTTCGTTCAGTACATTGCGTCGAGTAAAGACGTATCTTCGTACCACAATGACACAAAAATGACTTAACCACGCTTGCATTGTTTGTACGCATAAAGAAGTAGTGGACAAATTAGACAGCCAAGCTTAAATAAACACATTTGGGTCTGCCAACGCGATACGAAAAAATACCTTTGCGTAAGGATTGTGTTTATTGTGTAGTTGGTTTTTCGATGTTTTCGTTCTTTTTCAATAAATTGAGTAGCTCGTTTGCTATGTCAGTTAACGTGTGCAAAACAGGTTCAAAAGGATTGCGTCAGTTTACCGTAAGCAGTTAGTTTTATAACGTCACACTCATTAATATGACGTCATATAAATTTTCACCCCCCATCGTTTCTGGCAAAGTCGGCGCCTATGGGCAAAGACCTGAGCTAGTACCATAGGAGTGCTGTCCTTATCTCGTATAACTTGGCTTATGCCTGCTGTTGGAGGGTAAACATATGACTATGCAGGGCTCTACATAAAGATTTAAAAGCACTTGTCCTGTAGGACAAGTTCAGTACCAAATTAACCTGTCCCATTTGGCTTACACTTGTCCCATTAAAAAAATTACAAATTAATTTCCCGATTCCGCCGTTCAGGACCATGTGATTAACACACCATAAAACGATTACGTAATAGCTCACCAAAAGATGTTCCTTATCAGGGACAAAAATTCGCGCGAGTAATACTCGCGTGAGGTACGCCGTGCGAGTAATAATTACTCTCGCATATAAAAAACAAATTAACGTTTATCGCGATCGTTTTCTATTCAATTGGAGTATAACGTTTTTATTTTACACATGGCGCGTCCGAAACAGTTGTTACGTCATACAAACCACAGTTGTTTACTTGTGTTCAGGGTACGGCCGACCGGTCCACGGTACGGCTTTAATCCGCCAAAAAACGCTAAGTTTTCATTTATTTTTACGCGGATTACGCCGATCACCTTATGCGCGACCTGCGATAAACCACACAACAAACTAATCGTAATATTACTCAACTTAGGCTATAAGGTCAGATTTTTCTTCAAATGTTGTTGACTCTTATGATTTCGGCATTTTGCAGACGTAATAAACAATATTTGTAACAATGCATCATTATTCATTGTTATTATATAACCTAGACTAGCTATCGTTTTGTTTACGCGAGACCGGGAAATCTGACACTTTCAAAAAATTATAATTTAGGGTTAACACATTTAGGTATTACTCAGTGGTAAGCGAGGTGGTCCAAAGACGCCAAATAATCTATTTATAGTTTATTATACGCATCGCTGCACTCGATATCGAAAAGACGCGGTTCGGTCTAATTAATTTTAATGTCACCGTTAGTGCGTCGTATCCAACTTTAAAGCCGCGCAAAGTTAAATTAACAATCCTACACGCGTGGGAATATGACAGGGCTAGTGTTTATTGTCGATTTTTGTCACGGTACGATTTTTGGTCAAAAAGATCGGTTTCAGTACGACCAGAATTTTTATCGGGCCCTGCTTGTGTTACTCGCGTGAAAGATTTACTTTTGTTACTCGTGTGAGCTTCCACACGTGAGTGAATTTTTACTCGTCCGAAATTTAATGGATTTTTGGCACTGCTTATTATGGAATCGGGAATTGCCTTTCTTGGTTCGTTGCGGTTTACATAAAGATGCGCGTGAGATTGGTATTAACAAACAACATGGACTACTCTGTCGTTCGAAATCGACTTTTGAGTTTGCAAATTGTAAAAGTTACTATTTAATAATACTAGGAATTAATAGCCCATAAGTAAATTGGTTTCGAAAATTACCTAACCAATTCAAGCAGAGACGGATACCCCGGATTGGTATGTCACGTTTACTTCGCGTTCGACTTTAATATAATTTACAGATGAAAATTATTAAAGTCGCGTTATTTTAAGTTTGTCTGCGTGTTAACAAAAGATTCACACGCTTTTGGACTAATTCTATTTTTAAAAGTTTTTATAAGCCTAATTTATTTTACGACTTTATTATCACCCCATGCGAAGATTGCTTATCAGTCTTTATCATATTCGCCGCTCAAAGCGACCAAGTGTTAGTTACTATCATATATTCGCACTAACGGAGATAGTAACGAAATTTTAAGGTTTTAGCTCTTTTCAACTCGTCTCGCCGCTGACAAATCCTTATTGTAACAAAAGCAACGAAATAGTACGAAACTCATTCGCACACGGAGATATACACGGCGGTGAAGGATAGTGAAAAAAGCGTTTAGTTCGCATTTTTAACCTGTCCCGTCGGACAAGCGCTGCGCAATATTTACTTGTCCCACGCAACAAATTACCTGTCCCGGACAGGCGGACAAGCGTGTATGTCGAGCCCTGCTATGCAAACAATTCAAGTAAATATTTGGGTGTGCGTTGCATAAAATATTAATATTTATTAAAGCGATATGAGCTGGGGGTATTTCGAGAATTGACCTTGGATGTGACAAATACAACTTACCTATAGCACTTCACAAGATCACGGAAACCAAGAAAATAAAAACCGGCTTTCGCCAATTTGATGCAGTTGACATCTTGATTGGGGTAATGCCGAAATGTTGACTTTCGGTAAGTTTCATCGAATGTGTCACCTGTGCAAAAATAAGCCTTTAAGCATCACCTTACATGGTTGTGTATATTTTCGTAGATATTTAAATCCTTTTTCTCATTGATAGAGCGACAGCTATCGCACTAATATTCACCAAATCTGAACAAAATTCAAGCATCTGTTCAAGCGCTATGCCACAAAAAATCAAAATTTTAGAAAAAAATACCATTTTGGTTTTTAACGTCCCAGGGGTATTCCCCTCAGAGATTTATCACCCAAAACTTTGGTTTCTGCATATCCAGAGCTTGCTGTCTAACAAATGACAAAGTTTCATTGCGATTTCAGTACTTCTTCTGGTAGTGGTAGATGTCGGTGTGATCTGTCATACTTGTCACAATCATAATTTGAGAAAGAAATCTTTTTGGGGGGCATTTCCCTTGGCAATATTTATTATTTCTTTTAAGTGCTCAATCAGTGGCTAACGCACTTACATTCCACTAAATCCTATTTAATTTAACTCTTTGCGTCCCTATTCGGGATAAATCGCGAGTTGGTGTAAAAACATGGTGTCCCGCGTACCACAAAAATAGCTGCATATATAAAAAAACGATTTCTCCGCAACGCGTAATGGTAAAGACCTCAGCTATGGCTCACTCGATCAAGAACATCCTCTAATTTATTCTCTGTAATTAAGTGGAGAAATATTGAAAATGTGCCTAGTAATAGCCTTTCTTGTTAGAGGTTTCGCCTCTTATTTCTATCGATTTTACATGAATTTACATGTGACTAACTCAGCGAATAGGAGTCGTGTTAACTTGCGGATAAGCTCTTTTTGTTAAGCAAGTCTTTCTTTACATTCTCTGTGAATTTCGTGCGGTTGAGATAAAAAGGAGAGTGTTGGTGTTGTTTTCGCATCAGGAGGTTTGCCTCGTGTTCACCAAAGCATGAATCCAGCTGGGCCTGCTGAGCGCACGATAAAGAAAAAGGCGGCGAGACTAGCTAGCTCTAGGAATAGTAAAAAAACTACTGAAGATAAAAATACAGTTCAAATTTTCCTGAGTACAAAAACTATTAGACAATCTACATTCCAATTTTCATATCATTTGGGCATACCAATAATTAGTGAGTATTTCGTAATTTTTGTGTGACATAACAAAGAATTAATAAATTTCTCATAAAAAGTCTCGAAAGCTTGAATTATACGAGTCTTGCAACTAAAACAGCTCGCGGGCCACAAACAATTACACTGGACCTGTAGTTGGACCACGCTGGGCTCTAGGATTGGGCAACACAAAATTAAGTAATAATATTAATTCTAGCCTTGGCCATCAACACAATTTAAACTCCAGTACTCTTAAAACCAGCCCTATCACAGACTTTAATCTTCATTATAGTGAGCACAACTGCATATAAATAGGAAGATAATAAATGTTCCTACCGAGATAGAGGAATCCAGCTTGAGCTATTTCCTCCGGCTGAGCATTGATCCGATGCATCGGCCAGTTGCGGTTGAACGTAGCAAGTCGGTCGCGGAAGTGTCTCATTCCCGGGTTGATTGGGAAGTTGCACGGGTATCGTTCGAAGTTGATAGGGTTGGGAAAAAATATTCCGGTATTTCGTTCAACATGTCTATTGTCCATGTGTTGACGGTCGATGTGTTGACGGTCAAGATGTTGACGATCAAGATGTTGACGATCAAGATGTTGACGATCAAGGTGTTGACGATCAAGGTTCTGACGATCAAGGTTTTGACGGCCAATGTTTTGACGGTCCATGTGTTGACGGTCCATGTGTTGACGATCCATGTGTTGACGATCAACATGTCTATTGTCCATGTGATGACGGTCAACATGTCTATTGTCCATGTGTTGACGGTCAAGATGTTGACGATCAAGGTGTTGACGATCAAGGTTTTGACGGCCAATGTTTTGACGGTCCATGTGTTGACGGTCCATGTGTTGACGATCCATGTGTTGACGATCAACATGTCTATTGTCCATGTGTTGACGGTCAACATGTCTATTGTCCATGTGTTGACGGTCAAGATGTTGACGATCAAGGTTTTGACGGCCAATGTTTTGACGGTCCATGTGTTGACGGTCCATGTGTTGACGATCCATGTGTTGACGGTCAACATGTCTATTGTCCATGTGTTGACGGTCAACATGTCTATTGTCCATGTGTTGACGATCAAGGTTTTGACGGTCAAGATTTCGACGTTCAACGTTTTGACGGTCCATGTGTTGATGGTCCATATGATAGGGGTTAGGGGATCTTACACGTTGTCTTGGACTGGTTGTGTTCTATACAATATAAATATTTCTTATTTGTATCATGGCAGGTGGAATAAGCACAAGTGGTTAAAATTTGTCTTAGTTCAAGATAACAGAGATAATTTTGGTTCTTTGAGTTTATTTTATAGCGGTTTAAAATACTAGATTTAAAATAATTGATTCTAGGAATATTCTCCTATTTAAATTGAATACGAACAACCAAATGTCAATTCAGTGTTAGTACCATGCACTGATGCTTTATTTTACAAGTTTATGGTTACAATACAGTTACAACCTGTGTGTGTGATGCAAACAAAAGTTTCATTATTTCTCAGGAAGACAAAACCTAGTTTCTTTATCAATTTTGTAAAACAACAGTCCGACAGCAATAAAACAAATGCTTTCAAAAAGTATTGGATTTTAGAGAAATCAACTGTATTTTATAAACAGAAAATATAATTGGTTGTGCATCTTTTCTTTTAAAAGATTCATTTTAAATAAGAAAGTAGTGAGGAAGTGAAAGTTATGCAAACACAGCTTAGCAATGGCAGTAAAAACCATTAAACAATCCGTTTAAATATTTTGATTGTAGAGCTGTTGGCATCTTTGGTGCAATACGCAAAAAAAACATTTTTTAATGATCATTTATTTCTTGAATCAGTAGGCCTAAACAATTAAACGAACAAAATATGAAATTATTTTGAATACATTATGAAATCAAGTTATGTATCACATACCAATCTCAAGTGTAATACATACATAACGGTGATACAAATATACTCCAAATCACTTAC
>CH002338.1:152290-168737 GCA_000149265.1 Ciona savignyi
TATTTCTGCTACAGGGTCCCTAACCACAATTTGTCTTTTATACACTCTGAGTATGTAGTTTGTTTCTGCAAGCATAAACGCATGGGTCCCATAGTTAACAGAGCAAACTTATTTTCCATGTTTAGTTAAATAAAGAATAAACGTTTTAAATTTACGAACATTTCACCACAAATGTTTTAAATTATAGCTTCTTTTAAAGGGCTGTGGTGAATTAAAGCTAAATTTCCTAAACGGCCCGATTTAGTTTTTCATAATTTCAGGGAATTCCCCTGGGTTTGGTAGATAAGTTTCTGTTTTTTACATAAGTGAGTCATGTTATGTAACAATTCTTAAGTTTAAAATCTGATTTGTCGACTTCTTGTTGGAGATGTCAGTGCGATATGGCATGCCTGCCACAATCATAATTTATGAACATATCTTTGTATTATGGAAATTAACCTAATTAAATGTTTCTTTTTTAAATTGTTTAAAGTGTCTAATGTTTTAACATTTTACCGAATTTTATTAAAATAGAGCAGCCGTTCAAGCGCTATGGCCACAAAATCTAATTTATTAGAAAAAAAAACGTTTTGATTTTTAACGTCTGAGGGGAATTCCCCTAGATTTGTTGCCCAATTTTTTGGTTACTGCATATTTAGACTATGTTGTCTTATACAAATGTCCAATTTTCATTGCGATTTTATTACTCCTTTTGGTAGATGTCAGGGCGACATGGAATGCTTGTCACAATCATGATTTGAGACCATATCCTATTTTTTTGGGTATTTCCCTAGGTAATTATGGGTCCCATTTGAAAAAAATGGGACACATATTGTTTTTGTCCGTTTTTTTTCTTCTTTTTTTTCGTCAAACGCTTGACAGGCATGGATTGTGGCTCCGACATCTAACAGAAGGGATAATGGAATCGCAATGAAACTTTGTCATTTGTTAGACCACATGGTCTAGATATGCAAAAACCAAAATTTTGGGTAACATACCTAGGGGAATTCCCCGGGGAGGTGAAAAACCAAAACGGTATTTTTTGAAAAAAAATAGCTTTTTTGGGCATAGCGCATGAACGGCTGCTCCAATTTTAATCAAATTTGGTAAAATAGTAGTGTGTTAGCCACTGCGTTACCAATTAGAAGAAACAAAATATTTACCTAGGGAAATACCCTAAAAATAAAGATATGTTTCTAAATCAAGATTGTGACAGGCATGGATTGTGGCTCCGACATCTAACAGAAGGGATAATGGAATCGCAATGAAACTTTGTCATTTGTTAGACCACATGGTCTAGATATGCACAAACTAAAATTTTCGGTAATAAATCCAGGGGAATTCCCTTGATACGTTAAAAACCTAAACGGTGTTTTTCTAATTTTTTTAGCTTTTTCGGGCATAGCGCTTGAACGGCTGCTCCAATTTTAATCAGATTTGGTAGAAAATAAGTGAATTAGTCACTGATTTAACACTTAAAACAAATAAAAAAGATTACCTAATAAAATACCCTAAAAAATAAGATTTTTTCCCCTTAAATCATGATAGCAACATGCATGGCATGGCGCCCTGACATCTACCAGAAAGAGTAATGGAATCGCAATAAAAATTTGACATTTGTAAGAGAACATGGTCTAGGTATGCAGAAACTATAATTTTGGGTAATGAATCCAGGGGAATTCCCCTAAGACGTTAAAAAACCAAAACGTTTTTTTGTAATAAATAACTTTATGGGGCATAGCGCTTGAACGGCTTCTCTAATTTTGATCAGATTTGGTGAAATGTTAGACCATTAAACACTCTGAGTCAATTAATTAAAAAAAAGAAAACATTTACTTAGGGTAATTCCCCTAAAAACGAAAATATGTTCTTGAATTATGATTGTGACAGACATGCCATATCGCACTGACATGTCCAACAAGGAGTCGACAAAACTAAATAAAACGTTAAGAAATGTTACATTACATGACCCACATATGTAAAACAGAAACTTATCTACTAAACCCAAGGGAATTTCCTAATACCATGAACTCGGTCTATTTTGGAAATTTAGTTTTATTTTACCACCACGCTTGAAAACAAGCTTTGATTTAAAACATTCGTGGTGAAATGTTCGTAAATTTAAGACGTTAATTCTTTTCTCAACTACACATGGAAAAGAAGTTTGGTCTAATAACTTTGGGACCCATGCGTTTATGCTTGCAGAAACAAAGTACATACTCAGTGTATAAAATACAAATTGTGGTTAGGGACACTGTAGCATGAATATATGACATACGACATGTGTTTTACAAATAGTGGTGGTTAAACACGTGGTTGACACTCTCTAGTTTTAATATTTGTTCCAAGTTTTAAATCAGTGACTAATGCACTTACATTTCACCAATTATGGGTCCCATTTGAAAAAATGGGACACATGTTGTTTTTGTCCGTTTTTTTTCTTTTTTTTTTCGTTTTTTTCTTTTTTTCTTCTTCAAACGCTTGACAGGCATGGCATGGCGCCCCGACATCTACCAGAAGGAATAATGGAATCGCAATGAAACTCGGTGATATTTTAGACAACATGGTCTAGATATGCAGAAACCAAAATTTTGGGTAATCAATTTAGGGGAATTCCCCTTGGACGTTAAAAACCAAAACGGTCATTTTTTTCTAAAAAAATAGCTGTTTAGGCCATAGCGCTTGAACGGCTGCTCCAATTTGAATCAAATTTGGTGGAATGTTAGTACACTAGTCACTGATTTAACACTTAAAAGAAATAAATGGGACCCATAATAACGACACGGGAACAGGAAAAGACGGCAAAACGAACAGTCGTTAACACACGTCATTGAAAAAAACGATATAATTTAATAAATATAGCGGACGCGGCCGCCAAACCTAAAGGAAAGAACAATATTGTGCAAACAAAATTTAATTAAAACCAAACGATAGACAACACCTTAAATTACGGAACTAAACCACGCACCGTTACGCAACACTGGAGAAAGAAAGGTAACTTCACCAACCTTCGTCTCAAACCAAAACTTATATTTCTCCAACCAACCCCCTAACACCAATCCTGACACTATAATATTTAGTTCAGTGTGTATTAACTCTCTACCCTTCTTCTTTTCTTAAACTTTTCCCCTTTTTTTATCTTAATGTTAGCGAACTATCTTGTTATGATGTCACTTAACATTCCAGAAACAATACATAAGTTAATAACGGACATGTTACCGACAAAAAATAAACTACTCTAGGAGTTTGGACCCGATACTTACTACGTCAGGATAAACTGGTGTCAAGAGGCAGTGTCTTAGTCATAATGTGGAAAGATATGTGGGCGTTTCCGTATCGTTGTTGCATGCAATTTAAAATGGTATTTTACCCTGTAAAGCTTTTTGACATGAAATTATTTAATTAGTACCGAGAGGGTATTGTTGCGAAGGTTTTTGAGGCATAAAGAGTAAGCAAAATGGTGGTAAAATACAAAACAAAACCTCCCATTGTAAAACTGTTCTAGTATCGTTTCGTTTGTTTGGATGAAGAACCAACCAGATTTCACAATACAACGAAAACGGAACGACGCGTCTTAGCTCAAGAATGTCTTTGCTAAAGGACACAACCGTTTCGTTTTTACGAATTTGCCAGTGAAAATATAGTTATTTTAGTTAAACATAACATAGAAACAGGCAAACACAGTAAAACAGTTGTATTGAAACAGTGGTTAAAACTAGTGATAGGATTCAAAATTTTAAGAACAGGTTCTCTTTTGTATCTTACTTTTTAACAACAGGTTCCCTAAAAGGTCTAATATCTGTAGAAAAAAATAAAGAATCAGATAGGTGATTATCCGGACGTATTTGATAAAGCGGATGTGGCTGTTAAAGGGGAATTTACGATCGTTAAAATATTTAAACATGATTTGTTTTTTACGCATGGACAACTCTCAAGTCTCAACTCTAAATTTTCAGCTTTATGATGCCGAATTTAACGTTTTTCACCATAAAATGTTGTTTTTTAAATGCAATCGTAGCAGAAGTTGATTAATATTTTAATAATCTTAAATTAGTTTTAAAAGTTAGCCAAGGTAATCATCTAATCAATGTCACCCCGGTTTCTATGGTGATACTGTGCTGAGTAGGCCAAAGGATAGAATCGAATGTTTATGTGTAACCTTGTTTATGTTTAACCGACTGGCTAGCGACCAGTTTCGAACCTACATCTCTTCTCTCCTTTGTATTTTTATTATTATACAAAAAGAATAATTTTATTTAATTTGTCATATAAATGGCAGTTACTGTTGAAACTTTTATTCTTTTATTCCCACTGTTGCTGTTGTAGATTGTGGTGAGGTTTTCTAAATCTGTGTTTATTTGTCATTTTTTTCAAATGGGTAAAATAGATTGAAAAATAAAAAATCCAATAAAATAAATAAACTTGCATATTATATATTACTATAGCTAACGTTTTTTAGTGTCATCAATGGCAAATTTAAAAATTAGGGTTCTTATTAATTTGAAGCTTTATTGTTTTGATCAAAATCAAGGTATCCCATAAATAGTGTTCGTAATAAAAGGATTGAGCAGAATCATTAAAAATGCAACAAGTTGGATACCACCTTGCTTATAACCCTGGATGGATAGTTCAATGTGATTCGAGGTTGGTTCCGTCCACAGAAGAAGTTCCACCAGAACATTGTTCCTACATACGACCAGGTTAGGATGGCCTAAATGATAGTTGATAAAATATTTCAAGAATTAATCTATCATATGTTGTAAGAGTATTTGTTTGTGGGGTTTTGCATAAATTAGTTAATTCTTCTTGGCTTACTGTACTCATTTGGATCCACAACCTTTCAGCCGCCTTCAGTCCGTAGACTCTCTTACAAATTGGCACAATATTTTTTTCATATCACCAGTTATCCAATTATTTTCTAATTGGGCATTTTCTATGGCCATGAAGAGTTTTATTTAATGAAACGCCAAAGTCAAAGTGATTGCGACTTAAAAGTTCTTTAGCCCTGTCCAGTCACCTAAACATTTCTAATCATAAACAAACTTCTACCCAGGACTTTCGAAGTTAGGAATTAAGAGTAATTATGAAAAACAACAGAAACTGAAGTAGCTTGTTAAATTAAACACTTGATAATCTGATGTTGGATCATATAGTAATCACCCTCACTATCCCCAATCCTAGTACTAAACAGATAAACACCAATTCCTACTATTCACTGGGTAATGGGGAATTTATAGTGAACATACGAGCGATAGTTATAAGTATTTATTTGTACTCAACAAAATTAATATCCCAGTAGTAAACAAATAAACACCAATTCTTTTAGGAATTTTGAGGAAAATGGAGAATCTTTTCCAAGTTTTCGAAGCCTGGTTGATGCGATACTGGATGACAACTCTGCAAGTCTCTTGGATGATGAGCGGATTGGATCCTCATCTGTAGCTGATGCCGATCTGAGATCCATTGCATCAGGTGGAAGCGGAGCCCAGGATCAGGGAGCTGCTCATCCATCTTCAGTGGAAGTGATTCGACGACTGGAAGATTCAAGGATGTGTCGAATGTGTCACACCGTCGTGGCCGACATAGTTCTAATGCCGTGTGGACACTTGGTGTGCTGTTCAAATTGCTGTGACATCATCACAAAATGCCCACTTTGTGAATCGGAGATACAGAAAGCCATAAAAACTTACTCTGCTTGAATCTTCATGGATGTGACATATCCTTCATACTGTTCTAATACAGTGTAATAGCACCCAATTTCTCTATCATGCTCTGATAAATTTGGGTGTTTATTTATTTAAGCTCATTTCTCTCGTCAAATATCACTGTCAGTACTTCTTGTATTTTAACAAATCTATTTCCTTGTTTCTTACTTTCTTTAATACATAATTGTACAAATAAATATTCCTAAAAGTATTCCCATGTGTAGTGTCTTGCCGATTAGCTTGGCGGATTAGTGCGTCGCCTTTCAGCCGAAGGGTTGCTGGTTCGTTTGGTCATCAGCTGGTCGGTTGTTTCCTGGGCCAAGACATTTACGAAAATATCCTTTTCTCAGTCAATTAATAGGTTACTGACTTTTAAAGCAACGTTTCAAGTCTACGTAATAGATTTCATTAACCCGGGTAGCCCTACCGTGGCCGCGAGGTATTCCGACCATTACCCGTGTGTTAACATAATTTTTTAATTTAATCAGTACAGCTTTCGACCGAATGGCACGTTCGATTAGACTTTGAGCAGAAGGGTTGCAGACGAGAAACTGGTCACTAGTTCTCGGTTGTGTCCCTTACCAATGGACTTATATGGACCTTATCAATGGGTTTTACCGAAACACAACACACAGTAACCCAACAGTGAAAGCGGTACTAGTTACGTATACGGAAGTGATAACGATTCCGCAATTTTCCATTAGTTACCCCTGAAAGCTAAATATATATGATATAAGCAACGTGAATATGATACATCTTTATTCCCGGCGATAGAAAAAAAAGCAAAAAAACTACAGCGTTCTAGACTGTTTGCGTCAACCCACATTAAATATTTAAGGAAGTGTTCGGGAAGTACCCGGTCCAAGTACACAGTGTCATAGTTGCCACGCTATTTCGGGACATCCGTGTTTTGGTAGATGAATGAAAACCAACGCGACACTGTGGTATAGTATTTCTGAGTTTGCTAATTATTAAATGTGCACAACAAATGAAATGTGATTTCGTAATAGAATATATTGAGAGTGTGGGAAATTAACTGGACACCACCTTACGTAACAAAAGGTTTATGTCTAAAAAATGTATAGTAAGTCTGGCGGCGCGCCAAGCATATGTAACTCTATAATAAAACTCATGAATGAGATACTGTTATGCGTCTGTGTCACGAGACACTTTCTACCATAATCATCATTTCAATTCAAATAATGAATTAAAGATCCGATTTCACAATTCAGCCCACACCTTTTCAAAATAGCCAGTCATGCCCACATATAGCAATGTTCCGAGACGGACTCATGTAGTGTGTGGAATACGTCGCTGACATAACCGGAAATTTATATTACTAACAACAAACATGAATCTGGAACTCCAAAATTTATTCATAGATGAGAATACATACTTTTTTAAAAACATGACAAACTATTGGAATGTATGTTTTTCGGTTTCAGGTTACATAGTACTTTAAACCTGCCATTATAATGTTGTAAACCGATAGTAAAATTCTGTGTGACGTTATATATAGCGACATTTTTAAGTTTGATATTTTTAGCGTATAACTGGATTTTCAGCATATATAGCCTCTCCATTTAATACAACTATTCCATTTTGACTTAAAATTGGAACCCAATTTTTTATTAACCACGGCAGTAATCCTTTTATAAAACATAGGAATCTTTATATATTTTTACAACCTAAAATTAAAGCTGGAATCTGTAATCTAACCTCAGAGTGCGCCAAAGTATTGATAAAACAATTCAAGCCGGTTCCCTTCCATACCTTGGTAAACTTTTAGTAACCGAGCAGGAAATGCACAATCCAAACTTTTATTTCACCCCGCTCTGCTCCAATTATAACAAACACAGCCAAGCAAGAAACACCCGAGAACAAGCACGCAGTAATACTTCCAACCGTGCTAAGATTGGGGGATTCTCCCAATGTTACTCAGCAAAATATATACCTACCATGACTAAGCGGATATCATTCGCGAATCTTCCAGTACATGAAAAGCTATTGGATTGGTGGAACGCAAATTCAAGTGAAGTACATGCAGATACAAGTTCGTAGCGACGCTTAATAAAACAATATATGACCAAACATTTGGCAGATGGGCGTATTCGGGAAAATCGACATGAGAAAAGCTACAAGAACAATCAATACATTTCATTTTTATACATTCCTGATTTTGCGCGTTGTGTAATAATATTTGAAATGTTAAACATACTAGAATGTTAAACATACTAGACTGCCAGACACTGAACAAAGGTAAATAATTTCAGAGAGATATCATAACTCGTATCTGTATTGTTTATCTCTTGTGCATATTGGTGTACATTTCATTTGCTTGCAACAGTTTTGCGCAAGGGTAAACAAAGTGTATTTAACGCCCGGTTTTGGTCCGGTATTTCACTTGCTGAGACAGTTTGAACCCACATTATGGTAAAGGGAATCCAGTCGCTTTTAGAAAGATTTGACTGATTTCCTAATTAGGGCCGGAGGGTTAGATGTTCATTCTTACTTTTTGTTACTGATGGTCTTTATGTCAGTGTAATGATCAAAACACACCATTTTGTAATAAATTGTAAAAACAGATACTTTAAATAGACCTTGAATAGTAAAAACTCCCCTTTTCATATACAGTAACAATACAGGAAATACTACAACATAGCTTATCGCGTGTCTATGTATCACGTTGCCGATTTTAAATCAGAGAGTTTATTTTATATACCACCAATGTAGTTATGTAGCCACCCCATATGCATGATACTACAGCAGGATAGTTTTAGACATTTTTTGTAATCCACTCTTAACTGCAATAATGCGTGCTAGTTGAATAAGCCTCGTGCCAGTCGTGATGGGACGTGCTGGGCTATTCGCACGAGTTAATTAGTAAGGAGAAAATACATTTCGGAATTTTTCCGATAACCAAGTTTTGGTTTCTTTGTAAATACTGTAGTTTTACCGTATAATATATTGGTACACAAGCAACAGATTCATGATCAGATCTAGTCTATTGATATTATATGCTTATTCGAAATAAAGCTTACCGATTTAGGCTTACACGATTAGAGCAAGCTGTAAACAAAATAGAGAGAAACTAACGGGAGAAAAAGGGAAACTCTCTTGTTCGATATATAAAGCGACATCGTAGGTCATTATGGTAAGGTAGGCAGCAAGTCGATTTAAATGACGAATTTTTAGTTGTAGTAAAAATTACAAATATCGTGTCGAGTTTGTAAAGGTTATACGGAAAACATGGCTGTGAGGGTTAGGTAAAGTTGATATACTGTTAATATATATTCATTTTTAATCTGAGATTTATCATAGATATTACAAGCTGGTTTACATTAGTATATTATCGTTGTGATTCAAAATGTCGTTTGATATTGAAACTGACGGTATGCTGGTCAACCACGGACGAGATCCCCCTGGTCAGAAATGTGTTTACATCGCTCCAGGTGAGTTTAACTGCGTAAAATATATAATGTTGTCGAAATATAAATTACTATTCTGAATAAGTCAAAATATAAAATATTGTATTAAAATAAATGTTATAGATGATAACCCGGTAGCCCTCTATGGGCTTTCGAAGGCCGGAAGTTACCGCACTTGAAGTGCTGGCAAATTTTATCTCATCGTGTTATACCGCTGTGGTGTTGCGTGGTTGATGCGAATAAAAGTGCAAGTATATATCTACACCATAACTAATGCGTTCAATTTACAATTTTTCTAATGACTCCGGTTCACTTTAACACTTTGTTTAAAAGTATAATATTAAGATTTGTTAATTGTGTAATGTCATCTGATTATTCGAGCTACATATATATAAACTGTTTATGACCACCTTCTACATTAATCGTGGAATATTTCACTTACGCCATAAAAAAATTCCATAATCAGTTGTGACGTCATGGTAAATTTGGTTAATTCCGGAAATGCCAAACACGTAATATTGCATCATTATGTCGTCATAAATGTTTCATACAGAATACCTTCTCGTGTATGGCCTACCTTAAATGAACATATGCGCCCAATTGTGTAGTGAAAATAAATAGTTCTACGTGGTGGTTCCTTCCCTGGGGAATACCCGGTAGCGAAACAAGAAGACTGTTACAGAATTTTTGTATCTTTAAAAACACCCAGTTTTCCCTGTAAAAACTACTTTTAGAATTAATTCTTACAATTTTCGGGAAAAAAAGAAATAGAAGTTTTTCTTTGTAAACTTTCGTAAGAGTTATTTTATTAATATTTTTAGGAGATAAAGAAAGGGAAGTTTATAGAATAACAACTTACAAGCTGTTTCCGCAACACGTACCGGTTGACGTACTGTTACTTGCGTCGTTGGGTTTCCTTTACACCGGATTTAAAGATAGAGTGAAATGTTTTGTGTAAGTATGATGTGGTTCAACTTTATAACAACATGTTCCTGTATGTTTTATCTTCCAATTTAATATCAATACAAGTATAAAGAACTTAAGAAAATCATCATAAACTTATCAAGTGAGTTAATAATTTACAGCAGTTATATTTATTGTAATTTCTCTTCCATTAAGATGTGGGCAATGTGTTGAAGGATTGACCGGCAACGAGGATATGTCTCTACCAAGCTGGCATAAAAGTGATTGCGAATTCGCTAATGGAACTGACACCACAAATATACCACTACGTAAGTATATGGGCTACACCCTTTAATTAAAATACCCCAATAGTTATAAAGTCGTTAACTCAGATCACTTAATAAAGTATATATAAACAGTTACGAAACCGATCACACTATTTTTCTGCTGAAATTACAAACCGAAAAATGATGGTTGTTGTCACACAGAATCGATTTCACGAAGTCCTCCACGAACCAAAGCACAACGACCTAGAGAAGCCAGTCTATCAGCAGGAGAAGTGTTGAACAACGCCACTGTCAATCGCGATACTGGGATGGTTGTGTTGCCAAACAATCTATCGGTGCATCAGACAGCCACCATACATCAACCAGTATTACCACAAACAGCAACTATCCATCAACCACCACCGGAAGTGATGGAAACACCATCAGAAACCAGAGAAGCAGGAATTCCGAACACTTCATTATTTCCATGCAACGAGCCATTCAACCCACATATGAGACACGAAAGTTCGAGGTTGCAAACTTTTACTGACAACATGGCGAGTTGGTCGCAACAAATAGTGCTTGCAACCCCTCGACAGATTGCCAACGCGGGATTATTTTACATAGGTAACAGAATAAAATGAATTTCTGATGTATTGACTCTGGTACTTATTTGGTTTAGTAACTCATATATTTTTCCAGGGGACAGGGATCGTGTGAAATGCTGGTATTGCAATGGAGGGCTTCAAAACTGGGAAAGAGATGACAATCCTTGGTTTGAACACGCGAAGTGGTTTCCACAGTAAGTATTGATCTATTTTAAGGCACAATTATCTTGTGTTATAGATAATATCCCCGAAATAATTCTACTTTCATTTCATTATTTTATGTTTGCTTTTTCGACAGAATTGTCTTTTCGTTTTACTTTAACATTCTGTTTGCAGTTGTGAATTCGTCCTCCAGCAAAAAGGTCCAGAATATGTTCACAACATAGTTTCCCGATTTCCAAACCTAAGACGACCTACAATACCCAATCGAAGCCGCCATCGACACAATATCTTGCCAATCGGACAAAGTCAATCGTAAGTTTAATTGCAACTCTTAAAATCACTGATTCAAATATTGTGTTTCATTTTTTAAGTACAAACCCATTAGCTTTACATGTTGCTTCATATGTGGCTGCACGTTTGTGTAGATCTAACAAACTATATGTTATGACAGAAATTTACCCCCTCCTGTTAACGGGTCCCCTCAAATTATCGACCCCAGAGCAGAGTTAAGGCAGCTGAAGGAAAAAGTTGATTCATTAATGACGTCATCTCCAATAGTACCGGAAGCTATCATGATGGGATTTGAGGAGGAAACGATACGACTCGCGATCAAAAGGTGATTAATTAGGGAATTCCCGATCATTTGTTGTGCCGTTGGGCTACGTAAATCTGTTTCGAATTAATTACGTCTTTGGATTTTTTGTTATCACGAAACCATTAATAAACAAACAGAAGAAAAATATAACTGCGGATTTTTCGCAGGTCTTTTTATATAAGTGTTTGCTCAATTTTATTTATGCTAATATCATTTAAGCGATCTATTTTTAAAAATTAGTTTATTTTTATTTTATTAACTAGAACCCTGGAAGAAAACAATTCAATGTTCACGACCGTTGAAGCTCTTATGGACGCTCTCCTCAACTTAGAATCAACATCCGAGGATGAAGAAAACATCCCAATGGAAACAACTCCTGTGACAACAAATGCTCCGGAATCCAGCACTAGCGAGCTGAAACGTTTGGAAGAATCAAGGAAGTGTAAATCGTGCCATGAAGAGCTAGCAAGTGTGGTTGTGTTACCGTGCGGACATTTGGTGTTATGCACCAAATGTGGTAGTGGTGACATCAAGAAATGTCCGCTCTGCAAGTCGAAAGTTCGAGAATTAATACGGACTTACATAGCATGAGATCGGCCTATACATGGGGAACTCTTACACATAGAAAACATATTATAACAGCCCTGGTGGTTAGCCCAACAAGATTAGTGCAATTGCCTTCCTTACAAGGATTAACATTTTGTTGCATTCCAATCGATTAAAAATCCTATTACTCTTTGTTCCAGCCGCACATACTAACCACATAACCATTTCATAATTTTTTCATATTTTTCAACATATATGTACATACATACCAAAGAGTATAGCTAACTCTTTTTTTTATTTATCGTTTAACTTACAATTACCTCTAGAGAATGTAAACATTGTATAAATCACTTCCGAATTGTACCATATTAGCATTTTTAAATATTTCGTGCCAATTTTTCTAAAGCAATGATCGCCGTATTTCTTCAAATATCCCTATGGTTTGATTCGTGTTAAAATATTGTTGCCAACAAATGTTAATCTTACACTGTCTTGGTATCCTATGTATACAAGTCTTATTGTGTGTATTTGGTGTTACAAGTTTAAACTCAGGTATACATTGAAACACCTACGTCGCTGAAAACTGCTCATTCCGATAGACAACGTGCACTTTTATATTTTGTTTGATATTTATTTATTTATTTAGAGGTCTTTTGACTTTACTAGACAATATTTATTTACGTTGATTTATTCTATTTTTTGTAAAAAAAGAGTTATTTTAAATATATTGTTTACAAAGATTTTAGTCGCAATTGACATGGTTTCATCGTGCTACCGTAACGGCTACACAAAATGTATCATACCTAAAATGTTATAAGAACGTCGTTGATTATACGTTTTCACCTTGCATACTTAAAAAAACAGTCATTAAAACACAGAGCTTATACTGCTGTGCTAAATGGTTTTTAAAATTTTCTATTGTCCAAGGAGTATTTTATTTGTTTTTTTTAACTTTGTTGTTTAATACTTTGTGGATTTGTATAGAAATTCCAGAAGGCTTACCCACACAAATTCCAACAGCCTTTTAACGTGATTTTCTCCACCGGTAAATTACACATTTTAAAAATATTGCGAATCAGAATGCATACCATGACCAGGAAAATTCACAAAATTTAAAACATGAGCCCGGTTGTTGGGAATTTCGTAATCCGTGTGTAAAATTACGTAATATAAATTACGTAATATTTAATTAATGTAATCATATTTATTTGTGTTTTATTGTATTTGTTGCAATGCCTTATCTCCAATATTCTACATTTTGCGTTGCTTACCATGTGATTGCCCCGTGATGCTGTTAATCATGACCCGTCGCTGTTGATCCTTCCCGCCCTAAACCGTTAACATTGGCGCCTATTTTTAATTCATTAGCCTACTTTCAGAATGCAACGAATTGTGATAGATGTTTTTCATACTACTTGCCGCCAATACAGCATGTTATACAGAACCTTGAAAGCTCACTACATGTTAAAACAATGTATTAAACCGCAACTCTAAGAGTTATTGTAAGGAACATGTGGGCACATTTATTGTGTCTTGTTTTATACACCTTTTATACACTTTTTGTTCTCTTTTTATACAGAGTTTTTTACTTTGTTAATTGTTTCCTTTTATTTCTTTGCACCTTCAACTCGTTTTGTTTTCATCGCTTTTTAACGCTTTTATTATCTTTCGGGATAATCAAATAATAAACACTCGGTGCTGTGCGGATTTACGTGCTTCAGATGTCAACGAATTTGCGCAGCTAAAATTCAGTTTGGAATTCTTATCTGTTAAGACTTGTTTTTATAACGACTGGTTACAGTTTTGTTTGTGTAAATAGTCGTTATTTTATTAGAGCCAAAATGTATCAAGTCATAGTAATTGGTCCAACGGTGGGCCGTTAAGACAGCATCCTAAAGAAACTTAGTGAATCTGTAGGCTAACATTATTTGGAAATAATAATGAATAATAATCCAGCCCACGTATTTTTATCATGTGTCATGCGATGGTACAGCGATACGCGTTCTTACACCTTTGCTCATTTGCTAACATAACAAATGACACATCCACGAAAAAGGATATGAGTGGGCTGCCCGCAGTCACGTGGAATATAATATTGGGGAATTCCCCATTCGGTGGTGCCGAGTACGGTGACCAGTCAACTGAACCCCTTAACAACTGAACCCCTTACAACTGATCCCCTACAACTGAACCCCTTTACAACTGAACCCCTTTAAACAAAACCCTTTTAACTGAAAAGGGGGTTCAGTTGTAAAGAGGTTTAATTGAAATGGGTTCAGTTGTAAAGGGTTTCAGTTTAAAGGGATTCAGTTAAAAGGAGTTCAGTTGTAAGGGGCCTAATTGTAGGGGTTCAGTTGTAAAGGGTTCAGTTGTAAGGGTTCAGTTGTAAGGGGTTCAGTTGTAAGGGGTTCAGTTGTCATGGAACCGCCGAGTACATGCCAGACACACATATTTACAGTTCATACCTTGTAAGGATACCTGCAGTAATCACGTCAACAGAAGCGTATGTGATACCTCGCCCTTTAAAAAATGTAATAACCCACGTATGATTGGACGGGAAAACAATTGGCATGCAACTAAATGTGCTTCCACTATATATGTGAAAGCATTTAAGTCGTATTTTACCCAAACTTCTCTGGTCACAATACTAAGTTAACTAACTAGAATTGGTGTAAACATTATAAGCAATAGAGCTAAAAATGTTGTTAAAATTTAAAAAAACTGTGTGTTTGTAAATTACCCAAAATACAAAGTTTTAACTTATCCTGACATGCATACACGACATACGGTTAATTATAGTGGGGTCAACTCTAGTGTTGATTATGTGAAGATGTAATATTGAGTCAAGAACTCGTTTAATATATTACATGATGATAAAGAATTACATGATAAATGTTTGTGTCTGTTATACTTTCTGTTGTCAAACACCACAATATTCCAACCTAATATATATGGAGCAGACAATGGCACAATCCATATACTATAGTCCATGTCTGCCATCTATCGTCGAATTCAAAATAAGTCACTTTCACGGGATTTCTTTATTGCAAAATAAATATAAAATTGTGGAAGGTATGAGGCACGTTAAAAGCTTAATAAATAAATATAAAAAGTATCAAAACAATATAAAAAGTAAGTGCATCTATTTGAAATGATTTTTACGCTTACAATACAAAGATGTCATGTACAACAAAGGTACAAACTTCGTCATCCGATATTCTAGCAACCAAACAACATCACATGTGATCACGTGATATAGTGACGTAGCTGTACAATAAAGTTTAAAAATTAAATTTTAACAGATTTTGCAGAGTAAAATGCGTATGTAAGATCTACATGTGTTACAATGCGGGCAAGACTGTTGTTCAACATTATCACAATAAAACGAATTTATTACTAAACATTATAAACAAGACAAATTAAATTTAACTTTACAATTAAATTTAACTAAAAATTTAAAAATTAACTGCACGATAAGGCGCATAAAATATATGAAATGTATATAACAGTGAAAATATGTACAATGATTTAACACTGAAGACAAGTTGCAAAACTCTGCATAATCTAATGATAAGGAAAGGTGATTGAATTTTTACAAAACATATTATAAGGATTACTCTATTAAAACGGCAACAAGTACAGCATGAATGGTATATACATTTTGCGGAAAGTGTAAGCTGATTAAACAAGTAAAGAGCTGCATACAGGTTTCGCAAATATGATTGGTCTTAATAATAATTCACAGTAATTGCAACACCATACCAGACAATAAGCTAATGCGAAATTTTACATAAGTCACAGTTTAGTTTAATACTATATGAATAAAAATAAAACAATAACATATAAAAGTGCACGTTGTTTATAGAAAAAGCAGTTTTTATCGACGTAGCTGTTTCAATGAAGTTTAAAATATCAAACTGACTGTACACTTGTAACACCAAATAAACACAGTTCTCTAAGGCAATTTTAAATACAACGCGATAAAAAATTATAAAATAAAACAGGTGTTACCCTTTGGCATGTGCATATATGTTAAAAGCATGATCTCATGCTATGTAGGTCCGTATTAATTCTCGAACTTTCGATTTGCAGAGCGGACATTTTTTCACGTCACCACTTCCACATTTGGTGCATAACACCAAATGTCCGCACGGTAACACAACCACACTTGCTAGCTCTTCATGGCACGATTTACACTTTCTTGATTCTTCCAACCGCTTCAGCTCGCTAGTGCTGGATTCCGGAGCATTTGTTG
>CH002337.1:0-48513 GCA_000149265.1 Ciona savignyi
GATAGGATATTCATGTTATCCCCGTGAATGGGAAAATCAAAGGTGTTAACACACGGACAATCGTCAGATTTTCTCGCGCCCACCGTCGAGCAGTGTGTTGTGTATTTCCTTAAATTTGGTAGTACCCATTAATCCGCTGGGTCCAGCCAATGTCCGTAAAGTGCCTTGCCCGACGAGACAACCGACTAGCTAGCGACCAGCACCTGCAAACTTTCGATTGAAATGCGACGCACTTAACCGTTAGGTTAAAGGGCCGGTTATAGAATACTCCTAGACAATAAACCATTTTACTTCTATGGATGATTATTCTTTGCCACGAATCGACAAACAAATGAATCAGATAGCTATGTGCAAAATCTACAGTAATCTCGACCTAAATTCCGCCTATTATCATCAAGCTTCGCTGGCCATAGAAGATCGAGCATTTACCGCTTTCGTCACCAACGGGAAGTAATTTCAATATTGCAAACTGCCATTTGGAGTCACCAACGTGTATCCGCTTTTTAAAGGATGATCGATTAACTAGTTGAAAAGTACCATATTAAAAACGTCTTCGCGCACCTCGACAATATCCCAGTTGCAGGCAGGAACCTCGAAGAGCAAGACAAGAGCATGGCAGCCTTTTTAAGGGATACCAAAGCAGAGAACTTTAAGTTTAATGAAAAGAAATGTGTATTTTCTGTCAGTAAGATCGATATTCTTGGATGAAGATTTCAAAAGGATAAATATTACCCGACCCTGAACGTCTCTGGCCTTTACTGGACCTCCCGATCCCCAGAACCTCGGGAGAGCTGACTAGTTGCGTAGACATGTTTACAATGTATTTAAGATAACGAACCATTCTGCGTCGAGTGTGACGCTTTGGACTTTGCTATCGGAGCTTTTTTAAGCCATGGAGGGCGCCCCGTTGCATTTATGTCGAGAACACTGTGTCGTTCGGAATGTCGCTACCCATCAGAGGAAAAAGAAGCTACGTCGATCATTGAAGCTGTACGGAAATACTATTTACATGGCCAACATTGTACGCTGGTGACAGACCAGAAATCGGTTGCTTTCATGTTAGACCCAAAGCGTAAGGTTAAAAATAAAAATGCAAAAATCCAGCTTTGGCGTGCGGAGCTAGGCACATTTATTTATGAAATTCAACACAGACCTGGCATCAATAACGTCGCTTATGATACCTTATCCAGAATTTGAATTCACGAGACATTGGGCCACCCCGGTATAACAAGACTATCGCAATTTGTTATAAGCAAGAACCATCCATATTCTTTAGATGACGTAAAGAATACATGTGCAAAGTGCAGAACATTTTGACAACAATTCGAGGAGTGAAATGGGTGGGTGGGGCTTCATTTCGAATGAGTTGTTCATGTTTTTAATGCATAAGGCGCGATAACTTGGTGGGTTATCAAACATGGATCATATTTGACAAAATAGTCACTGGTTTGATAGTAGAATTAGCCTTGAATTGTTCCCATTGTGTTGGGTTAGATGTTGTATTAATAGAACATAAGCAGCTAACGTCTGGGGATTTGTTTGGGGAGTAGCAAGTTATATTAGTTTATCTTGGGATGTGCAGAAGTTGGTAGCATTCCAAGATTGATCTAGTAGTGCAGAGGTGAACAAGTGGGTGAAGCATTTGTGGATTGTGATCGCTCAGATGCGTTTCTCAATTGTCATATGCGAGTTTGTGATTCTGCAGTTCGCGTTGAATCCCCATCTAGATCTGCTGGAGTTCGATGGCGAGAAGCAGATCTTCCTCCTCATCCTGAATCTCCGTTCCCACCACCTCGCTCTGCTGGTTGTGCGCAACGAGGTCGGGAAGTCGGCGGTTGCTCGGGTGATCGACGCTCGACGTGGGTTCGACCTCCGTGCACACAGACGGTGTGGCAGGACGACACTCCGTTCACCGAGTAATTGCTCTTGTTGAGGTCGGTGTCGGAAGCGTGAGGCCTCATATTCCCGTTCGCGTTCGCCGTCACTTGTTCCGGGATCGCGGATGTCGTTTTCGATCGGACGTTCCTCGCGATCGGTCCATACTTGCTTACGATCCGCTGATCCTGGATTGGAAGAACTTCATCCTCATCGGGCTTCGCGATGAAGTATTCTTCCTCGGAGTATTGCATCGCGGATACGTGCGACGTGACGCTGCTGATGTCCGATGTCACGTCCACCATGGTAGGACTGGACACGCGTTGGACGGGGAAGGATAGAAGGGACGGAATGCAAGTGGTTCCCGCCCATAAGCTGTATTGCCCAGAGCTTACAACAACACTCATCTGAGAAATTGACGGAGAAATTTGAACCACATTTTGATCGATTTTGCTGGAAACTTTAGCAGCCCCTGTGTCGGTTGTAAAAATATTTTTCTGCTCGTTTTCCGAAGTTTTGGTCATTTCTGGGCAAGGAATCGTTCCGAATTTGTGTTGCTGCAACTTTGGATCTGTTATTCTCTTCTGGACAAGTTTGTTTATGACCTCATACTTGCGTTTCCGTAATTCGTCCAAAGTTTTGGTCTCGATATCTTTGCATGTGGTCGGTTGATGGGTGGGTGCGGGACGGTGCGTGTAATTATCTTCCTGTGGGGGTGGTTTGGGGGGCAATATGGGTTGGGGGGTTTGGATATGCATCAGCATGTTCGGTGGAACATAGACTTGTGGGGTCGCTTGGATCTGCTGGAGATGGATCTGTGGTTGGACCATTAATTGTGGGGGTTCTGGGTGGTGGGAGGCTGGCATGGGTTGGTAGGGGTACTGTGGGGGCACTGGGACAGAATGGGGGTGATCCGGGTCCTGTACAACAGGTTGTATGGGGTAAGATGGGGCATGGGGCCGCTGGATGATATACTGAGGCGGGTGGAGCACTGGTAACGTGTTCTGGGGGTGGTTTGGTGGGGGAGGGTGCTCCTGTAGCATTCCATCCCGCATGCTATGCACGTTCTGTTGGTAGATCTGGTGGTTCCCCTGCATTGCTCTTGGGGGGTGTTGCGGCTTTGGGTCGTACATCACTTGGTCGCTGGTGACGTAATGCATTTGTATGGGTTGGGGGGGAATTCCCTGCTGCATGTGTTGGGGTATTTGCACAACGGAATGGGTGACTTGGGGCTGACGGATGTGCATTCATGGGGGTTGGTTGGGGTTTGGAGGGGGTTCCATGGTTGGGGCAGTACAAAAGTGGGTTGGTGTTTGTGGGGGGGGTGTACTTGGGTTGGTCGGTGGAGCAGTGGCAGTTGTGCATGCATGACGAACCACTTGACCCTGGATGTATTGTTTCATCATCAGCTTCAAATGCGAGGATATCTGGTTGGATGGTTTTCTTCCGTCGACTTCGATGGAACTGCAGTTCGTCATCGGAGTGAGCGAACGTGCACGAGGAACCCCTTGGACAAACTCCGGTGCTCTTACTATCTCGGCACATGGAGGTTTTGTATTTGTTGCTCTGCACGTTGGGGTCCTGACTCTGCCACACCCAGCTGTTGTGGTTGCGAGTGAAGTTCACCAATCCTTGCACAACCACGCGAACCGAGTTCATCGATTTGTCCAACGTCACCCAGTCAGTCGATGGGTTCTCGGCGTCGATTTGCGCCAAATAGTTGAAATGGGCGATGAGGAGTTGCAGGTTGCCTGGGTCGGCCGATCTCTGCAATGCAAGCTTGAGGTCTTGTATGCATTGGTCGTACGATGCCCAACTCTGCAACCGATCAATGATGGACTGCATGTACCGGCTTGTGGGATTGATCCCCGTATAACAGGGCGCTCCACTGGTCCGGAGCGATACGAAGTCCGGCCTCACGAGCAATCTGCACCACCTGCTGATCGTGTTCTCTTCTTAGCTCCTCGTAACTCAAATATTCATCCTTTAACCTCATCAATGAAGAATTTCCCTCGCGCTTTGTGACTTTGAAACACGAAGCTCGATACAATAGCTGGACCACATGTCCGATACTCGTCTTTGAAGCCTGCTGGAACTGAGTCTTCAAATTCTTTACCACAAGTTGGACGAGAACTTTCCTGCTGAGTTCGGACGAATCCGATCCATCCTCGAATGCAAAGTGAATGAGTTTCAACGCTTCCTCCTGCATGGCAGGCCCGAGGAATTGGCAGCCTCGAGCACGGACCGCTGCCCACAAACTCGCTGACAACGTCGTGGGATTCTGGTGCAAGAGGATCAACTCGGTTGCACATCGCTCCCCAAGTGCACGACCTGCACGAAGTGCACGCTTCCGACCCTCCCCCTCCACTAACTGACAGTTGATCAGACCAACTAACTTGCGCTGCATCGGTCGTGTTAATTCCGGTCCCTTGTTTGGCCTGCAACAAAGGTATTTCATGAGTTGCAACTTAATTCCATCAAAGCAAAAACATAAGAAACAAATTTTACACAACAATTCACATTTGATCAATATCAGTGCATTTAACTTAGTTCAATAATTAAAAAAACATTGTTATTACTTGACAATATGTGAATCCAACAGAAAAACTGGAACTACCGGTATATTGGGGAAAATATGGAACTACCGGTATATTGTTGCAAACTATTCTTTTGTGTTTGTGTTCATCGATAATGAGTTTATCATCCAAAACAGTGAACTTATTATTGAGTACATAGAGTATATTGCACGAGTGCCATGAACTACATGAAACACTAATAGTAGTTGCGACAATAATGTGCTTTAACAGGAATTGCAAACCTTAAGATTACCGGTAATTAGATTTAATTTCAATTCAACTAATAATTATAATTCTGTCTATGTTTCACAAACATTACCTTACTTGTTTTAACTACTAAAGCAAAATTAGTTTGTTATGGAATATTCATGTTTTATCGAAATCAATGATAAAACATACGGCAACTACCAACTATCACACAGATATCTGTAAAATTGTCGCCCATTGTGGGGTTATCAAATATATTGCAGTGTGTTTCTTTTAATTTAATTGAAAACAATAAATAATTTATTTTCAGGCAATGTCTGATGAGTGCTTAGCTAAAGGAGACAACCGACAAGTAATTGGTGGGTTTCGATCCCATAACATTCAGGCTTCTTGCATAACGCTAAGGTTTTGACTGATTGAGCTGTGTTATACAACCATCTGTATGTTAATGTAAAAGCGCATCATATTAACTGAACAAGAGCGCGTTACAACTGCCAAAATGGACTCACCTGAGGTACAATGCCAATTGCTCCACATTTCTCTTGGCGCTTTCATATAACTTAAGGTATTGCGCAATATTCTCTGCATCTGCATCATTCCTGCTTTCTCTTCGTGGTGGGGTGGTCTCTACTGCCTCCATGTGGACATCATCCTCTGGCATGAGGAGCAAAATGGCGGAATTTACTGGAAGATCTGATACATTGCAGGTGATGCTGGTTTGATCCATTTGACAATGAGGCTGCTTCAAGTCTGCAAGACAACACCTGCACACAGTGTGGCCGCAACCCAGGCTGATCGGACATCGATTTGTTCGATTAAATTCCTTCTCGCACACAGAGCAAACCAGGAACTGATTCCACTGGGGCTGTTGCTGGCTCTTTCTCTCAATCGACTTGTATTTAGAAGCCATGGCATTAAAACGCCACTTGTAACATGAACTTATAAAGTTTAAATACTCACATTTTAAATATTAATTACTCTGTGTGAAATAATGGGTAGGTTAAATTATGCCAACAACTGTCGAGCAATGATCGATGTAATTAAACTCAGAATTACCAATAAAACAACTCGAAAAAATGTATAATATCTGGTTCTCCATGATTGTCACAATCAGATTGTGTCTTGTGTCTACAGACGAAGCAATATTATTGGTCTAAATTGTGTGATCGAGGTACAATATGCATGTGTATACACTGGTTTAAATTATTAATATATTTACTTCATTGTATGTTAATATTTCACACTTATGTAGCAAACCTTGTCTACCAGATTGTGTGTTGTTGCAGATAACCTTATCATGGCCGGGTTATGTTGAACTATAATCTGGAATTATCAGCCTTAACAGCTCAACCTATTTTTATCAGTTGAACAAAATGACGGATGAGAACTGGTACCATCCGATTTTGTTCGTTCACATGCTCAGTTGTGACATTGTGCAGTGAGCAGACATCGCTCGAACAAAAATTTAATTTTACCAGACAAATGAGCGAATGGACTTTTAACTGCTGTTTTCGACAAGTAATATTCGACCGTTTGGCAAAAACCACATTTTATTTAATACGATTTAAAAAAATAAAATTAATAATAAATAATAATTTGTGAAAAAGATAGTAGATTTTTTTTATTATTCATAGTGTAAATATGAATATATTTAAAACTGTATACAATTTGCTACATTGGTGACGTGGTGACGAGGATTAAAAGCCTATTGTACATTAATACGATGAATGGCAAGCCAGTTCACGAACAGTCAGCTGCAGAAGAATAAAATTCCCAGATTACGGATTAGCGGTGACGTTGGAGAAGGTGCTGGGTTTATTTTTTATCTGTGCCACCAGAAACATTCTCTAAATAAAAAGCTGAAGAGAATTTTTAAATTGGTGTGAGAATATGTTTGTGTTTTACCGGTGGCCCAAATAGAAAAGAGTAGAAGGTTAACCGCGTAGGGTTTTAAAGTCCAACATTTCCAGTGTGGAAATGTTGGATCTTTAAAACAGGCAATCAACATGGTTATAGAAATCAGCGCCAACAAGGAATGCCGGGATGTTCGGTCCGGTTAACTTGATTATTGACCATCCTGTTTGGTAATTTGTTTTCCATCAAATAATCACAATCCTTCGGGCCTCACTGCGTTACGTTGTCATACCACGGAGATGAGTAATTCAGTGGGAAACCACGGAGATGGGTTTAGTGGGAGAGCTAAATAAATGTTAAGATCTACCCGACAACGTATAAAAATAATTATGGCTTGTTTTAACGGATATGTGTGTTATTTGGACTGATTAGCTCAGTGGGTTGGTGCATCAACTTTCAGCCGAAGGTTTTAAGGTTCAATACTGTTTCCCGTTCGGCCGTGTCCTGAGGCAAACCACAGCGGACATTTCCTGAACCCAGCGGAATAATGGGTTCCTCTAAATTAAAGGAACGAGTAAATCATACACAACACACTGCAATAGCTTCAGTAACCAGACGATGAGCGGGAGGTGATCTGACGTGTGGTAATTACCTTGGTTTTCCCAACGGGGATAAATAAACATGAATCATATCTTCCAAATGTGGTAAGTAAGGTTACTGGAACAATTTTAAGAGTAGGCCTAGTCATTCGGAATAATGAATGCCTCTGCTGAACAGTCGGAAAATATAATTGCTAACTTCCCTTACGTCATCAAGCTTGTTATTGTAACAGGTCATTTCATTCCTGGACGCCGAGGCTAATAGCACTAGGAAAACGAGCGATTGCGGATAATTAAAACCTCGTCTGTTGGGTGAAGATATTGAGACCTCGTCTGTTTGGTGAAGATTTTGAGACCTCGTCTGTTGGGTGAAGATATTGAGACCTCGTCTGTTGGGTGAAGATATTAAAACTTCGTCTGTTGGGTGCAGATATTGAGACCTCGTCTGTTGAGTGAAGATAATGAGACCTCGTCTGTTGGGTGAAGATAGTGAGACCTCGTCTGTTTGGTGAAGATATTGAGACCTTGTCTGTTTGGTGAAGATATTGAGACATCGTCTGTTGGGTAACAATATTTAGATCTCGTCTGTTGGGTGAAGATAATGAGACCTCGTCTGTTGGGTGAAGATATTGAGACCTCGTCTGTTGGGTGAAGATATTTAGATCTCGTATGTTGGGTGAAGATATTGAGACCTTGTCTGTTTGGTGAAGATATTGAGACATCGTCTGTTGGGTAACAATATTTAGATCTCGTCTGTTGGGTGGAAGATATTGAGTCTTCGTCTGTTGGGTTAAGATATTGAGACCTTGTCTGTAGGGTGAAGATATTGAGACCTCGTCTGTTGGGTGAAGATATTGAGGCCTCGTCTGTTGGGTAAAGATATTGAGATCTCGTCTGTTGGGTGGAAGATATTGAGACTTCGTCTGTTGGGTAAAGATATTTAGATCTCGTCTGTTGGGTGAAGATAATGAGACCTCGTCTGTTGGGTGAAAATATTGAGACCTAGTCTGTTAAGTGAAGATATTGAGACCTCGTCTGTTGGGTAAATATATTGAGATCTCGTCTGTTGGGTGAAGATATTAAGACATCGTCTGTTGGGTGAAGATATTGAGGCCTCGTCTGTTGGGTAAAGATATTGAGATCTCGTCTGTTGGGTGGAAGATATTGAGACTTCGTCTGTTGGGTAAAGATATTAATACCTCGTTTGTTGGGTGAAGATATTGAGACATCGTCTGTTGGGTGAAGATATTGAGATCGCGTCTGTTGGGTGAAGATTTTGAGATCTCGTCTGTTGGGTAAAGATATTGAAACCTCGTCTGATGGGTGAAGATATTGAGACCTAGTCTGATGGGTGAAGATATTGAGACCTAGTCTTTTAGGTAATGATATTTAGACCTCGTTTGTTGCGTAAAGATATTGAGACTTCGTCTGTTGGTTGAAGATATTGAGACCTCGTCTGTTGGTTGAAGATATTGAGATCTTGTCTGATGGGTGAAGACATTAAGAACTCGTCTGATGGGTGAAGATATTGAGATCTCGTTTGTTGGGTGAAGATATTGAGATCTCGTCTGATGGGTGAAGATATTGAGACCTCGAAACAATTCTTACCAAAATAATTCCTCAATTATCTTTAACCATATCCTACAGTATTAAGGAACCAAAATGCAAACTATTTTTTTTTCTACTGCAATGTACAAAGGGTTCTGCCACGGCGTTGGTCAAGGAATGCCAACCTATGCCTAATTATGTTGGCTACTTTAAGGTTCGCTAAAGGACACTTTCAGAGAGAAATACCAAATTGCACGAGCATGTCTTGATCCACTTGTAAACGAGACACTACTTCGTTTAAAGATACGCATAGTTTAATTCAATTTTCCTCAAAACTTACTACTTGTATGCGTACATTAATTGCCATGAACTACATGCATAGAATGGATAACATGGATTAAATTTTCAAAATAATCAAACGTCTTCCCAATAGCTGGCAGAGTGGATGGGAGCATGTGGCAGATGAACTTCTACATGAAAAAAACAAGAAATAAACATCCAAGACCTGGCCTGCTACATTTCCAAAAGAATAAGAGAAGCTACATACTACATGTATGATCGTGACCTCACAAAGCAAACCTGTGCGTCAATATAATACAACTATGTCAAAGCAGAAGCGCTCTTCCTTCGTAATGTAAACTGCAACTAAACCGGTCGACAACTCATGTAAGTTGTGCAGTGGGATTCACTTCTTACACCAATGGTATAATTTTATACGTATGGACTATATATGACTCTCGAATTAAGTTTGTGTAGGAAAGGGGGTTGTGTTTCAGTTGAAGTTTTGGTCAAATGGTTTGTCACCGTAAGATTCCTTGTGTTAAACCGGATTGTGAAAAGCGACACATCATCATATTGCACCCCCAGACAATTCAACTGACAGTCGTAACTCAATTAACTGTGCGAGTAGCACATGTTCAAAATGGTTTGGCTAAATCCAATACCAGTATGTTTCTTAAGAATATAGGTACATCCAATCTGTTGCCAATAGTACTAGTTGAAGTCCGTGCTAGAGGTTTCAACAAGGTCGTAATCACTCCAGCGTTTCTGTACAACGAAAGCACAAATTCATTCTTAACAGATTTACTAATTCAAAAAAGCTGTAAGTAAATGGCTTAAAAATCCGCACAACACAAATAAAAACCAATGTGAACCTAAGATGGTGCAAGTAATCAAAGGTCTGAAACTATTTTAAATGTTTCAATTCTATTTGAATAAGGGAATTAGCTTTAAATACATTAACCTGATCTGCTGTGCTGTGCTTCTTTGGTATCTCGATAGCCACAAACTAAGCAAATAATGAAGAACCTAACACTGATGAAGCCCGACGTGATGGTGAACTAGCATAACCTTCTGATAACAACAAAACGCTAAAAGTGAAGATTTCAAAAAGATCTCACAGTCTGCCACAAAAAATCGATTTAAATACAAAGAAGTCAAAGCAAATCCAAGTGAAATGCTAATAACGTCAACAAAAAGTTCAGCAATACACCAAGAAACTTCATGAACAATACAATTAAAGTGGAAAAGAAAGCTTTCCTCTCCGGGCTCAAGATGCTATTGCCTTGTTATCTAAGAAACCTAAGCGATCACCTGAGCCTATTTACATGTACGTTCGCCGAGTTCGTGATGGCTTTGTTGTATGTATTGTGACTGCCATCGTAGTTCAGCATTTTGCTTAAAGGTTGGTAGAATATGTGATTATAGAGCACCATCATGACTAATGCATTTTTGATTATTACATAAGTATCGTCTAGAGTGGACTATTTTTATGAGTATTTTATGTCTGTTTATATTATTGCGTGACAAGAATGCTCCACGCTGACTTAGTTTTTTATATGAGTGGTTTATTTTGTGTCCAGCCTAGTGTAAGTCAGAATAATGTTGGGTTGATTTTTTTGCGCTCTACATGGACCACCAATATTTTTGCATAGCGAATAACCTGATAGTTATTTTCACCTGCACAAAAACCTGGCCTATTTAATTTATTAAAAAATTAATATTTTCCGCCACCATTTGAGAGCCGCGAATTCCCTACAAAAATTTATAGATCCCATAGCGGATTAATAGTTTTCAAAATTTAAAATGTTCGGGGAAGAGAGAGCTATGTAGCGATTTCGCGGCTTGTGTATTATTTTTTGCACATTATATTGGGTTGTGTTAAAGTTGTTGAAGTGGGCGTTTAATGCAAGCACGGCTGTTTATTCTGTCAATCATTTCCTTTTTGTGTAAACCGGCTATAATTGTAGCGATATAGCGAACACGCGCTATGTAGTTTAGAACCTGTATTGACAGAACGAAACAGAACGACAGGGGACGAGACTTCAACTTATATACGAAGGGTCAGGCATGCAACTCTAGTGACGTATAACTCTACATCCCCCTTTTTAAAGTATTACAGTTGGGAGGTCAAAAATAGTAACGCTTAACACAAGGTCTACAATTCCCCCCTATAAAAGATAAGATATAAAGTTCAAAAACACAATATGAACGTAAATATACAACTCATTCATCGTACATAAAACGCTTGGGAGGTACAATAACTCTCCCATGACGCGAACGTATAGTACCCGAACTGTGACCATCGTGTGGCACAGATACAGGAACCAGTTGACTTCGATTCCGTCGCAGAGTGTGGTTCTCCGTTTGAACAGTGTATGAACGAGGTTCACGCGAGGGTGACACAACGATACCGTCTTTCAAGTCTCGGTGCGGGTCTATCCACAATGAAATTCCTTTTTCCAATGGTGGTAATGGCTTTGCGCGGTGACGTTTGTCATAATTTTGTTTTTGTTGGTGTTTTGCGATATTGACGTTTCTTCGAAAGTCTTTTAGATGTGACCACTCTAGATCTAAATTCGACGGCAGCACGGGTAAGGTGCTTCGAATTCTTCTACCCATCAGTAATTCTGCTGGGCTGTATCCAGTGGAGAGAGGCGTTGCTCTGTAGGCCAGTAGACCACGGTAAGGATCAGATTTTCTCAGGATTCCCTTTATCGTCTTCACGGCTCTCTCTGCTTCCCCGTTGCTCTGAGGAAATCGACTGCTGGTGACGTGTCTGAAACCGTAACTTTTAGAAAACCTGTGGAAAATAAAGGATCCAAATTGAGGTCCATTATCTGATACTAGTTGTTGTGGAATCCCATGACGGGCAAATATTGATTTAAGTTTTTCAATGACATCTGCCGATCGAGTCCCTCTATCGAGCAAAGCAACTTCAATAAATCTTGAGAAGTAGTCTACAACAACAAGGTAGTTAAGATTTTTCCAGTAAAACAAGTCACAACCGACTTTCTCCCAAGGACTATTGGGCAGTTGAGACGGAATTAATGGCTCTGGGTTAAAATGTCTATACTTAGTGCAAATGTTGCAGTTTCTTACGTAGTTGTTCAAGTCTTTTGATAGTCCAGGCCACCAAACAGACGTTTGGGCTCTTTCTCGACATTTGTTCATGCCCTGGCGTCCTTCGTGTATGCGATCTCGTATTAGCTCATCTTTTAATTGTCCATATTCACAATTATCAGCTAAACAATACAGGGACGTTATAAACTCTTCGACAGGCTCATTAGATTCCTGGTTTCGCATATTAAATTTTGCTCTGTCGTAAATCACATTTTTCCGAACTTCAAAGTGTTGGTTTAAACGATCCCGAACCGTTTTAAACACACTTAGTTCATCTTCATTAAGGTTTAAGGTAAATAGAATATCATCGGCTTTGTCGCCTAATAAATATATCAAGGTATTAACCTGATTTTCTTGCGTTTCCTCTGAGAGCTTGGACGCAACTCGGTACCTCCGAATCCGTTGTTTCCAATCTTCTGGCTTATTGAAATTAAATGGTTCCGGCGGAGACATTTGGAACGCCATCCCAACTTCTGACACCATGTAGCGATATAGCGAACACGCGCTATGTAGTTTAGAACCTGTATTGACAGAACGAAAGAGAGCGACAGGGGACGAGACTTCAACTTATATACGAAGGGTAAATCACTCAGGCATGCAACTCTAGTGACGTATAACTCTACAATAAACTTAGAACCAAAACTTTCTATAAAATCCTTCCCACAATATGCAATACGTGGCGGGCTATTCGGTTTCGTTCTGTGTGTAAATTATTTTTTAAATATAATTTAAAAAGGGGCAATCGATGTCTATGGGTGTTCTGTGGAGAGTAGACATATTCGGGGCTGATCTCTTAGCTTCTTTTGAATAAGGCAAGTAAAGTTTTTTCCTTGCTTTATACATTAGGTGAACGGTGCATAAATTCACTCTGCCCTGTTGTTCACGTTACTTCGGTAAGGTGCAACTCGAAGGGCTAGGTCTGAGCTGCGGAATCGCATCACCCTGTGGTAGTGCGGTTAACCAGCGCTGCCTCCAGCTAACCACTGGAGGGCGTGAATTTAGGTATCGGGATTCCTTAAGCAATAGAACCCCTCCCTACGTGGCTTGCACGCTGTGGAGAGATGCATGCGAAGGGCGTCTTTTTCAGCACCCACATCCTAGGGATACCCAGCCCCCCTCCCTACGTGGCTTGCACGCTGTGGAGAGATGCCTGCGAAAGGTGTCTCTTTACAGCAACCACATACTAGGGAAACCTCCCCCAGTGGATTAATTTCCACATTGCACGAGGGGATCGGCCTAAGGCCACCAACTCGCACTAAGTGCACAATTTTGCTTTTTTTTTTGGCTAACCACCAAAAAAAAAAAAAAACTATCGGCCAGGGCAAAGTTGATGTGTCTCACGTTTATGTCCAAATCATTAAACAGTATTAACCTACAGATAACTCGTGCAACGAGATTTTGCAAATATTTTCGTAAGAATTAAGTGACTTAACACAGAAACAAAAATGTGAGCTAGCTGTCTATAGAGGAAAGACAAGCAATTAAGATGATAGAAGAAATGCCAACCAAGGTTGGAAAACATCATCAGATTGAACTACCTAGGGGGAAAACTTAAATCAGACTCCCGAACAACCGGTTGATGGCACTAAAGCGACGCAAGTCACTAAAAAGGCGCTTTCCAGGTGAGTCTATATTCTTATCCAAGTTTCGCCGAAAAATAAAGGATTACATCACCCAAGGTTATGCTACCGTTGTGCCCCATGCTGAACTGACTAGTAGTAACGTAACCTGTCAGACATAAGCATTGCCCGATCTACATTTAATCAAAACTACATTCAATAAATTAAATCATAAGTTCAACGATTTTAAAGTCTGACGTATAGGTTTCCACGACGACCGATGAGTGCCTTGGAAACTACATGGTTTTGACCACACAACCTTTAACACGAAGGTCCGACGCCATATGACTTAACACCAAGAGCACAATACAGGAGTTAACTAAACTTTCTACATAATTTTCCCACGATTACTCTAAATACCCAAAACCATTCTCCAAATTAAACATTTATTCTGTGTCACCAACAAGACAGTATAGTATGTACATTATTTATTTACATGTGCTAATTAAAGGATTTCAAAATTTCCAAAATTACTGCGATACCAAATAAATGCACCAGCTATCCAAGCAACGTGTTACAAAGCACGGTAGATGATTTATACGAAAAAATTACATTAATCACATCAATACATTGTAATAATGGTGGGTATAATGCATTGGAATAATGGTGGGTGTGATGCATTGGAATAATGGTGGGTACGATGCATTGGAATAATGGTGGGTACGATACATTGGAATAATGGTGGGTACAATGCATTGGAATAATGGTGGGTACAATGCATAGGAATAATGGTGGGTACGATACATTAAAATAGTGGTTGGTACAATGCATTGGAATAATGGTGGGTACGATGCATTGGAATAATGGTGGGTATGGTGCATTGGAATAATGGTGGGTACGATGCATTGGAATAATGGTGGGTACGATGTATTGGAATAATGGTGGGTACGATGCATTGAAATAATGGTGGGTACGATACATTGGAATAATGGTGGGTGCGATACATTGGAATAATGGTGGGTACAATGCATTGGAATAATGGTGGGTGCGATACATTGGAATAATGGTGGGTACGATGCATTGGAATAATGGTGGGTGCGATACATTGGAATAATGGTGGGTGCGATACATTGGAATAATGGTGGGTACGATGCATTGGAATAATAGTGGGTACGATACATTGGAATAATGGTGGGTACAATGCATTGGAATAATGATGGGTACGATACATTTGAATAATGGTGGGTACGAAGCATTGGAATAATGGTGGGTACGAAGCATTGGAATAATGGTGGGTACGAAGCATTGGAATAATGGTGGGTACGAAGCATTGGGATAATGATGGGTACGATGCATTGGAATAATGGTGGGTACGATGCATTGAAATAATGGTGGGTACGATGCATTGGAATAATGGTGGGTACGATGCATTAGAATAATGGTGGGTACGATGCATTGGGATAATGATGGGTACGATGCATTAGAATAATGGTGGGTACGATGCATTGGAATATTGGTGGGTATGATGCATTGAAGTAATGGTGGATTCGATGCATAGAAATAATGATAGGTGTAGGAATGTCATATATTGTTACAATATTTTAAGTGATCTCTTATATTACTTTGGCATCATGTAGCCAAATGCAGAGACAGCCATACAATTGGGTCAAAACTTTATTGGTTCTAACCATTCATATATGTTGTGTGGGGTGGTAGCCTGGTTGGTGATTATGAATATTTTTTAGAAATGTGGACGCTTTAATTTGCTCCTTTAAACTTGTCGAACCAATCCATGAGGTCAGAGATCTCTCCTCCATACAAGATGAAATCCTGCAAGTAATTCCTATCAATTTGTCATATTTCATCATATTTTCCACTAAAATAACAGTTTGAATGCGATCATCATTGCAGCCGATGGTGGCTTGAGCAACAGTAGTTTAGATTCAGGTTTATCATGTGCGACTGGATATATAATTAATTCAATGTTTTTGTTATAAAACACGTTCATAATTATTTTACAATTATATTGCAATAGAACACAATGCACATTATTTAGAAATTTCTTTATTAACTTTTTTATTAAAATTTCATTAATTTTGCAAAAATGTAAACAAACAAACATCTCATATCATAAGGCTTACCTGGGGAGAAGGGAGTTGTTTAATCGCATCTTGCATGATAAGGTGATTGGTTGGTGAAAGTTTGTAATACCACAAATCCAGTTCCGATATTTTGCCAAGACAACTTGACAGACATTGGACAACTTCATCAGGAAGCTGTACAAGACCAATCAATCCACAATTCATTCCAAGTTTCATCTGTATAGACCAAGAATATCACAAGAAGTAAATACATGTGAAGATTTTAACGTGGGATATTCATGTTGTATTCCCGTGGATGGGAAACCAACATTATAAAAAAAGAAAATTATTGGATTTTGCATAAATTGATTTGCATTAACAGGTCTAATATCGCGGTAGTTTTAAGCTGAATCGTTTATGGTTGTTCACATTAATCATTTAAAAACAAAATTTATTTATATATTTTTACGATATATTACTTAACAATGGGGCACGCAAATGTTAGAATGAAAAAAATACAATATAATAATTTATAAAGTATGTTATGAGTATACAATTATAAAATAGCATCTACTCATTTTAACAATACACTGAAAAACTTAATAAAAACCTGAAAACCTGCTATAAGTACTAGTTGCATAAGGTACCAAAAATAGATTTTTCATTTCAAGGTTTGGCAATAATTCCTCTTGTTTCAAGCATCAACGTAAAATTGATATATTTACCTTGTTCTGTCGCTCATTGATAGCTTGGCTTAAACCTACAATCAGCTCTCCGCATCCATGTAACTGAAGTTCATCCAGAGCTTCCATGTGCGGTTGCAAATATCCAACTATATCCCTCATCTCTGGTTCTTCATACCAGCGTGCCTGTAAATAAACTTCATTTGTTATCATTTATCTAGGTTTTGTTATCACAATGGTGCATGAACTTACTACGAGTCTGTTGCTTATACGATGTACTTATGGCTTATTACAAAGCATTTACCAACCTTTGTATAAACTTTAAACTAAAATTATGAAATGGCAAATAATTAACGACTTGGTGATAAACAATGCATTGATGTGCTGACCATTGTGTTTATCATGCAGCGTGCCAGTGGTTATAAATAGCGGGAGATTTATCTATCAATTTGGGAAATATTTTTAATGGATTATATTATTTGTTATAATTTACAAATAAAGCACAGATGTACTTACTACTGGTTTATCATCATCATCATCTGCTGGCAACCATAACCTCGTGATCTGATATTAAAATTTGAGGATAATTTGATATTTATTATGTGAAACATCATTTATTTTAGTAAAGTTAAACAATATCTATCCATATAAAACAAGGTAAAGACTAATAATTCTATTTACTATACATGTTAATAAAAAAAAAACACAAAAAAACTAATATTTAAATTCAATGAATAATACTTAACTTAACATTATAAATGATGTATGGGAATTGCATTATAATAATCGAAAAAAAAGCTTAAAAGTTAAATATATCACATGAGACAATATGAGATTAATCCGGATTAATTGGGAGATTTAGAAATGAGTGCAATCTCTCCACCAGGTTGGTAAACGTCTTTGTTATAATTTACAAATCAAACACAGATGTACTTACTGGAAGATCATCATCTGCTTGCAACGATAACCTCGTGATCTGATATTAAAATTTGAGGATAATTTAATATTTATCATTATTTATTAATAAAAAAAGACAAAGTATTATTTCTATTCAACTTTCATGCTTATGTAAAATAATAAAATGATAATTTATGTTATTCAATAATACTTACATATAAACCTACTATATACCAAACTTATTTGTGTTATTGAATAATAAATACATGACGTATTGAAAGCCACATTTTATACCACCTTCCCAGGTTTCAGTTGAAGAATTTGTTTCAGATCATCAGCTTCATTATTTCCATACACTGTCCAAGTCTTCACCCATTGAGCACCGTTCTGTTCACCCCAATTATCATCATCAACTACAACCAAGTCCTGAGAAATATGTTCAAAGTTACAAAGCAAAAATACATTGTATAGAATTGCATATATATAAAAAAAAAGCCCACTCCAATGAATATTTTAATTGGCAAATCGTTAAAATTGTTTTCAATCTTAAAGTTTTTTTTATTAATTTTTTTAACAAATTTTTAAGTTTTATTATTGTATAACATATGTATATTTTGAAAATGTGGTAGAAAGTAGCAGATTGAGGCAGTTGTGTACAAAGTTATCAGAAAACTAATTCAGGTTGTATATACCGCACACTTAATAAATATAGACAACCATATTTGCAATACACAAGAATTATGTTCTTATTTAAATTTATATATGCAATTCCCAATCAGTGGTCTACAAGAGCTTTTCAATATAAATTCTTCGTTATAACCAGCGACGTATCCAGGATTCTGTAACCGGGTAGACAACCACGAGTCTAGCAAAATGTTAAAGTGTGTTATGTCTAAATGAGATTATGTTATGCCTCGTGTCAGATGGATAGATTTTAGGCGACAATTTGTGGAAATTCCAACCCAGTGCTTTGTTACCACTGGGATGAATATGAATTGTTATAAATAACCCAGCAGAATATCGCAAAGCAACCCACAATTCCATGTCAACTGACTTCAGGCAGGAAATGTTATCTAATTATGTGTAGATGTGCACCAACTGTAGAAATTCCATTCACAATTAATAATTGTCAGATACTGTTTATCAATATATAAGTTATAGCATGGTGTCACGATTTGGTTCGAGCTCCCGTTTTCCGGGAATTTGTGGTCTTTCCAGAGTTGAAGATACAGAGGGTTCCAGACGGAAAGCAGCAATTCTGGTTTGAACAGAATTGGTTGTCCAGTGAACAGAACTAACGTTACACAATCTGTTCATATCCATGTTTCAATGTAAGTTTTGGACAATTTCGGCAAGTTTTATTAGATTGAAATTGAATGTGTAATTCTTGCCAGGATGTGGAAACTATTTATCTCGTAGGTTGCTTGCCATAAGCTTAAAAAACTAAGGATCCACATAAAAATAAAATGGTGGGTGATCTATACCAGGGCTTCTTAAACTTTTAAGCTAGCTATCACTTTCAATTTATTATTATCATTGACTCACAGTTTGAGAAGCCATGATTCAGGTTGTTTAGTGACTTATCTGTATGATGTCCAGTGAAATAATAGGAGTGGTTATTCATGTTTTATCCTCAGAATGGGAAAATACAAGGGTTATTACCTCGCGCCGATTTCTGTGTTATCAGAAATGTTAAAGTTTGTTATGTCTAAATGAGACGTTAATTCAATTTGGTTAAACCCAATAATCCATTGGGTTCACATGCTGTATGCAATGTGCCTGGTCAAAATAAAAAATAAATAAAAAAACAAATAAGTAGTGACCAATTTTGAACCTTCCACCATTTAGCCGAAACACGACGCAATAAATCACCACGATTTTCGACCGAACTAAGATTTTCCATTTAAAAAAGATGTAAAAATTTCGAATTGATTCTTAGCATCATTAAACTTAGCTCAGTGGTTTAGACAATTGGCTTAAACAAGTCAGTTGAAAGATATTAAATCTAAAATTAAAGATAGTTAAGCTGACTTACTTGAGGGTTGGGAAGTTGTTGAACAGCTTTACGTAAGATGATGCGACTTTGTACGGATATCATCCACTCAATAATTCGTAATTTGCTGATGTTACGCAGACAATCACACAACGCCTTCGCTCCATCATCATAGAGGTTAGATCGCATTATATCCAAGACCATCTGAAATGAAAGTAAACTTGGTTGTAACATTAAGATTCAACAAAGATGTGAAGTTGGTTAGGTCAGTTGGATGAAAGATTCACGTTTATTCTTTCACTCTCCCATACCTACAATGGATCTATATGAATTGGAACTGAATCAATCTGCTGGGAGCATGGGTAACAAGCAATTAATTAACATAAAGCGATTACAAAGGGCAAACCACAGTTTGTAGTAACCAACCAATATATTACCCAAAAATAGGTATAAACCAATATATACACCCAATATTTAGACTCAGAAGTATAAAAAATAAAAAAAATGATAGTTGACAAAGCACATCAAAAGTAAAAAAAATATTAAACTGTTGTTTTTCTATTTTTTACAACAAACAAAACCTGTGATAAACTTGTTTAATAATTTTGTCTTTATATTTTATTTGGTTAGCACTCAGAAGAAAACGTGCTCCAAATACTGGATAGGTCACTTGTAATACTTTGCACAGCAGAGATTAAGTTTATACAAGGGGAATCAAGCAACTTAAATCAAATGGTCATGTTATACGCATCAATATAAGGTTGATATATTTACCTTGTTCTGTCGCTCATTGATAGCTTGGCTCAAACCTACGATCAGCTCTCCGCATCCATATAACCGAAGTTCATCCAGAGCTTCCATGTGCGGTTGCAAATATCCAACTATATCCCTCATCTCTAATTCCTTATACCATTCCTGTGACCAAACTCCATTTGTTATCACTTATCTGGGTTTTTTTATCATAATGTTGCATGAACTTACTACAAGTATGTTTTTTACCAACTTTTGTATAAACTTTAAAATAAAATTATTGAATGTCAAATATTTAACGACTTGGTAATAAACAATGCATTGATGTGCTGACCATTGTGTTTATCATGCAGCGTGATCAGCCAGTGGTTATAAATAGCAGGTTGGTACTATGTAATAGTACATGGTATTTCTATGATGAATATGATCGCAGGACTTCTAATTGATCTCGCAATATGAGCCTACTGGTCTGTTACTTGTTCAATACTGCATTATGGAGTGTAATGAAAGCTATACTAGCATATCACAAATGTGTAGTACAACATGAATTATAATATTCAAAGAAAATGTTTGACATTATGAGTTAGAATAGAATAGGATAATTATGTTTATCCCCATGAATGGGAAAAACAATGAGGTTAACACACAATCGGCAGATTACCTCGCGTCCATTAACGGGTTTCTAAAGCTATTGCAGTGTGTCATGTATGATTCACACGTTTCTTCAATTTAGTAAAACCCATTAATCTACTGGGTTCAGGCAATTTTTATTAAGTGCCTTGCCCAAAGACACAGTCCACTAGTTGGTTAAGTACCTACAACCCTTCGACTAAAAGGCACCGCACTAAACCACCAGACTATTATGTTGAATATATGACGTGAGACAATATGGGATTAATCGGGATAAATTGGGAGATTAAGAAATGAGTGCAATCTCTCCACCAGGTTGGTAAACGTCTTTGTTATAATTTACAAATCAAACACAGATGCACTTACTGGAACATCATCATCTGCTTGCAACGATAACCTCGTAATCTGATATTAAAATTTGAGGATAATTTGATATTTAACAACAAAAAAAACAAAGTATTAATTCCATTCAATTTTTATGTTAATGTAAAATAATATAAATGATATTTTAATTCAATGGATAATACTTACATATAAACCAACCATATAACAAACTAATTCATGATATTAAACAATACATGACACATTGAAAGCCACATTTTATCCTACCTTCCTAGGTTCAAGTTGAAGAATTCGTTTCAGATCATCAGCTTCATCATATATATGCACTGTCCAAGTCTTCACCCATTGAGCTCCGTTCTGTTCACGCCATTCACCACCATCATATACAACCAAGTCCTGAGGAAAATTATTCAAAGTTAAAAAGCAGAAATATATTGTATAGAATTACATATATATGGAAAACCCCAGTTTCAATGAATATTTAAATTTTATTATTGTATAACATATGTATATATTGGAAATGTGATAGAAAGTAGCAGATTGAGGCAGTTGTGTACAAAGTTATCAGAGAACTAATTTACACATTGTATACCGCACACTTAATAAATATAGACAACCGTATTTGTAATACACAAGAATTATGTTCCAATTTAAATTTATATCTGCGCCAATATGCAATTCCTGATCAGTGGTTTACAAGAGCTTTTCAATAATTTTCAATATTCTTTGTCATAATGCTACCATTGTTACAATAAAATATGTTATATCGGCCTGTTGTAAGATGGATGGAATTTTCATGGAAATTCCAACCCAGTGCTGTGTTATCACGGAAATAATTATGAATTGTTATAAATAACCCAGCAGAATATCGCAAAACAACCCAAAATTCCATGTTAACTGACTTCAGGCAGGAAATGTTAATTATGCGTAGATGTGCACCAATCTGTAGAAATTCCATTAAAAATTAATAATTGTCAGATACTGTTTATCAACATGTAAGTTATAGCATGGTGTCACGATTTGATTCGATCTCCTGTTTTCCGGTAATTTGTGGTCTTTCCAGAGTTGAAGATACAGAGTGTTCGAGACGGAAAGCAGCAATTCTGGTTTGAACAGAATTGGTTGTCCAGTGAACAGAACTAACGTAACACAATCTGTTTATATCCATGTTTCAATGTAACAATTAGTGGTAGTTTTATTAGCTTGATATTTAATGTCTTGTAATTTAATGTGTAATTCTTCATTCAATTTTTCAGTTTGTTGTAAAATATCTTAAACAAATTACTATGGGTTTGCCAGGATGTGGAAACTATTTATCTCGTAGGTAGCCTGCTGTAAGCTTAAAAAACAAAGGAGCCACAAAAAATAAAATGGCGGGTGATCTATACTAGGGCTTCTTAAACTTTTAAGCTAGAGATCACTTTCAATTTATTAATATTTTATGCAAACCTTATTTACGTTTAAAATGTAAAAAACACAGGGTATAGTAGTTTGTGTGAAATTGATTCTTGCAAGCCCTAAAATTCTAGAATCAAGAATCAAGAATCAAGAATTATTTATTTGGTCAAGAATACGCACAACAGCAATATATTAGAACACATAATTTAAATTTAAATAAATATTTATGACCAGGAGGCAACGAAACGACCGTACGGTCAACCAGTCAATTGCCCCCTTTCTCTAAAAATCAATCATTAAGTCAATACAGCAAAATATAACACAACAGTAGGTATTAAATGATAGAAATAGGTAAAGAAACTTAATTTATTGCAGTGATTAAACACACACACAAGTATAATAATACCACAATTTTATTATTACCGAGTACTTAATTTTTAAAATGCTTTGACAACTGTCAGTATTATTACTAAAATTACCACCTCTACTCTGTATAAGCACTCAAAAGCAGTTGCTTCATTCTTTTTTTAAAAGTATAGAAAGAGCTATTTTTATTTCTGCTGGGACAGTACTCCATATTACAGATGCACAGTAAGCCAATGATTTCTTCCCACCTTCAGTATTTACTCGTGGAACAAAACAATTATTTTGAGCAATATTTCTTGTTTGATAATTGTGTACACTTTTCACCGGTATAAAAAATTGCTTGTAAAGTTCACATGCAGATTCAGAATTAGCCTTGTACATTAGTTTACAAATTTCAAGCTTGTAAATATCCTTTATTTTTAACAATTTTGTTTGGTAAAACAAGGGATTAGTGTGAGCCCTATAGTCACTCCAAGTTAAAATTCTTAATACTCTTTTATGCAGCTTTTGTAATGGGTCAAGTGATTTTTGGGATGCACTACCCCAGCTAGTTATACAATACTGAAGTTGAGAATAAACCAGGCTATAATAAGTTGATTTGAGGATATCTGAAGAGACATATTTCCTTAGATTTATTAATGCCCAACATGACTTAGATACCTTGGTGCATACTTCTCTAATATGACAACCCCAACTCAATCTATCATCAATACGAATCCCAAGGTACTTTACTGATTTTTTTCTGTGAATATCATTTCCATTGATCGATAAATGGAACTTTACATTATCAGTCTTCTTATTATTACTTATTATCAGATACTCAGTTTTAGAGTAATTTACAGGTAATCTGTTCATACACATCCAATTATTAATCCTTATGAGTTCCTTGTTAACATTTTTTTCTAAAGTGTTCATATCTATTGCAGATAGCGACAGATTAGTATCATCCGCAAACAAAGTTACATCAAAAGCAAATGCTGATGGAAGATCATTAACGTAAACAAGAAACAAAAGAGGTCCAAGGGTAGAACCTTGTGGAACTCCACATGTAACTCCTCTACTGGTTGAATTTACATTATTTACTGTTGTATATTGCATTCTATTTGTTAAAAAGCTCTCTATTAATTTTAGTGTTAATCCACGTATACCACAATATTGAAGTTTTTTTAACAGTATATTGTGATTAACTGTATCAAAAGCCTTGGCAAGATCAATAAATATAGAGCATACATTTTTACCCTCATCCAGTCTAGTTAAATAATTTTCAGTTATCGTTGATACAGCAAGAGCAGTAGAATAATTTTCACGAAAACCAAACTGACGAGAAGTTAAAATGTTGTGCTTTTTAAAAAAGTCATATAATTGTCTATGCAAGCACTTTTCAAAAATTTTTGAAAATGGTGACAATAATGAAATAGGCCTATAATTACCACATTCCTGAGGGGAGTTAGATTTAAATATTGGAATTACTTCAGCAGTTTTAAGGATACATGGGAAGATACCTTGTGCAATACAGTTGTTAAACAGGCGTACTAAGATGGGACTAATAATTTGAGAAGACAATTGGATAAATTTGATAGGTATGTTATCACTCCCAGTAGATTTAAAAGAATTAAGTAAGCCTATCTGACTTCGTATCTCCTCCTTAGTAGTCTCTGCTAAGTATATGGAGTTCAATTGACTTTTTGTGACTTGGTATTTTGGTGTTGGTGTTTTAGGGGGTGGTATTTTTTCAGACATTTTTATTCCAATATTGGAAAATAAATTGTTAAATATCTCACATACTTGATAAGGATCATTTACCAGTTTCCCTTGGCTGTTCATTACTTGTTTAATCAAAACTCTTTTTTTGGAACGGTATTTTATTATGTCATTTATAGTTTGCCACACTACTTTGGTATTATGTTTGTTAGATGAAATAAGATGTTTATAATACATCTTTTTCGATTGCTCTTTAATGTGGGTCAATTTATTTCGATATTTTTTCTACTTCAGCCTTAAATCCTCACAATTCTTTTTAATACTTTGGGCATATAACTTATTTTTTTGCTTAATAGAAATGACTAACCCTTTAGTCAACCAAGGCTTTTGATTAAGTTTCTCCTCCCTTCGAGTTCTATTTCTATATGGGGCATGTTTGTCAAGCACATATTTAAATGTATTAATAAACATCGAAAAATCTTTGTCTGGATTGAGACATGGAATGTCAGGATGATGTAAAAATTCTGACAGTTCAGATAAGAATAGCGCTTCATCAAAATATTTTATATCCCTAGTTTTAGTTTTGATTTTGTCACCAACTCCTATGTTAGTGTCAATATTTATTAAAATGGGTAGATGATCAGAAATATCACCAAGTAGAATGCGGACATTAATATCATTGACCACATTGTTTGTGTAGCCATGGTCAAGTAAAGTTGCACATGTTGGTGTGATGCGTGTGGGTTTATTTATTAATGACGTACATCCTAAACCATGCAAGGCATCTACATAGTGTTGAATGTTAGCAGATTCATTGTATTAAAGAAGATCTATGTTGATATCACCACAGATGTAATAAAGAGAATTACTCAAATTTAATTTATTTAAAGTTAACATTAGCTGTTCATAGAACTCATGAAAATTGTGATTTGGATGTCTATAAATCACTCCAATCACTGCTGGTTTATTGTTAGGGAATTTTACCTCCACCCACATGTCTTCGCAATTATTTACATTAAGATTTAGATTAGTACTAATGCTACAGGTAAGTGAGTTATGTACAAAAAGTCCTACGCCTCCAGCATGGGTTGGCGAATCCACATGCATAAATGTGTATCCACTCAGCTGAATGCTATATTTCTTAGATAACTGCATTTTAGTCTCTGTTATAGCAATTATATCAGGAATTTTGGGTAGCAGCATTAAGAACTCCTCTAATCGATCCATGTTTTTACACAAACTACGTATATTGACATGAATCAGACTTAGATGTTTATTGTTAGCCAAACTAGATTCATTGCGAATTGAATCTAAATCAGAGTATTTACTAGTATCGTAGCATTTTTACCACTGATTAGATATTCTTTCATCAACAACATGTGATAAAGTGGACCAGTTTTCATTTGGTATTGATTGGTAAGGCAAAATTGATTCAAGGCATGCCGGGCAAAAATATTCATCGTCAGACCTCCCCAAAAAATCATACTGTACACCTGTCAACTGGGTACATTTAAGATGTATCCAATTATTGCATAAATCACATTGAATAGCTTTCTGAGAAGCTTTACATGGCCTGATACAATTTAGGCATAAATAAGATTGATTTACTGTAGCATGGGTTTCCATCCTTATGTTACGGCTTTTTGCTCCTAGAATAGTGTGGTCCCAGAACCCTGTTTTAACGGCCAATCGTGAGACCTGTCTGCCTTAGTCTACTATAAATAATACGCCATTACGATAGGGCGATTTAATAAAACGTAAAGGATAAAAGAATAATAAAAACTGCGACAAACGTCAACTGGTATCTGATAGCGCTCAATACACCGTACAATACTCCGTCCAATACTCAATACGCCGTACAATACGCAATATACTTAAACACGATACTCAAAGCTTGGAGAAGGAAAATACTGTGCACTTGTTGGAAGGTACAACGAGAACTGCCATGACAAAATAGTTTAGGCCGGACAACGGTAAAAGCTTGAAAAGCAATTAGTGCCGACAATTGATAACCGTGTGTGCGGGTGGCTAGAACGCCTAAAGAGGTGCAACTTAAAACCCTCTTGGTCATAGATAAAGTGCTAAGTAGAAATTAATAGTGCAAAGTAAAGATAATAGTGCAAATGAAAACAAGTGGAAAAGCTTGAAAAATTAAGACGAAGTGAACAATAAAAGGAAAACAACAACTTTAAAACTGAAAACTCTTACTCCAACCAATCCATAACACTTACATTATTATAATATGATCAGTTTACAACTATAATATAATAGAAGAAAATTGAGTACTTAGCTTGAAGGAGTATTCAGGTTACTGTTATGAGTTAGAGAGTAGTAATTTAATTTTCTAAAGTCAATGTCGATGCCATGTCTGAAAAGATCATCGGGTGAGTTCACAGTGATCCATGGGCTGTTATGGTTCATTTGGTCCTCTTCTAACTTCAGTTTTATACTTCCATTTCTTGTGTGACAGGATACAAATTTGCCACCGCATTCATTCTTGACATATCTTAGTAGTTTCGCCCTTAATGGTGTTAAATCTTCGGTCACAAATACCCGGTCGTAGCTTGCACATTCTCTTAACAGCTTTTTTCGAAATATCACTTCAGGATAGGATAGGATAGGATACATCTTTATCCCCGTGAATGGGAAACCCAAGGGGGTTAACACACAGGCAATCGTCAGATCACCTCGCGCCCATCGTCGGGTTACCGGAGCTATTGCAGTGTGTTGTATATGATAGACACGTTCCTTCAATTTGGTAGAACCCATTAATCCGCTGGGTTCAGGCAATGTCCGTAAAGTGCCTTGCCCAAGGACACAACCGACTAGCTAGCGACCAGTTTCGAACCTGCAACCTTTCGATTGAAAGGCGACGCACTTAACCGTTAGACCAACGGGCCGGACTTCATTTCTCTTCTTAAATGACAAGAATCTTACAATAATTGGTCTAGGGGTCGCATCGTTTCTTTTTTTCCAACACGGTGAGCACGCTGAATATTATCTTTTGTTAATTTAATATTTAGTTCCTTGGCTAGAGCAAGAGCCTTCATTTCACCATCGTCTGAATGAGAATCATTGCTTTCAGGGATACCATGAATTCTGAGGTTTTCCCGGCGACCATATTGCTCTAAAGCATCCAACTTGTATGTATTTAAATTGATTAATTGCTTAAGTTTTTGATTTTCTTCCTTTGATGTTTGGAGGTCAAGTTTGGTTTGATTTAACTCTTTTTTTAGATAGTTCATGTCCTCCAACACAGTTTTTAAGTATGCATGAATTTCCGATATGTTTTTTCTATCTTGTTCTTGGAATGTTGTGGTGTCACCGTCACTAGTTATTGCACTGGTGTTTCTTCCAGTACCACGTCTGGATGATTTTTTTTCACTCATACTGAGCCTTGTTTCAAAATCAAATTTTTTCATCTCTTATTTAAATAGAAAGGTACAAAGGTCTATCGTCTGTACTTTGCCCTTATTCAAATAGAATCCTTATTCAAATAGAATTCATTGACATACAGTTTAGGAAGCCATGATTACGCGGTTTAGTGACTTATCTGTATGATGTCCAGTGAATTAATAGGAGAGGTTATTCATGTTTATCCCTGAGATTGGGAAAATACAAGAAAAATTACCTCGCGATTGTTGTGTTATCGGAAATGTTAAATTGTGTTATGTCTAAATGAGACATTATTTCATTTTGTTAGAACCCAATAATCCACTTAGTTCACATGATGTATGCAATGTGACTGGTCCAAATAAAAAAACAAATAAGTAGTGACTAATTTCGAACCTTCCACCATTTAACCGAAACGCGACGCAATAAATCACCAGGATATTCGACCGAACTAAGTATTTCCATTTAAAAAATGTAAAAATAATGTTTAATATTTCGAATTGATTCATAGCATCATTAAACTTAGATCAGTGGTTTAGACGGTTGGCTTAGAGATGGTGAACAGAGGTATTAGACGATTGGTTATCAGTAGTAATCGGCTGTTACGAACAAGTCAGTTGAAAAATATTTAATCTAAAATTAAAGATATTTCAGCTGACTTACTTGAGGGTTGTGAAGTTGTTGAACAGCTTCACGTAAGATGATGCGACTTTGTACGGACATCCACCGCTCATCAATTCGTAATTTGCTGATGTTACGCAGACAATCACACAAAGCCTTCACTCCATCATCATCGAGGTCAGAACGTATATCTAAGTCAATCTGCAAAACAAACCATGTAAACCTTATACACAGTCCATTTCCATGTAGCAGCTATAAAACAAGGAAAGTGTCATGATGACAACTGTGGTATAGCAGGTAATACCATATCCATTAAAGTTAACCTATAGCTCAAACTAAAAAGTATGTTTCAATATTTCTCTCAAATTATCTAAGACTTGTACATGCTTGTTATTGCGAGAGTTTTTGTTGATTTAGATTATTATTTTCTGTTTTCTGTGACGTCATTATTTTCTCTCATTTGCCTTTTTATCCTTTGTTATCTTTGTTTTTGTACACGTGTAAGGCGTGGCTTTAGTTTATTTCTTTAGTATTTTCGGGGACCTTTTTAGTTGTTGCTAAGAGTCTGTAGTGAATAGACAAAAGCGTTGCATAGACACAACGGTAGGAATAGTAGAGAGAAAGCACGATCTGTAGTGCACGGATTGTTGCAACTAACCCTCCAAACTCAGGTAATTAATTTATATTCTTCTGTGTTCATTATTTATTGTTTCGTATTATTTATATTATTTATATTGTGTTCGTTATTTCCAGTAACCGCAATTCAATAAACTTCGATGGAGAAGGGCGCGTAACTGCAAAGGGGCAATAGAGCTAATTATGGTAAATACTTTAGTGTGAATCATACATTTTTCGCATTGTATTAAACAGGGTCAATTAAATATTGGAATTTGGAGTCTTTGTTCAAAACGCATCACCGAGACAATCTAACCAACATTATTCTTTGTTTGATAGACTCATCAAATTGTGACAACATTAAAGTGAGCTGTATGGTCGATTAATTGCCGTTGGATTGCAGCTCCCGCACTCTCCATCTGGACCGACATTTTGCAATTCAGATCAGCGACCGTGACAACATCACTCCACCTGTACGACCATCTGACCCATCACAGCTTGTCTGTTACACTGATGGGTCACGACTAGATGGATCGACTGGTGCTGGCGTACTTATTCAATCCACCAAGTGTGATTACAAATTCTGCTTTCCATTTGGAAGCTTCCCCTCAGTTTTTTCAGACAGAGATCCTTGCAATAAACTATGCTGCAAGGCTTCTGCAGTCATGGAACGCTCTAAAGGCTCCATTGAGCTTGGTGATACATAGTCCCTTGCTGCGAGAGACATGGTACCTTCTTTACAATCTTGGAGGGCTTAATCTTGTGGAACTCTGCTGGATTCCAGACCACTTAAACATTAATGGTAATGATCAAGCTGGCGAGTTGGCTTGTGAGCCTCCAGCACAGCCTTTACCGGTCCAGAACCATCTCTCTCTATTCCTGTCTGCTCTGTCAGGAGAGAATTGGAGGCGTGGATAACTGAAAACAAGCTGAAGAATGGCGACAACACTGTGGCTCTCGTCAGACGAAGGAGTATCTTGGACAAGGCCTATCCTTATCCAGGGAACTTGTGCGGCTGCGGCGAAGACAGTTACGATCTATTCTTTAGATTATCACTGGTCATTCTAATTTGGCAAAGCACCAATCCATCCTCATGCGCACGGCATGTGCAACCTGTCCCTTCTGCCAAGAAGAAGACGAGACACCTTTACACTATGTTGGCCATTGTCCAGCATTTGCTGTAACCAAATGGAGAAAATTTGGAGTTTTTAAGACTGATGATCTCGCTTCTATCCCGGTCAAGCATTTAGTCAGCTTCCTTCAGGACACTGGCCGAATTGACCGCTATATCCCGGATCCATGATAGCTCTGGGCGCTGGAGTAATGGGCCTTCCATGGCCTAAATTCCTGGTCTCGGTAGCTACTGTGGACCCGCCCATATTAATGTAATGTAGACGTCAGAGCGCTGCTACACACCAACCAATCCATTACATAGATGTTCCTAAACATTAAATGTATAATTTTTTCTTAAGGCCCATGAGTTAGGGTAATATAAATAAAGTGTGGAAATCCCACACGTGTTTATAATTGTATCTCTGTGTATTTTTATTATTAATTCGTTCCTACCATGTGTCCAGATTTTGTGCATGGGAAATTGTGATTAGTTCTTGTTATCGACAGCTCAGTCGATAAAATTTTTTTCCGCGAGGTCTGTTTAACGCCCGCCAATCCTTGTGTACAAACATGTGTTTCCTGTTTTGAGTCTCATATAAATTGTGTATAATTCCATAATATCAAAGAGAGAACTATCGGTGGAACCTCGCTTGGCTAAGCCGCTCTCTTAACCTTTTTTTTTACCCTTCTTACCTAAGCTATGCCCCATTTGTGTACAGCGCTATGACTGCGTGTTCACCCAATAAAATACTTAACCTATGTTTACCCCTTGTCTTCCCCTGCTCAAAGCGCTGATACAAAAGGTTATGCCATGTTAATAATCGTATTGGAACAGCATTACAAAACACGCAATACATTCTAAACGGCTAATGTTTGATTGATAAAAAGTTATGTTTAATGTAACAACAGGTTACCTTGTTTGATCGTTGATTAACAGCTGGACCGAGCTCCTTCATAGCAGCACTCAGGTGTTTGATATGGTTCAGTTCAAGTCGATCAATGTCGTTCATACGTTGGACCAAATACTCAGTAAGGTTGGTCATATCCACCTTATTCAATATTATCTGCTTGATCTAAAAATTTAGTAATTTAGTAGTACACCATTTATTGATAGAATGTGCCAAATATTTTTTAATTTATGATTTAATGTAATTTGATACATTTGGTAATAACTAGCAGTGGGAGCAATGCTCAACTGAGCCCTGTGTGTTAAACTAACAAAGTGTGGTTATTTTCAAAATGAAAATTATTTTTTTCTGATTTTTTTATTTTAAAATCTTATTTCAACAGAACATTTTGTTTTATTTTTTTATTTCAACTAACCTTGAGATTGGTTGAATGTTGTAAACCACGGAAGAAGATTGGAGCTTCAGTTGTTCTAATTGCCACCACACTCAAGTTGTGCGATGCTGAACACGACTTCAAGGCCAATGCAACGTCGTGGACTTTAGAGGGATCATTTGGAAGATTTAATTTCATGTCACTTGGAAGGCGCTTATCGAATGTGGACGATATTTCCTCGTCATTAGATTCAATTACCCAACCAGATACTTTAATAAGTGTGTCATTGTCACATAAATTCTGACATGAAACTATTTCTAAAAGCATCTTTTTCTTCTTCTCAAAATTTCTGATCCGTGAAGCTGGGAAGATGTCTCTCATCTCCTTATAAGCAGAGGAGTTGCAAATGCCAAACATGAATCGAACGACAACATCCCAGTGAACATCATTAAACATTGAACGTTTTCCAGCAAGTGATTCATATGGCATAAACAGCATCACATAAATCGCACAAAAGAATTCTTGTAAGGTAAGATGGGCAAAATAACTGCGCTTCTTACCATCCAAGATTTTCATTTTTATGCGTGATGATTGTTCAACATACGTATGCAGAAAGTTTGCGACCGCTGGATTCAGGAGATCCACTTCCTCAAAGTCGTTTTTGTCAAAAACAACCTTCTGTTTATCAAATCCTCTGAATGCCAGTTCAGTAAGTTTAATCAAATCCAATCTGAGCTCTGCTTCGTCCATATTTTTCAGATGTCCAGAAGAAATGTACTTGGTAAGTGTTGAGATTAACACTTGCGTCATTGAATTTGTGTCACCAACTCCAGAGAGAAGGCTGTCAATGATATAAATGCAATTGACTGGTACATAGCACAAAGCAGATAAGTTTGCCTTTTGCTCCAGTAACTCCTCAATCCCAGGATACTTTTCCTCGCCACATATCTGTTTAATCAGATCCTTTTGTGCAGCTTTATCTAGCCCAAGTACTTCAAGAATTATAGTTGGACGATAATCCTGGTGTATCTGATAAAATTGACCTGGTCTAGCAGTAACAAGTTTAACAGCAATTGGTAGGATAGTAGCAATAAACAAATTCTTGATGATGTCCACTGGTTTCTCTTTTGTATCTAATTGACAGCAATGAGTTGTGGTTGAGAATGGGACTCCAGCTTCATCCAAGCCGTCCATCACAATGACAACATTTGGATTGTTCTGCAACTCTTGGGTTATGGCTTTGTATTCTTCATCAGAGAAGGCCTGCCCTGGCAAACTGTTTTCAATAAGAAACTGGCTAACCGAGACTTTTTTTTCAAAATTCACATTTCTTATTAAAATGTAAAACAAATATTGTGTGTCATGAAGAATTAATTTATCCAGGATGGACTGAGTCACCATCTGTGTCAATGTTGTTTTACCGATCCCTGGTAATCCCGTAAGACCAACAATGTTACCATGTTTCTTGATATAAGCTTTCTTAGAATTTTTATCTTTGAACTTGCGTTCAGCTACATCAGTTGCAATTTTCATTGCTGTATCAAATATTTCATTAATGGAAATTCTTTGATCAGTTGTTCCGTAGACTGTTTGCACGTGCTTTCGTTCCATACACATTCTCCATTCCAATGAAGATGCTTTTGTCTCCCAATCGGCATCTGCATGTTGTTTGACTTTGCAGATTTGAAGATTGACTTTCTGCATGGTACGTTCTATATCAATTGGTAGCTCGAATTGCTCGCTAACTTCCTTTGCATTATTGTTTAATTTCTCTTGCAATTCTTTAGCTGTAACATAGTGTTATTAGAAAATTTATTTTATTGAACAATAATGTTCTTTAAACAGTTCTGAGCATTTTTGTTTATTTATTTGCATCTTAATATTTTATAGTAATAAATGTTTTATTCGTCTAGGGGTCAAATGTATGTCTACTTCATTTTATGGTACAAAAACATTCATGATGAATAACAAGTGTTGATTAGTATTTTAAACTCATCCGTTTCTGCTTATTTAAGAAATATGGATATCATTATATGGGATGACTTACCAAATGTGGTTAGGTGGGCCAAAGTAAAATATTTCTTCTGCATGTAATAGCGTAAATTTTTTAAAAAATATTAATTGCCATTCACTAGTTAATAGGAAACTGTTATATTATTTAACCTTTGCAAGTAAAAGCACGTGTTTAACCAACTGGGTGATATTCTATTCGGTTTGCTTATTTGGTCAGCACTGAAGAGGGCGCCTGTGTACACCGTGGTGTTGCTGGGGACAGACCGAACAGCCAAGTGGACAGATGTCACTAAGTTGAGAGCTGCACGGATATCGCTGCACGGAGCTTGGGTGCCGCAGAGGTTGTAGTTGACACCGCATTTAAAAGTTAAAGCTACAATTTTTTTGTGGAGTGTCAACTATGTGTTTAAGCAGAATAGTTAGGTTTTACTGTCTATTCAGTTTGCTGATTTGGTCAGCACAAGAAAAGGGTGTCTGTGTGCACCGCGTGAGTTGCTGGGCCAGGATGATTGCAAATTTTATCGTTGGCTTTTCGGGTTAGTTGGCAAAAAAATATTCTCTTTAGAACTCTGCCTTGGTAGGTTCCGGCTTTTACACACACTTCTGTCAAACAAGCCAGACAGTCTTTTATTCATCATTAGCGTATAAAGCTAACGGGCGTATAAAGCTAAAGCTAACGGGCGATGTTGAAAGTCAATCGCTATTGCTGCACGGAGCTTGAGGTGACGCAAAGGTTGTAGTTTACACTACAGAACATTCTATTCTCCCTTTGTCTAATTTGCCTTCAGTTCATGAATCAACATCAGTGAGAACTGTAGTGGCTGCTTGTTTCATTTATAAATAGTCAGACTAGACTTTACAAAGTAGACGGGTAAAGGTTTTAGCTTTATTATTATTTTGACTCCGATAAGCGCAACGGTACAAGTGAAATAATGCATAAGCATAACCGGCTACGTAGTTTTATTAGTAGGGACGGTCTGTAGGGTACGTTAAGCGTACCCGTCCCTAGTTACCAAAAGAGGTTAGGCTATACAGAATATTGCTTTGGAAACAGAGTGCTGTAGTGCATTTTTATTTCCCTTGTTCTGGTTTGCATTCAGTTCATCAATCAACTTCGGTGAGGGCCATCATCGGCGAGTGGTTTGTGTTTTCAGGTTCCATGTTATTTGCTGGGGATTTTAGCCTTCGCTACGGTCTGATTTACGTTTTCGGCAATTTTGGCAAGGCAACATGTCTGGGTAAATTGCCCTCCTAAAGGTTCGGCTTTCCATACCCAATTCTCCGTACCCACAACAGATTCGATCCTCCGAAGGCATTGTACCCACCACAGCTCTGATCATACGAAGGCATTGTTCTTGGGTTCATTACAAACTTAAACCCCCTTACCACGGTGGAAAGCAATGTTAAACATAATAATTTAATAAAGCCGTGACCATTGGTTGGGTATAATTATTGTTGCAATAAATAAAGTAATCCGTCAAGGTCTGCATGCCATATTCGACCTTAGTTTCAATTCACCACAGATGGTCATGGTCAATCTCTGTTTTACATCTAGAAGAAATAAAAATATTTCGCGTGGCGTTAAACAAGATTTCGACAAACGACTAAGGCTGTCAAAGTACTCATATGTTTTTCCCACCTTGCATGCACTTTATCGCTTATAAATACTCACGATAGGGAACGCCGGTTGCAAGGTACAAGGTAATAATGTTAGATGACTAAAACTTATTGCACCCTGCTGATAGATGATTAACCCATCAATCTAAATTTATGTTTTTTGACAGCGCGGCCAACGATTTGATATCAGACAAAAGTTGTTACAGTTTGTAAGTATTGAAATTACGGGTATTTCGGTTGTTGGTATGTCACCAAGTCTATATTCAGTCTCCCACAAATATTCTACTGATATTCCATAGAAATTGCTCGAAAAAACACTATATTTGTTATGATCAAAGCAGATATAAATATAACCCTTCTATAAAGAAATTCATCAACGTCGGAAATGTTTCACATGAGAGAAACCGGGGTAACAACCTATTTGATGTATTTCGACTGGAGTAGAATCTTTATTTCTGAAGCAAGGATTTTTTGTAGGAAAATTCTGTAGGATATTTTTTTAAGGAGAAACTTCCCTAACACACGTAGAAAACTGTATTGATGTATTTCTTTCAAGGTAAATGTAACATCTCTATATATTGCATTTAAGTTCACATCGTTTGATGCTGTTGGTGCACGCTCCTGCTATTAGATCGGTGATTCCCACAAGGTAGTGACGTCACAACACGCCTTTATTTATTGCCTCGATTCCTCGTTTCTTTCTTTTATTGTATCAGTACCGAACTACTGAAGTTGTTAGTACCGAAAATCTTTATACTGAAACTTAATGATATTTGCTACCGAATCTTTCGTTACTAACCTGCAAGCTAATCAGTTGGTAAGTTTTATGCTATTCTTTTAAGCACTGATTTACTGACGATATTTTGATTGTATTTATTTTATTTATAGAAAACCGCCATTAAAGACCGTAACAGAATCGTGCGCGTTTATGCTGATTAAAGACAGACATTCGCGTTGATAGAAATAAACGCAACCCTAATGTGATTCTGGGCGGAGTGCAGGTCGCTCACAAGAAAGAATCTATATTAAAGGTATCTAATTATTTAAACTAAGAATATTTTAGGAAATTTCCACATTTTAGGCAAAGTACCTTCACGAACATATGTAGGTTAGTATTTGCTCTGGTAAATCTTAACAGAAAATCGGATCAAATGAAATATTTCTCTCACAGATTCCACCTCTATTGTTTAATGGGTCAGCAACTCATCTTATCAGGAAGATTGGTTTATTTGAACCTTAGAAAAGCATTATGCAATGTCCTTTAGTAGTTTGAACTGATTTTTCTAAATCACCCGATATGTTGAGGATGTTACCAGTAAGAGAAGAAGAGTTAACATGGACACTTGTGCTAAATCCTTTTATCTTTTGACTTATATTAATCGATATTTTATGTTAACAGATGGAGTAGAGTAAACATAAACACTCGTGCTAAATCCTTTTGCACTACTGCCGTGTTATCTATCTCTGTTTGATTTTATATCAGTGCATATTTTTTGTCGAAAAATGAAGAGAAACTTGATTTAGGGTGGCAATGCAACCATGAACTAAATCTAAAGTTTGATTTTGGATTTCTAAGATTTGGGTTCGTGGCATTTTAGATTTAATAAATTTAATAAAATGCGAGTCTTGTCATACGCGATCGTGTCAAACGTGTTCAGCTATTCTCCAATAACGTCATCATATTAGGTTTAAATCGACTAAGTAAGGTGATTTAAGATACAAATACATACATTATTATTATTACTAATACTTACCTAGTGGGCGAATGTTCACACGTGAAACGTGTTGAATCTGTTGTTGGGTTTGTTCGTGGGTTTGTAGCATTTGTTGTAATTGATCCGCTTGTAGCTGGTTTTGTTGAGGCTGTTGTAGGTTTTGTGGCGGTTGTAGTATTTGTAGGAGTTGCTGTTGGTTTTGGTCCTGGATTCGTTGAAGTTGTTGCTGGGATTGTAGAATATGCTCTTGGTTTTGTAACAATCGTTGTGCAGCTAGGTCGTTGATATGAACATGAAGGTCTTGAATTTGCGCCCCTTCTGGTGTATTAATGGAAGGGGATCCCTGTGTAAAGTCATAATTATATTTAAAAGAAATTCTAACATTTATATCAATTTTATGTTGAAAATGTATCGTTATTAAACAACACTTTCAATTACGAAAGTATGTGAGGTGCACATTCTTTCCAATTGCCAAAATAAATTTGCAAACCACGGGGCGATGGAGAATCGCAATACCACTGTATGTAAAATGTGTATTCCGATGATACATTACATAATACAGATTTGCGCATGGAAAACCTTTATTAAAATAAATTAAAAGTAGTAAATGCATTGTTGTTTATTTATTAGTGAGGATATTTACGTAAATACATCTACGTTTCCAGAATACCGATATACATTGACACAGAACTAAATATTTATTTCTATTAGGCCTACCGAAACTTCCATTGCGTCCAAATAGAAGTGTGCCTGTGTAGAACATCTTATTGGGTAATTTTTAACTCAAAAATTATACATTCGGCTGATTTCTCTAGTTTATGCAGCTAACAATGGTGTTAAGAATCAAAAAGATCTTAAATGTAAAAATATGTCTCTCCGCCCACAAAAACTGGTGCGTTTCAGAAATGTTGTAAAAGTTATTTGGATTTATGATTACAGGTATGTGGGCTATATCGTATACATGACCCGCTTACGCTCTTTCGGAAAATTATACGCTCTTTCGGAAAACGACAACTGCACTTTGAAATCCATTCAGATCGGACAGCGGTAAAGGCGAGAAAAACAATTAATGAAAACCATTAATCTGTGCTTGATGGAAAAATCAGTGGGAACGCCTACAAATGGTGTACAACCAAGGTCATTGCCTAAACCTAGCAGATTAATGGCTTCTATCAAATTGCAGAAACGTCTTCATCATATACAACACACACTGCAGATGGCGTACAACCAATTAAGACCTCTATGAACGGCAGGATGTGCCGAGTGGTACCCTCCATAAGTCATTGTTTTTAAACGAGTATTTTCCTGATTAACAATGGTGGTGATTCCCCATTTTTTGGGTTGAAAGCAGCATATTTTAGGCTGTACGCCGGTGTTCTAGTTTAGCTGTAAAGTTTTGTAATCGTGAAGCAGTGCTTTGTGAAATAAAGGTGTTGATTGTGCATCTGCTAGATGTTTTATTGGAAAAAAGTTGCCGATGTAGGAATAGGTATGGTTTAAAATCTAGATTACAAATATTAAGAATTGACACTAATTATAATAATATACCACAAACAGAACATCTACCACATTAAAACGCTACAACATTAAAACAAGTTGAAATGATTAAAAATTAACACAAAATATACCAAACAAAGACAATCTACAACATTAAAACTCAAACTCCTATATTCACCGTTCCACTACAGCAGGGATGAGCCGAAAACATGCTAAGAAATTTATACAATACTTTTGCTATGGTCAGACGACGGAGTATCTTGGACAAGACCTATACTTGTCCAAGGAAATCATTCAGCTGCGGCGGAGATAGTTTAGATCTGCTCCTCAGATCATCACTGGACATGCTAATTTGGCTAAGCACCAATCCATCCTCATGCGCACAGCATGTGCAACCTCTGTCCATTCTGCCAAGAAGAAGACGGGACTCCTTTACACTACGTTGGCCACTGTCCTGCATTTGTTCTAACCAGATGGAGAAATTTTAAAGTTTTTAAATCTGATGATCTCGCATCTATCCCGGTCAAGCATTTAGTCAGCTTCCTTCAGGACACTGTGCGACCTGACTGCTATATCACGGATAGCTCAAGGGATTTGAAGTAACGGGCTTTCTATGGACGAAACATCTGATCCCGTGGCTTCCATGAAAGCCGTCCATAATAAAGAAATGATGGTAGTACAACAAACCTGTCCGGCCCGGTGGTCTAGCGGTTAAGTGCGTCGCCTTTCAATCAAAAGGTTGCAGGTGCGAAACTGGTCGCTAGCTAGTCGGTTGTATCCTTGGGCAAGGCACTTTACGGACATTGCCTGAACCCAGCATATACAACACACTGCAATAGCTCCGGTAACCCGACGATGGGCGCGAGGTGATCTGACGATTGCCCGTGTGATAACCACCCAGGTTTTCCCATTCACGGGGATAAACATGAATATCCTATCCTACCTCCACGCAGAAAGTGTCAAAATCAATCAAACATAGACATGTCGCGAATTTGTTTGGTCTGAACGGAAATTCTGGGACGTAATTTACCAAAAACTTGAATATGCAAATCCAGGGTAAAATATGCAGAACAGTCAACTCGTTTGGTCATTTCTGCCCTTTTTAAACGGTGTGGGAATGAGACACTAGCGCTTTGTTGTGTCATCAATATGTAAGCAGGCATTATTACATCATCAGTACATAAATTTGGATTGTTGCGTCACAATATAAATGCATATTGTTGCGTAATCGAAATAATTGCGAATTTGTCTCTTTAACTCAAATTTTTATATATTTCGCGTTTAAACGAAGTGTGAATTCCCGTACATTGCTTGATCAAAGCACATGTATTTGCACCCAAGTATCAATAGAATTCAACACATTTACAAATAACGTTGTGCGACAACCCGGCTTACCTCGATTGGCCGTTCTGGCTCCATTCTAGCTATCGGACTCGTATCTCACTCTCCGGGTAATCAACAAGTGTTTGTTGTCTCTGAGGTATTAAGATTAGCGTCAACCAGAATATATGCGTCAAATTTAAACAAATCTTAATTTCTCTTCCAAAGGGTTGATAATTCAGCGATTGAATGAACAACCAGTGGGAAAAATACAGGCTACGTGCATTTCACCAGATGGCGCAAGAGTTTTACAATTGCCCCATTTATCACGCAAGCTACACGAGGTGTTCGGTCGTGTGGCCGAATGGCTAACCCGACCGATACATATACCGACGCTTATACAAAAACGGTCCAAGTAACGAACACATCATGGGTTCGAAACTTAGTTCAGTTAACAAAAACTTAAAAAAAAGCTACACGAGGTTGTACGATCTTGAGGTCGAATGGTTAACACGAATAATACATATACCGACTTATCTAAACACAAAAATATTTTAGAGGTTATTAGTGCAAAATGTCTGTGACGTAAAGAACAGTAAGTTTGGCATTTTTTGATGATTCATTAAAATGTATAAGGATAACATTACTAGAATGTTCCATATTTGATATGGTTCGTTACGAATACTAGAATTGTATCGTGAAATTGTATACGAATATTAGAATGCAATTTTTACATGATACATAATATCAGGAAAATAAGTGCACAGTTGCGACATAAAAAGACCACCTATTTGGAAATAGCATCTGCATATATAAGAAAATCATAACTACCATATATATAGCTTATTAATATATCTGCGGATTGTGAAGTAACATTGGTTGCAATGTATAAAACTTATGTGAATTGAATGTAGCTTTTGGACGTGTAAACTGTGTCAAATGATTGCATTTATTTGTCAAGTATTTTTATGGAGCGTCACCACTATGCTCATTAATATTGGTGAAACATATGCGAGTGGTTTCATATGGTACAACATTACCACCAACATCAATATTATGGGGTCGCTTATCCCAGTCTGTTACATCGTTCGTTCAAAATGTACAAATAATTTCTCGCTTGTATCTAAAGACAAACATCGTCTAAAGCTAAAGTCTAAAAACCATGTGGTATTATAAAATGTAGCAATATGTCCTAATTATATGCTGCACATCGGAGTAACTCTGGAAACTGGCTTATGAGTACGATGTATCTGAAGAATAATCGTGGATTGATCATAAAAAATACACGTTTTTTTACGATTTACTAGTCGTAGATATAAATCCTTTATAGAGTCATCATTCCCTATTCATTAAAGAAGTAAAATAACTTTACATCTAGATGTCGCTAGAGAGAAAAACCGACAACATCTATCAGAATGTTTAATTAAAGCTTTGCAGCATGGTTTGGTAATAACTACCGGAAAGTGGGTATGATGCATAATGGTTGTATATCATGTGTCGCGTAACAGAGGATGATGAACAACTGTTCAGTTTTTCACCTATCCCTTTGCACGTATGTTTGCATAGCCACCCACCATTATAATCTACTCAGCAGATTATGTAAAAGGCATGGGACGTAAAATATAAAATGCCATTAAAAAGTAGGTAAATAACTTTGCGGCGAGAAGCAACCACCAGGTATATTGTGCAATAAATCCAGAGTAATAAAGTGGTAAACAACTCTACAACTACGTAAACACGAATTTGACGCAAATATTTTATAACTTTAGTGGCCAGGCAGTTGGCAATAGGTATTCTAACGAATATCGGTGTCAAAACGTCCCTTTAAGTTAGTTACCCCATGTAAAATAAAGCTTGTCCGTCCACCATGCGTTACTATGTTATCTTTACTGCGCATATTCGCATTAGAGCATGTTCCACACTATTATTCACCAAAGACAACCACAATATTATTGTGTTTTTTTTACAATATACAAATATGTACTATTAATTTGTTTATTTTACCACTGAAAACCACTTAATATTTTTGTGTGAATTTTAACTCGATTAAGACATTATTATTGTGTGTATTTCATTATAAACAACAGACAACCACACGCTATTACTGTGTTATTTCTACCACTGTTAACCATTTTTGTTTTTTTACAATTATTCGCCATTTTACACAATGATTACGTGTAAGATTGGTTTAAATATTATTCGGTGTTAGTCTGGGTAAAAAATTACTAGACATTCCCGGAACACAGTGAAATAATGGTTTGATTTGAACGAGAAGCAATGTTTTAACAGTTCTGTTAATTGATATGTTTTGCCGTTGTTACAGTGCAGGAACAGAATTATAAAATCCAGAGTATTTAAAGCCGGACTTTTATGTTTGATTAATGTATAAACCCAGTGCAAACTCTGATGTTACACGACAGTGGCCACCTTTGCCTACTAATCCCTCTATTTGCCTATTCACAAGGATCAAAATCAATATCATATTATTAATTTGTTATTTTTGCACTAACCTTTTTCTTCGGAGATTCCACAGCCCGAATAGATTCTGTTTCTATAAATTTGTATCAAGTACTTGTTACAGAGCTATAAGCTAACATATAGTGCCATAGTCGATTCATATCATTATTTAAGGAGATATGACACGCATGTTACGTCATATCCATTTCCTCCAAAGTTCTTTCTTTATTCCATCGGTGCGTCCATTGTGTTTCAACAATGCTATGTGTGGGAAGTATTCTGAACATTTCCTCTCTTGCAACGCTATGTGGTGATAATGTATTACCGATGTAGCTAAACTGCATAAATACTTGAAACAAATCAATGCAGCGTGTGAAAGCGATCTATGGTTTAATACAATGTGGCAAATGCCTGTGTGTAGTAATTTTATTTAATAACCGAATCTCTCCTATTTAGCGGCAAGATCTAATCCTAAACTTAATATGTTAAACTGTATATATTTAAGTGTACAGTATATATAAAACAAGAAACTCATAGCAACAGTGATATCTTTTAATAGATTGGTGTTTTTTATTCAGTTTACCCCTTCCTTCTAATCAACATGGCACGAAATAACCCATATTTTATCTTGGTCTATTATGTCCATATTGAAGTGGTGTGTTTTGTATAAACTGATCTAGGTGAACATTTAGCCACATAACGTTAAACCAGGTTGAAATATTGATTCCCATTTATATTACCCTTTGGCGCCAGATAACGGTCGCGAACACTAAAAATAACCAAAGCACAAGCAACAAAATACCGAAGGTCGTCGGACATAGAAACAATACATAAGGCCTTTATTGTAAAACATACTATAACAATGGTCGTCGCCTTCGAAGGAGATCTATATTTGATTGCGTAATACATAGAATTTATCATAAATATGACTTAAAATGCCCAAATTTCCCAAATTATAACTCACGACAATTAAATATTTAAATCATTCAGTGGTGCGTTATAATCACATATTTCTTTCGGCATTTTACAGATACTAAAACTCTTTTAATAAACAAAAATAAAATTGACCTTCGTTAAGGAACACTCAGTTTGTAAATCGATATGTCCTGCTTGGTGTTCGAACTTGCAACTTTCACCGAATGCGTGTGTGTACATTCGACTCGTCCTACACCTTATGGCGGGAAAGCTCATGATACGCCTCTTTTTTGCGTTTACCAAAAAAATGGTTCGTTTAACTTCAATCGGTGGTCTTAGACCGAAAACCTAAGTGCTATTTGGAAGCATTATTCACTTCGAGTAGTATCCGTATTAGTTAGATTAGACACTCTCCATGAGTATATCCACAGCGTACATTCTGGATCTTTAAAACGTTTTTAGGCTTAAAATAAATAAGTAATAAAATGCAGATTAAAGAATGCGAACACCCCAACGTACTATGCAATAATTTCCATTTACGATACGAGCTGTAATTTTCTCAATATTTCTTCAATTATGCAAAAGTAATTACACCTTCCACAGTTGAGTCGCTAAGGATATTAGTGTGTGCATGGTTGGTTTATTTATATTCTTGTGGATGGAGAGCCAGCTTTTATCCACTGGTATCATAAGACACCTCATGCCCACAGTCGAGTTGCTGGAGCTATTACAGTGTGTGGATGATTAGTTCATTTATATCCTCGTGGATGGAAAGCCAGGCTTTATCCACGGGTATCATAAGACACCTCATGCCCACAGTCGAGTTGCTGGAGCTATTACAGTGTGTGGATGATTAGTTCATTTATATCCTCGTGGGTGGAAAGCCAGGCTTTATCCACGGGTATCATAAGACACCTCATGCCCACAGTCGAGTTGCTGGAGCTATTACAGTGTGTGGATGATTAGTTCATTTATATCCTCGTGGGTGGGAAGCCAGGCTTTATCCAGTGGTATCGCAAGACACCTCATGTCCACAGTCGAGTTGCTGGAGCCATTACAGTGTGAGCATGGTTGGTTCATTTATATCCTCGTGGGTGGAAAGCCAGGCTTTATCCACGGGTATCGGAAAACACCTCATGCTTACAGTCAGATGGCCTGTGTGGATGGTTGGTTCATTTATATCCTCGTGAGTGGAAAGCCAGGCTTTATCCACGGGTATCGTAAGACACCTCATGCTCACAGTCGAGTTGCTGGAGCTATTACAGTGTGTTGATGGTTGGTTCATTTATATCCTCGTGGGTGGGAAGCCAGGCTTTATCTACGGGTATCGTAAGACACCTCATGCTCACAGTCGAGTTGCTGGAGCTATTAGAGTGTGTGGATGGTTGGTTCATTTATATCCTCGTGGGTGGGAAGCCAGGCTTTATCCACGGGTATCTTAAGACACCTCATGCTCACAGTCGAGATGCTGGAGCTATTACAGTGTGTGGATGGTCGGTTTATTTATATCCTCGTGGATAGGAAGCCAGACATTATCCTGTTTGTTTTTCCCATATATGGAAAAGTTCAACACCTCTCGGGTTTTGCTGATTCATTTTGTTATTCAAAATCCATCTTGGCTGTAAGTTCAGTAAGATCAGTCACCAGCACCTTAGCTTTCTGACCCGACAGTGATCGACAAAATATTCGTTATGTGCAGTGTTTATCTCAATAGATTAAAGGTTTCCTCTGTTGTCATCTAAAGTTTTAATGCATGGTTTGCATTATTTGCATTGCGATGATATAAATGAATCAACCTTCACACTGCAATAAGTTAGCAAATAGTACCAAACAAGAAGACGGATATTCTGAACTTTTCCGCTTCTTCCTGTATGTCCCATTCCTATGGCTGGCCATCTATGTTATAATTCAGTAAAAACAGCGTGCTGCTAATTAAAATGCGCCCAACATAACTTAGCAGTGCGCTGATAACCTTTCACTTGGCCAGGAGTGGCATAATTCGACTCTACAGTCTATATGCCATGCTTTTTAGATTGGATAACAAGGTTTGCGGAAGATTTTTTACTAAACCATTCAATTGAATATGATTAAATATAGTTCAGTGTGTATATTAACGATCTTTTTGCTTCTCAGTTGTAATACAGAAAGCGGCCACATCGTTTTTTTTCCTTAATTTGTAATTTGTTTATTTACTGATGTGTTTTAACTACTGTAGTTTTGCCGTTTTATCCTGTCTCCTCAATGTAAAATAATTGTTTTATTCTTTCTTACTGTAACGAAGGAGCGAAAAAATAAACTAAACTAAACTAAACTAAACTTATACGTACTGTAAGACTAAAGAATGCCAAGAAGCTATCGTACCGGTATCATTATAAATGCCACCAAAAATTATTGGGAAATGCATTCTAATTCACTTAATCGAACCAGTAACGACTAATATCTCACAGCTCCATCAAATACAGCTGCAATATTGAGAACAATATAATTATATTGGAACTTTCCCTCTACCAAGCTACCAGCTTTTTACTCCACTGTGGCAACACTGGTTAGAATTTCAGCCTGTGATCTAAAACCATTTCGCCCGGCTAGTCGGGTTACCAGTGCGTTGTTAGTAAGTGAACGCGTTAACAATTTAGCCGCAGGATGGCATAAAGAGGCGAATTGTGACACCTTGAACACGGTGAAAGGCTGCTAAATTAAATTAGCAGCGCGCTGATTTAACTGAATTATGACACCGATGGCCAACCATACAGTCCTTCCATCACATAAACTCGAAGTATTCCGGATACTAATATTAGATTCGGTCATCTTAGTGGAATATTGGTAAAATAGTTCTCATTATAACCATCTTTTTCTATTTCTTGTTATTATGGTAGTCCATCATATCTGTGCATAGCTGGCACATAATAACAATTTGATGGATTCTGCTTTGACTATATTTTCTTTCTTGGATAAAACGTCTATCTTGCAGAAGTTTTAATTGCGTATTGACCAATGGCATGTCTTATGGCGTTTTTAGGTTGCGGTACCTTTACTTTGTTTACGCTAACTTCGGAAATGTAAATGTCTCTAAATTCCGCATATTGTCCGACGTCATCCTGATATGGAATTTCAGCACTTGAGATAGGCAACTTGAAGTTTAACGGAATTCAACTTATCTCAATCAAGTCCAACAATTGAAAATATTTTATGACTCTTCGGTATTGGAGGTCCAGATTTTAAATATATACATCATTGTGAGTGTTTCCGTCAGAATTTTATGCAAAAACGGTCTCACTGACCAGAACATCGTTGAAAAAATCCTAAAAATACACAACGAACATGATCCCGGTTTTTAATAAGTTTTACAATACCCAGTAGATATTCTTGCATCATATTTTACACAGAAATCAATTAGATAGAGACGCGATTTAATTATCTGGGGCGGTATTCAGAGCTTTTACTCGCACGTAAGACTTACGAGCTCGTAAATCTTCGACGCTGCGAGCAAGTTACTAGCGCGGAGCTTAACAATGAAATTGCTATTCCGAACGAGACTCGCAAATGTCTGCCCTTGGTCTAGCGGTTAAGTGCGTCGCCTTTCAATCAAAAGATTGCAGGTGCGACTGGTCGCTAGCTAATCGGTTGTGTCCTTGGGCAAGGCACTTTACGGACATTGCCTGAACCCAGCGGATTAATGGGTTGTACTAAATTAAAGTGGGTTCTACTAATTAAAGGAACGTGTAAATCATGCACAACACACTGCAATAGATAAACCTGAATATTTTATCCTACCCTATTGGGTCATTCTGTTGGTTGTTTTTTCGAGTTTATTAAATTTGAATATATACACCTAAACAATAAAAATATATATAACTTGTGAGGGAAATTCACATTGAAGGATTTATCCACGATTATCGTAAGATAACTTTTGACGGAAATTCTTTGTCAAAAACACCGGAATTTCAAGAAATATTTTATTCCTTTCAAGCGACGGTCAAACGTTAAAAAAAATCTGCTGCGGATTTCCGAATTTTTATTGGAATTTTTAACAAATCGTCGGTTATTTCTCCTCGTTTCGGCGTTACCTGTGATGTCATAATCGGTATTAATAATCGTCACACAACCTTTCGTCTGATGACGTAGCAACCGGATATTACGTTACCTTTGGGGTTGTACCACTTGGCGTTTTAACAATTGGGGATTCCCCTCTACGCTTTGGTGTTGGGGTGTAGCTTGCTTTCAGCGCTTTGTCGGTGCCTGGGTGATTTTAGGGTAAATTAGGGGGGTTTCCCGAAATATACGGGAGTTAGGGGCTTACCCAAGTTGACCAATCGGCGAGCTGCCGGTGACAAACTGCTCAACCTTTCTGACCTCATAATGGATTTGTAGGGAGTTCCCCTCAGTACACCCGCCTTCACTTGTTTTAAAGCGGCCTCTTTCTTTGCTCTGTGATGTCATAATAGTTAACAATGAACAACTTTCTTAAGATGGGGGAATCACCTTTGTTTCTTAGTGTTATCGTCCACCATCTTGTGAGCTAATTTGTCTCGCTCGCTGTCTTTGGGGAATCTGAATGCGGGGCCGGGGGTGTAGGGGGTTCGGTCCAATCTCGCTGGGGTTCCCCCTATTTCACCCCACGTCATAAGTGGGGTTTGGTTAACACCAGGTATGGGTGAGGGAGTTGCCACGAAGCCATACCCCCCAACACGGGGTGATTCGTGGCGCACAATATCCCTCCCATCCAGCCCCACTTTCTCGGCAACCGGTCCCCGATTCTCGGCGGCCGCGAGTCGTGCTTGATCGACCGCGTCCTTGAACGGATGTTCAGTGAAGCGCGTATTTTCATGCTTGATTAACCTCGGCTTCTTAAACACGACGTCATCATTCGGAATACCTGGGGATTCCCCTGGTTAATATAGTTCAATGGAAACCACAAACCTTACCTTCAGGGTAGTACATGAGGTGGTTCTTGTTCTTGTATTTCCATGTGTGGATGGGGGTTGTGGATGGCTGGAATGGTGGATGGTTGGTTGGTAATATCTACAACACACTGCAATAGCTCAAGTAACATGACTGTTTGCGCGAGGTGATCTGACGATTGCTGTGTGATAACCACCTTGCTACCAAATCATGGGGTGTGTAGCACATTAGGGAAATCACCAGCGGGGATCCTTTGTATCAAGTTTTGATGTTTATCCAACATTTAACAAGGTTTCCATGGTTACCTGAGCCCCATCCGTGATCGCTTTGGGGGAATCCCCTTCCAACATCAAAATCTCCTTGGTAGTTTGATTGTGATGTAACTCCGCATCATAAAGCCAACTGTGTTTGTCTCGTCGCGCTTGCTCGGTTCGCTCCATTATGACATCAAAGGACTCATTGTCTTCGCTGGTGTATCGATCGAGGAATTGGTCGAGGGAAGTCCCGGGGGTGATAGGGGAAATCCCCGGGTCCAAGGGGGGTTGGGTTGGGTCGCTGTTGGGGGGGGGGGGAAGTATAATAGGGGTCTGATT
>CH002337.1:75181-123147 GCA_000149265.1 Ciona savignyi
CGACTGTGGGTATGTGTGGTCTCGACTGTGGGTATGTGTGGTCTCGACTGTGGGCATGAGGTGTCTCGACTGTGGGTATGTGTGGTCTCGACTGTGGGTATGAGGTGTCTCGACTGTGGGTATGTGTGGTCTCGACTGTGGGTATGAGGTGTCTCGACTGTGGGTATGTGTGTCTCGACTGTGGGCATGAGGTGTCTCGACTGTGGGTATGTGTGGTCTCGACTGTGGGTATGTGTGTCTCGACTGTGGGTATGTGTGGTCTTGACTGTGGGTATGAGGTGTCTCGACTGTGGGTATGTGTGGTCTCGACTGTGGGTATGTGTGGTCTTGGCTTGTTACCCCACTGAATCACCCCTATTTTACGCAGGTTAAAAACTGGTGGTTTCCCTGTTCGGCTTCTACCCCAAGTCGTGCCACCTGGGTCCGTTGCAGGTCAACTAGGGTTTGAATGGCATGGGGTTAGAAGGGGAATTCCCGTGTTAGCAGCACTGGGTGATATGCAGTGTTCCGTACGATCGTGTGGGGCTGGGGTGGGCCAAGCAGGTGGGTAAATACAGTTAGGTGGGTGATTCCCGTAAAATGGAAGGTCGTAGGATCGAAACCGCTAGATGGATACACTTTGCTAGTCATTTAACAGACATTGCTTGGACCCAGTGGATTAATGGGTTCTACCAAGTAGAAGGAACATGTGAATCATACACAACACACTGCAATAGCTCCGGTATCCCGACGGTGGTTGCGAGGTTCACGTATTTTATTATAAACAGTTATTTTTTCCTGTTGTATTCATTTTAATAGGTTTGGCGACTACGTCTAAATATAGAGAATGTAAATAATTGATTTCAGACGCGTTAACGACTTTCGTTTTTCTTTGTTTCCAAATATTGATCAATGGTTTCGTGTTTTCATCGTGGAAACAAAGGATAATTGTCCCCCCCCCCCCCCAGTAATGAACATCAGCACATCAGCCCAGCTGAGCAAGATTGTCCCAAAGCAACCACCAACGCCCTCTGGCGGTCATCGAATCACCCAGAATAAGAACGCGATTCCGCGATTTCAAGGCTCTGTTACATCATTTCCGTATTTTCATGGTGACGAGCTCGTAACAGCTGCGTCATTGAATGGTGGCGCTGTCTTTGCCTGTTACGTCAGTATGCTGACATCATGGGCTTGTTCATTTGCTGCTGACGTCACCACTGATGACGTCTACAAGAAATTAACCGAAAACGCCGAAGGTAACGTTTTTTGTGACGTAATAGATAAGGGATTAAAAATCGCGTTTTTTCAGTGGAAACGGAAATGACGTTCACCCCGACATTGTTTGGCGAACGACACGCGCCCAACGCGAAAGCTAGTCTCACAAACATTGGTCATAATGACGTCACAATTGCTTCGATTGGCCGAGCAATATGCCGCGGAATTTTGCAAAATCTTCGGGAAATGTTTGGGAATAATATCAATGACGTAACAATGATATACGCGTGTGGAGGTGCATTTGAGCGAAACTCATTGTTACGTCACGAAGCCGAAAGCGTCTTTAACGATCAAAATCTTAAATTCGTCACAAATTGTGACGCTGCATATGGAGCGGCAATGACTGCTGTGACGTCATGAACACGTAATAACAATCGAATAATGAGAACCCGCAGCAAACGCGTGAAATCATATTTTATTAAATTTAATTTGAAACTTTGCTTTGAATAATTATCGCCCTCTTGTGGAGCTGGTTATATTATTTTCTTATCACTAGGTGGAGTTGTTACATCGCGTTTTGTGAAATAGAAAATCAATTCATTATTATAGAGCAGTGGTTCTCGATCTTTTTGGCCTCGTGGCGCAGCCGAGACCAATTATGAAATGAACGGGCGCACCTTGCATGGGAAGTGAAAACAATATGCTAAATACTCAAGAATTTAGGAAAAATATGGAAAATTAAAATTTTAATTCAAACGAAATTACTGTTTTTGTTATGGGGTTCATGGGTTTATTATGGGGTCGTGTGTTTATTTTATATTTTACTGAGCCAAGTTTCGAAGCCATGATGGGCTCGGCTCTACGAGCGTTTTTTTTTGGTTAGAGTCGATATATGTATCGGTCGCTCTAGCCCAGGGATGTCCAAACTGCGGCCCACCTGAGATTTTTGTGCGGTCCCCAAGTCATTTTCACTTCAAGTGGTATTTTGAACTTTTTATCTTAGCCTAATTAAAATGTATCAGTCAGCTTTTATAGGCGCAGTAAATAGTATATTATATGATAAACAGGATTACATATAACTATAATGGTTTTTAATTGTTTCTTTATGTTCCATTTTTTCTTTAAAATTAATAGGTTCTGCGGCCCATTGAGTTATTTCAAGTGACAATGCGGTCCACTTCAATAAACGGTTGGATATCCCTGCTCTAGCCATTCTCCTACACAACCGTATGAGTTGACGATTACTACGCTGCGACATCTAGCGTTTAAGTTTAATCCAAACTATTTGCCACTGGTGGTCGCTATATATCATGTTCCTATAGAAATAACAAGTTTTTCCAGCTTTCATGCTCGCTTAACCGAACACGTTCTTATTATGTTACGTCACAATACATGTTCAAATGACGAAACAATAGAAATGCCCGCGACTTAAATCACTTTGAGCATTGTTTTCAATTGTTACGTATCAATGGACCATTGTGGAGGATAATTAACCCCGAAATAATCACTTCGAATCGGTTTCCGCATTTCCTTCGAGAATTGTGCAAAATGGAACTTCGACATTGTTACGTCAACAATTATTTACACATCGCGATAGAACAGTATTAGTTATGACGTCACAGTGAAGTTTATTTACATCACTTCCGGTAAGCAGCTTCTCTCTCGTGGCAGTGTATTTTGTCCCTGATGCCTCCAGTGGCGGTTGCTATGGTTTCATGACGTCATCTTGTACTTAGAGCACGTTATTGTTACGTCATACTTCAAGTTGCTGATTGGTCGTTAACTTCACGAAGTATCCAATGAGCGCTTTGCATTTTCCACGTGACCCTTCTTCCTCTCCGGGGTTTCCCCCGTCTCGATACCGCGAGAAAATATCCGATTCGTCGAGGATGATCGCTGTACGATTGTGACGCAAATGTGACGTAATGATTCTGTTCGGTTTCTTCCCGGAACTCGCAGTCGTGACGGAAGGATCGCTGTTGGGGAAAACCCGTTAAAATTGCAATATTATAAAATTTGCTACTTGGCAACACTGCCAAATTTTACTCGGTAACACCGGCAATCTTAACCAGCAACAAATACCGCCCAAACCCAAGCTTTCGATAACGTCTTCTGGTGGCGCTATTACACAGGTTTCTTTATTTTTTTATTTGGAAACACTGGTGTCGTGTTACGTACACTTCGTGTCGACGGGCGCCTACTGTGACATGACAATAAAGCTTCCAGATGTCCGAAACAACTTTAACATCTCACTCCCCGGGTAATTAAAAATAAAAATCCACATTTCCCCGACATGTGTGAAAATATGTCAAGTGCCATTGTGACGAAACAGTAATGGTTGTTACAGATTCCCAGTTTGAAATTGGTCGGCAGGACAACGAAGATCAAAGATTTTCAGGTGAAATTTTCGCGAGTTAATGTATTGTGACATCATTTTAGCGGTTGTCATAACTTTCGAATCTTCGAACATTAGCGCTCTGACGTCACAGAAGTCTTTTGTGACAAACAATGAAGCTTATAAACACAAACGAATTCTAGAACACGATGCAGATGTGGTTTATATAAGCTGCTTTTATCACAATCGATGTATAATGACGTCATAATGATTATTATGTGGTTTGTATCGATGTCCATTGTGGCCGAACAGTCGTAATTATGACGTCATCCTTTAAACGAATGTTAATCGAACAAGTCATTCGGTTTTCATGTGACGTCACATTTTACGTTGATTATTAACGACTGTTACGTCACAAAGAACGCGACGTTGGCATAGATATAATATAAAACCTTGTTTAGATTTTTATCAAGACAGCGACATCCGGCGCCGGATGCAACGCTTAATCGAAACATGCATTATGACGCTATAATCGCCCCATCTATTACGTGTGAATTAATTAAAATCGACGTTTGTTACGTCACTTCCGACAATGACCCCGTTGACGTCACAAACCATCTAATATTTCTCGAGTTTTGTTCGACACGATTGTGACACGGTAAGTCGATTGTTACGTGATAATTAGAATTCGAGGCCCGGACGTTGAAGCGATCGACTTTCGAACGCGAAAGCGCGTTTCGTGTTCTGCCAACAATAGCGACATCGATGTAAAAATATCGGCGCCTAAAAGTGTTATTAATTATGACCTCATAATATCCGAACAATACTTTGATGTTTTGGGTGATTGTGACTTCAATGGCGGCTCTGTGTTGTAACAATGCCTTCTTAATTAACGTCACAATCGAATACTAATTGTGACCAAACACGGCCAAATATTTGGAATAATCGAAGTGTGACTCGTTAACCGTAATAGTCACACAAAGTTAAAGAAGTATGACGTAATAATGCATACCCTTGAAAATACGCGTCCACGCCGATTCATGCAAATATATCTTCGATGTTTCTCGTTCCTGATGCCAACAACCCCGGGTTGGACGCTGAAGATCTCGAAGATTCCTGTCAATGGGGTTTGTGACGTCATACTTGTGTATTAAGCTTAACAAAGCGGCGCGAATACACAGGCGTCGATGTATCGTGATGTTGTAACAACGGAGCTATAAATATTCTGGAACTGACAACTTTCGAACGAGGACAATGCTCCGAGGACCATTGATCCCTATTATTACGTCACATAGAAGTTATTGTTGCTTTAGATGCAACGTCGACACCACAAACACAGATTTTTCACGAATTATAAATTTTCTTCATTGCATTTGTGATGTCATAGACCCTGATGATGTCACGACATCGTCATAGAAACCAGGCTCGTGCGGGCTTATTGTCATTGAGCAATTGTGACGTATCGTGTTACATACGCCCATTGTTACGAAATAAACAAGATTTGTGGTTTCCGCTCCTGATTGATTGTGACGAAATAATGGCCACACGAATGCAGCTCGTCTACAATTCAATGGATTTTGTTACGTCACAAATAGTTATTGTAACGATGCCACACAAACTAACATCAAAGCAATTATTACGTCACAAGCCAGGTGCGACACCTGGGCGGTTATAACAATAGCGATTATCACATAATCGTCTACGCAACAAATTTAAGCTCTTTGAAGTTCGGTCGCAATTCGGGGATTTCCCGACTGACGTCACCGCTACGTAACAACTCACCATTATTAGTTGTCTGATGACGCGCGGTGACTCTTCCGTTCTTCCTCACTTCGAGTTGGTACCCGATGCCGACTCTGCAATAAAGTCGCTCCCTCCTAACTATCCCGATGCTTGGGGTGTGATACCCGCGCTCGAACCTTCCATAACCCGGGTTCAACAGCCGGGATAATAGTGGTGATGTCATCACTACGTCACGAATCGTTTCCCTCCGCACACCACTGGCCTTTCCGTGAACTTTAACCGGATTCCGTCGACCACTTCCCCTCCTTCCGCCAACCACCATCACTAGTGCGAGGAATACAACCAACCTCGCGACCCAGAGTTTTCGCATTTTTAATCCGTAAATATTCGTTTCCGTCGTATCCGCTGAAATCTCTTCCAGAAAATAGTTTCCAATCAAATCTCAACTTTTATTACGTTTTGCTGCCTTTAGGAAAATTAGAAATAATTTCGTCAAATTTGAAACAATCTTTAAATTGAAAATATTATTCCACAATCACTTATTTCCGCGAGAAACAACACGAAATATCTTAAATTCGTCGCTGAAAACCTTCACAGCCGCCCTCCCATATTTAGAGACGTTAGCGCTATAATTGACTCATTTTAAGCTGTCTCAGCGCCGTCGCCTGAACACCTGTTCGAAAATGAAAGTTAATACGCCTTACACGGGGTCCCTTTCTTTTAAATTCCACAATTCCATACTCGCGAAAAACGCTTCTGAAATCGCTAGAGCGAAAGCAGTACGACGTACGTGATTAGGCTTGGAATTGGGATTTTACAAATTGATTAATTTGCGACGTTATTTGGGGATTGCGCCAGAGAAAATCTAACCGCCACGTCGCCAGCTGCGAGTGGTAAAAATATCCAACTTTATTGCAACGTCGATCCAATTAATTCCGACAACAACCACATTTGGCCGCAAATTGGACTTGTATTCGACCAACTAGAAAGATCCATCATATGTATGAATTTCAGTTGTGTAAGCGCCGCTGTTTAAGCGCTCCACCGTTGCATTTTTTTAACATTACGTTTCCAACTCCCTGTAAACACTTGTATATTCGCCCCTTCTATTTATAATTATCACTAATTTGGATCGCTTACACAGGCCACAAAACAATATAACGTACAAAATTCTTTCCTTTGTGACGTCATAGACTCAATTTTCGTTGATGTTACCGACAATGGATAGAGCGCGGCGATCGCGTCGAGATACAATTAACAAACAAACGTGTAATTGTTCCGAACACATTTGTGACATCATAATGAAACAGTGACAACGTGCGACCGCAATTCACCAAGATTCAAAACGCGCATTAGAATATTACAACGCGTAAGAATTGAACCGTTATGATGAACATTCTGCCAAAATTTAACAAACCAGTGTTCCCCGATATTTTATTCGGACAGTGATACCAGCTATAGCGATACGTAACAATGGGTGGGATCATATAACAATGGCAGGTGATCATGTATTGTTACGTCGCTTCTATCACTCACAGTATTGTGTCGAATTAATAGTTCGATTGTTATGCTGAACTATTTATTTTTCGTATTGCAGAATAATTGTGACGTATTGGAATTGCATTGTGACGTATTAAAATTGCATTGTGACTTCAAAATGTCCGACCAACTAACAGAAGAACAGATAGCTGAGTATAAGAACGCTTATCGCGCATACGCAAAGGACGAAGACAGCCCAGTCCTCAATAAAGACATCGGTGAGTTTCGTACCCAAGTTCCACAGACTGGGTTAGAATATTTATGTTTATTCTGGTGAATCGGAAAAGGCGATGAGTGTTTTTATACTTGCAATTTTTCATGTTAACCTGTGTCTTGTAAGGTTATCACCAGTTTCCTAGCCTGGATTCGAACCCGGGATCCCTGGTTCTCCAATCCTGGCCTGGATTCGAACCCGGGATCCCTGGTTCTCCAATCCTGGCCTGGATTCGAACCCAGGATCCCTGGTTCTCCAACCCTGGCATGGATTCGAACCCAGGATCCCTGGTTCTCCAATCCTGGCCTGGATTCGAACCCAGGATCCCTGGTTCTCCAATCCTGGCCTGGATTCGAAACCAGGATTCCTGGTTCTCCAACCCTGGCTTGGATTCGAACCCAGGATCTTTGGTTCTCCCACCCTGGCCTGGATTCGAACCCAGGATCCCTGGTTCTCCAACCCTGGCCTGGATTCGAACCCAGAATCTTTGATTCTCCAACCCTGGCCTGGATTCGAACCCAGGATCCCTGGTTTTTCAACCCTGGCCTGGATTCGAACCCAGGATTCCTGGTTCTCCAACCCTGGCCTGGATTCGAACCCAGGATTCCTGGTTCTCCAACCCTGGCCTGGATTCGAACCCAGGATCCCTGGTTTTCCAACCCTGGCCTGTATTCGAACCCAGGATCCCTGTATCTCCAACCCTGGTCTGGATTCGAACCCAGGATCCCTGCTTCTCCAACCCTAGCCTGGATTCGAACCAAGGATCCCTGGTTCTCCAACCCTGGCCTGGATTCAAACCCAAGATCCCTGGTTCTCCAACCCTGGTCTGGATTTGAACCCAGGATCTCTGGTTCTCCAACCCTGGCATGAATTCGAACCACAGATCTTTATGTGCGCCATGTATATGCAGGTACGGTGATCCGGTCGCTTGGGTTCTATCCAACGGAAGCGGAAATTGCCGCATACATTGAAGAAGCGGACGCGGAAGGGATGGGATGGGTAGATTTGGCGGAATTCCTCAATATTATGGCGCGGAAGTCGAAAGATCCGGTGGAAAGCGAAGAAGATATCAAAGAAGCTTTCCGGGTGTTCGATAAAGAAGCTAACGGTTTCATCTCCGCCGCGGAATTGCGTCAGGTAATCGTCTGTAAAACTACTACGTCATTTTGACTTGATTATGACGTAGGTAATGACGAGTATAGGGGAATCCCTGACGGAAGAAGAAATGGATGAAATGGTGAGGAACGCGGATATGGACGGAGATGGACAAATCAATTATGAGGATTTCGTCACAAGGATGATGACGAAACAATAACGTCGTTACGTCATCAAACATCCAAAATACCGTACTTTTTATATTTCTTGATATTTACTGATGTTTGTTGTCATCGCGACATCCATTTTGATAATTGGACACTTTATTTTACATCTGTGATGTAATAACCAAACAATTCGATGTTATTTGCTCATAGAAGCTTCACTGTTCGGTCATATACTTCATTATGACTTACAAACATCGAAATTCTATATTTCCTCGCTTCAATTCAAAGGAAATTCTTTCAAATAAAAGGTATTATTACGTCACAATAACAATAACTATTGTTCTAATACGTGTTTAACAATCGTCTCCGTCTTTAAGACATTGATTGTCGCGGTTTTCTATTTGTGGGGATTCCCCGATGTTGGTCTACTTATCCGGGGTTAATAAGGTTTAAATCTGAAACAATGTTGTCAGTTTGCCGGCCATTGTATGAACGGCTCATTCGAAGCATGGATTGGGCAGCCAAGGATCGGTTTCCAAGATGTTTTTATTAAAGTCAACCAACCAACGTTTTGACGCAAAACGCTTAAAGCCGAAAGAGAGAAAATATTAAACAATCCGGCAACCTTAGCTTGGTGCAGCGCACATATCTGGGGTGGAATCCTAGATTTGTGTTAAACCCGACGCAGTTGATAAAATAACGCTAAAATCGCTGCAGAATCAATGTTAACATCGGATATTCATGTTTTTCCCGTGAATGAAAAAAAACGTAGACGGCGATATGTACACGCGCAATGGTCAGATCAACTCGCGACCACAATCAGGTTACCGGAAATATTACATTGTGTTGTGTATAATTGTGACTTTCCTTCAGTTTGGTGGAACTCATTAATCTACTGGGTTTGGGAATGTTCGTAAACTACATTGTCCAAGCATAAAGCCAATTACTTAGGGCAAGTTTCGAACCTACGGACATTTGGATAAAAATATTTGATTGATAAACTTTTCGGTTGTTTTGTTTACATTCTCAGCGCATTTAATATCATATTTATAATCTTTTGCAAAGAGAATGATGTTTACCTCATGTTGTATATTAAGAACGTACTGATATAAACAGAAGAGTTCGTACTTTGTGGTTTGTTTAATTATCCGTCACCTGCAAAATTGAGGGTCAAAGTAAATTAAAGCAGTCAATTATGCAAGATACGGGAATCGAAATAAGATCTTTTGCACCACCAAGCGAGTATATTTCGAAAGCAATTTCGGCCGATATTCTTCTCTGCAAACCTTCGATTCGCTCCTCTCAATGCCCAGTAGTGGCTCATTATGAACGGAAATTCTACCAGGGTGGATAATATATAAAGCGTACACAATTCTATAGAATATACTGAAAGATTCTCTCACTTATTGTTGATAAAAAGCTTTAAACTACGTTGTATGCGGTTATAATACAAATGTTCCACTGACATATACGAAAAACGCGCTGAATCATTTGTACAAATGTTGATTGACAGATCAATTATTGACATTGGAGAATGTGAATCAATAAACCATCCACACACTGTAATAGCTTCCACAACCCGACTGCGGGCATGATGTTTCTTACGATTCCCGTGGGTAAAGCGTGGCTTCCAACCCACGAGGATATAAATGAACCAACCATTCACACACTGTAATAGCTCCAGCAAGAGGCTGTTCGTTAGTGAAGGTTAATTATATTATTTTTTATTAAAAAAGTTTTTGAATCTGTAAAATGCTGACAAAATTATGTGATTATAAACCCACAATAACGCACCCTAAATTCATTTGAATATTCAATTGTCGAGAGTTATATTTTGGGAAAGTTGGGCACCTTAAGTCGTATTTATGATAAATTCTATGTATTACGTGATCAAATATAGATTTCCTTCGAGGGCGACGACCATTGTTATACAGTATTATGTTTCACGATAAAGGCATTATGTATTGTTTTTATGACCGACGACCTTCGGTATTTTGCTTCTTCTGCTTTGATCGTTTTTAACAATCGCGACCGTTATCTGGCGCCAAAGGGTAATATAAATGTGAATTAATATATCCACCTTGTTTAGGGTTATGAAGCCGAATGATAACCTTGATTAATTTATACAAAACACACCATTTTAAAACGAACATAGTGAACCTAGATAAAATTTGAATCATTTTGTGACATGTTGATAATAAGGATGGGGGTAAACTGAATAAAAACTCCACTATTGATATTATTGTGGTTGAGTAGCTCGTTTAATATATACTGTACACTTTAAGCTATGTACATTTAACATATTGGATTAAGGAATAGATATTGCCGCTAAATAGGAGATTGCCAATTATTAACTCAAGAATTTAATTTAATTGCAAAGTTTCGGTGATTTAATAAAACTACTCCACACAGGCTTTTGCCACATTGTATTAAACCATAGATCGCTTTCACACTCTGCATTGATTGGTTTCAGGTATATTATCACCACATAGCGTTGAAAGGGAGAAAATATTCAGAATACTTCCCACACATAGCATTGTTGATACACAATGGACGCACCGATGGAATGAGGAAAGAACTTTGGAGGAAATTGATATGACGTAACATGCGTGTCATATCTCTATGAATCGACTCTGGCACTATACGTAAGCTTATAGCTGTGTAACAAGTACTTGATACAAATTTATGGAAACAGAATCTATTCGGGCTGTGGAATCTCCGAAGAAAAAGGTTAGTGCAAAAATATCCAAATAATATAATGATATTATTGCTGATTCCCGTGGATGGGCAAACGATTGCATAGGGAATAGGGGAACGTGGCCACTGTCGTGTAACATCAGAGTTTGCACTGGGTTTATACATTAATCAAACATAAAAGTCCGGCTAATCTTTAAATACTGGATTTTATAATTCTGTTCCTGCACTGTAACAACGGCGAAACATATCAATTAACAGAACTGTTATAACATTGCTTCTCGTTTAAATCAAACCATTATTTCACTGTGTTCCGGGAATGTCCAGTAATGTTTTACCCAGACTAATACCGTATAATATTTAAACCAACAGTAATCATTGTGTAAAATGGCGAATAATTGTAAAAAAACAAAAACGGTTAACAGTGGTAGAAATAACACAGTAATAGTATGTGGTTGTCTGTTTTTTTGTAATGAAATATACACAACACATAATGTCTTAATCAAGTTAAAATTCACACAAAAATATTAAGTGGTTTTCAGTGGTGAATTAAACACAATAATAGTTTGTATTTGTATTTTGTAAAATAAAACCAATAATAATGTGGTTGTCATTGGTGAATAATAGTGTGGAACATTCTCTAAAAAGGAATATGCATGGTAAAGATAACGTAGTAACGCATGGTGGACGGACAAGCTTTAATTTGCATGGGGTAACTTAAAGGGACGTTTTGACACCGATATTCGTTAGAATACCTATTGCCAACTGCCTGGCAACTAGAGTTATAAAATGTTTGCGTCAAATTCGTGTTCATGTAGTTGTAGAGTTGTTTACCACTTTATTACTCTAGATTTATTTCACAAAATATAGTGGGTGGTTGCAAAGTTATTTACCTACTTTTTAATGGCATTTTATATTTTATGTTCTGTGCTACATAAGCTGCTGAGCATATTATAATGGTGGGTGGTTAAACAAAGATACGTGAAAAGCTTACGTCATCATCCTCAGTTACGCGACAGACGATATACAACCATGATGCATCATACTCATCTTTGTGACGTTTTTACAAAACCATGCTGCAAAGCTTTAATTAAACATTCTGATAAATGGTGTCGCTGTTTGTTCCTCTTTAGCGACATCTAGATGTAGAGATATATTACTTCTTTACTGAAAAGTGAATGATGCCGTTTAAAAGGATTTATATCTACGACTAGTAAATCGTAAAAAAAAACGTGTATTTTTTGTGATCAATCCACGATTATTCTTCAGATGCATGGTACACATAAGCCAGTTGCCATAGTTACTGTGATGTGCTGCATATAATTAGGACATTGCTACATTTTATAATACCAAATGGTTTTTAGAGTTTAGACGATGTATGTCTTTAGATAGTGTCTTTAGATACAAGCGAGAAATTATTTGTACATTTCGAACGAACGATGTAACAGACTGGGATAAGCGACCCCATAATATTGATGTTGGTGGTAATGGTGTTACATATAAAACCACTCACATGTTTTTTACCAGTGTTAAGGAGCATAGTCGTCACACGCTGCATAAAAATAGTTGACAAATAAATGCAATCATTTGACACAGTTTACACGTCCAAAAGCTTCATTCAATTCGCACGCGTTTTATCAATTGCAACCAATGTTACGTAACAATCTCCAGTTATATTAATAAGCTGTATGGTAGTTATCATATTCCTAAATATGCACATGCAACTTCCAAGTAGTGGGTATTTATATGTCGCAACTGTACACTTATTTTCCTGATGTTATGTATCATGTAAAAATTCCGAACTATATGAAATATGGAACATTCTAGTTATCTTGTTATAATCTTATAACAGGTGACTGGTCACCTAGTCTGATTTTTGTTATGCTAATTGCTTATGATGTATTTTAATGAATCATCGAATCATCAAATAAAAAATGCAAAACTTACTGTTCTTTACGTCGCAGACATTTTGCGCTCATAACATCTTTTATTGTGTGTTTAGATAGGTTGTTATATGTATTATTCTTGTTCACCATTCGACCACCAAGATTGTATGTACAACCTCGTGTAGCTTTTTTTTATCGAGCTTAGTTTCGACCCATGATGGGCTCGTCCCTAAAAACAATTTTTCTACAGTAAGGTATATGTATCGGTCGCGTTAACCATTCGACCACACGACCGAACACCTCGTGTAGCTTGCGTGATAAATGGGGCATTTGTAAAACTCTTGCGCCATCTGGTGAAATGCACGTAGCCTGTATTGTTCCCACTGGTTGTTCATTTAATCGCTGGTTTATCAACCCTTTAGAAGAGCAATTAAGATTTGTTTAACTTTGACGCATAAATCATGGATGACGCTATTTCTAATACCTCAGACGCAACAAGCACTCGTTGATTACTCGGAGAGTGAGATACGAGTCCGATAGTTATAATGGAGCCGGAACAGCCAATAGAGGTAAGTCGGGTGATTTGTCCGCTTAACGTTATTTGTAAATAAACAATGTTAAATTCTATTGATATTTGGACGCGAATATATTGGTTTTATCAAGAAATATAGAATTTAAGCTTTATTTAAAGTACGCATGTTATTATTCAATTAAAGGAGGAAAATAAACATTTGAGTTAAAAAAGCAAATTCGCAATTATTTTAATTAAGCAACAATATGCATTTATATTGTGACGTAACAATCCAAATTTATGTACTGATGATGCAATAATGCCTGCTTACATATTGATGACACAACAAAGCGCTAGTGTCTCATTCCCACACCGTTTAAAAAGGGCAGAAATGACCAAACGAGTTGACTGTTCTTCGGGTTTTACCCGGGATTTGCATATTCAAGTTTTTGGTAAATTACGCATCAGAATTTCCGTTCTGACCAACTCAGTCATCCTTTTGTTTGATTGATTTCGACACTTTCTGCATGGAGGTTTGTTGTACTTCCAACATTTTCATTATTGTGGACGGATTTCATGGTAGCCACGGGATCAGATGTTTAGTATATAGAAAGCCCGTTACTTCAAATCCCTTGAGCTATCCATGATATAGCAGTCAAGTCGCACAGTCTTCTAAAAGAAGCTGACTAAATGTTGTCCGGGATAAAATAATAAAAACTTTAAAGTTTTACCGTCTGGTTTCATTAAATGCTCGACAGTGGCACAGGTTGCACATGCAGTGCGCATGAGGATGGGTTCTTCGCCAGTTTGGCATGACTGATATTGATATAAAGAGCAGATCGCAACTGGTATAGAGGCAGACTCAGGATTTTCTTTGAAAAGGATAGATCTGGTCCAATATACTGCTTTGTCTGACGATAGCCAAACTATAGGAAGCGTTAAACTAATTACTCTCCCTATCTCCCCAATGCAATATGACCTCACATAAACAGCTGTCACTCAAAATCCTGACATAGGAAGTCTTAGATTTTTTCTCAATTTCAAATTGAAGCTTGGATTTTGAGCCCAGTGTATATCTTACCTGCTTCTCCCTTTCACACCCCTTCAAGTTCAAACTTGGACTTTATTTACGCCCATACCTCTTCGTACATCGGCAACTTTTTTTCAACAAAACAGCTAGCAGGTGTACAACCAACACCTTTATTTTACAAAGCACTGCTTCATGATTACAAAACTTTACAGCTAAACGAGAACACCGGTGAGCAGCCTAGCACATGCTGCTTTCAAATTAAAATATGGGGAATCACCACCATTGTTACTCAGCAAAACACTCTGTAAGATATATCGACCCATTATTGTTTTATTGATGTCTATGATAAATCTTAAATTGCATTACAGCCAAATACGTCACAATGGGAGTTTGTGTTAAAATATCCATACCCGACCGCGTGTTTGAACATGCTTTCTTTCTGATTTAGTCGCCGTACAGACTGCAGCACAGTAATTTATCCGACACCGTATTTTTTCCGTTCCGGTTTTAAAGCCAACGTTTGGTGAGTCTGTATCTCCGTCCGTATCATCCCTGTATCTCCGTCCGTATCATCCCTGTATCTCCGTTTGTAATCGCCGTAATTATAATTCGAGGTAACATCCTGTCTGTTCATTTATTCGATACGAGTTATTTTCAAACCCAAGCAACCGCGTTACTTCACCGGCGGAAGTAACACACTCGTTTAAAAACAAGACTTATGGGTGCCACTCGTCACATCCTGCCGCGCATAGAGGTCTGAATTGGTTGTACACCATCTGTAGGCGTTCCCACTGATTTTTCCCGCAAGCACAGATTGGTTTTCACCACTAATTGTTTTTCTCGCTTTTACCGCTGTCCGATCTGAATGAATTTGGGAGTTCAGTTTTCCGAAAGATAATTCAGCATTTTTTAGTATTTGGCATTTATTGTGAAGTTTTGAGACGTGAGTGTAGCTAACGATAAGGTACAGTAGCGTTTGTTGTAGTTTTTATTATGTTTCTTTAGTCACTGCAATATTTTATATTTTATTAAACCACCCTATTTTATTGGCCAATTTTTTTATAGTAGACTAAAGCAAACCTTTAATTCTGTCCTGACTGAGCAGACAGAAATATTGAGGAATGGTTCGGGGCCGATAAATGAGGTGCTGGATCCATTACGTGGCCCATCAACTTCCTCCAAGTTTAATTGGGTCATGTTAAGAATTCGCAAAAGTAAATGTGTACTGTGTACGTCACTATTTTTATTCTCCCACGATAGAGTCCACATACCCGGAACCATGTGTCTGAATAACTTTCATTTACAACATTGTTGAAACGCACCAGGATTTGTGGAAGGCTAAACTTTAACGGCTTATTGCTGAGAAATATAAAAAAAACAATAACGCTTTAGCCTAAAAACGTGTAACAATATAACGATCAATACTAAAGCAGGAGATTTTTTTGAAACCGCATTTTGAAAGCTCTGACCGCATTTTGAACTTTAACGCTTTTAAAATATATATACATTTAACGCTTTAGCGCTTATATAACCGTATTTTTCAGTTCAACGACTAAAGAGCAGAGAACAACTTAATACTGCAAGACAACCATATTAACGTGGCAATTAGCCAAAAACTGTGTATACCTTGCCATCACTTGCACAGACGATTTGTTCCCTAGCTTTGTTGTATATTTTGCTGTGCTCGCGTAAACCAAGAATAAAATCAACTTCCCGTGACAGACAGAGTTCAGTTCTGTTGGAGTCATCCAAAGTCACAGTAGCTAGGGAGCTTCAGGTTATATCTAGTACAAGCCAAAGGTACGCGCATCCAACCACAAGAAACCAAACCTTTGCCAAACGCCATAGTCTTGTCTCTTGCAGCAATGAACTATATATCTTCAAGCTTAATAGAGCCTTTTTAGCAAACTTACAATAACTGTGAATGACGATGTGTTCCAGACAAGGAGAATCCTATCAACACAATTTATTGCAATAATCTCTGTCTGGATAACTGCACGAAACCTAAGTGAAAAGATAGATTTGTAATCGAACTCATTGGATTGAATCAGTAAGCCAGCACCAGTTGACCTGACGAACCGTGACCCAACAGTATAAGAGACAAGCTGCGATAGACGAGATTGAAGTTTGGCTGGATTGATGCTGTTGTGGTCGCTGATCTGAATGCGAAATGTCATTCCAGGTAGATTGTGAAGCAACTGCAATCAACTGGCAATGAGAGAAAGTGGATATCTTTCATTGCTTGGTTGCAGATGTCAATGTGATTTTTTTTCTGTAGCACACTGAATAACCAGCCCATTCCAGTGGCTTGTAGTGTTTACAATTGTAGAGTTTAACATATGGCCTATTGGGCTTGTATGCAAACCTTCTGCCGTCGATTTTTCTCCATTTGGAATCCTGCCTAAGTAGGCGCTGGCCTTAAAGCTTTTTATGTCTGTCGAATGGAGCTAGCTACGCTACTTAGGTTGTACATCTTTCCTGGCTTAATGTGAAATTTGAAAGTTGATGTGCCAGTGGAAATTTTACTAAGGTGGCAGCGAAGACCTTGTGGGCTCGCGCTTTTCTGAAGCTGGATGCTGGAGCGTTGGCTAAGCTTGCTTCAGAATGCTGCATAACGGTCTCTGGCGAGAAAAGTATATACGTTAAATCTCCACAGAACGCCTAATAATTATTATAGTAGCCACGATTTGTAAAGTCTTAATCTCAAACTCTTTATGAAGTTTAGTTGTATTCTACGTCTCATTTAATATACAGTTAGTTTCGCAAAGAAAGTTACTTAGTACGTTATTGTAGGCTATTACTGTTCAAATTTTTACTATATCTACGGCATTTTACGAAGTGCGAAAAGTTTACGTGCGAGATGTTTCAAATCTGTACGTTTTAATAACTGTGGAAAAAGGGAAATACAAAGGCCAGTACAAGGTGATAAACGCGTGAAAAGTAATAAAACACATGAGAGAAACCTCAAACGTAAAAGAACGACGTTAAAACACAAAATATTTTAGACATAAATAAATTAAAACAAATATATATTGTATACGAGATGCTACAGCCTCATTGCTATTGCTGCAAGGAGCTAAGAGAGCCACATGCCTCGTGTTTGATGCCACAGAGCATTATGTGATCGCTTTGTCAGGGTTTGAGTCCGATTCTTCGACCAACTTCGGTGAGGAGGAGGAGTAGTTTTACGGTAAACCAATTCGATATTACCTTCATGGGCGACGTTGCCATGGGAGTAAAATTCCAACCCTTTTGGCATTTTTGTTAGCTTCATTGGAAACTCGAATCACGATAAAGGTGGCACTCTATAGGTGGAAAAAAGCTGGTCGTCACCAATTGTTGCTGATTTCCAAAAATATGCTTCCGTTGACACTTAACATCAGTGATTCTGTGATCAAAAATAAGGGAAGTTTTCTTCCCATTTTTTAAAAAATTGCAGCAGCCTTTTAAGCGCTATTTTCTGAAATGCTAAATTTAAAAATAAAAATGTTTTGGTTTTTAACGTCCAAGGGGAAATTGCCCTAGATATATACCCCAAAATTTTTGTATATATAGACGATGTTGTCTAACAAATGGCAAAGTTTTATCGAAATTTCATTACTTTTTATGGTAGATGTCGAGGGCACGTGCCTTGCCTGTCACAATTAAAGCAGATTTGAGTTTGGGGACCCACGAGGATATAAATAAACCAACCATTCACACACTACAATGAAGATAGCAGCTATTTGACTGTCAGCATGAGGTGTTTTACGATACCCGTGTATAAAGCCTGGATTCCCACCCACGAGGATATAAATAAACCGACCATCCACACACTGTAATAGCTCCAGCAACTCGACTGTTGACATAAGTTGTCTTACGATACCACTGAATAAAAGCTGGCTTCCCACACACGAGGATATAAATGAACCGACCATCCACACACTGTAATGGCTCCAGCAACTCAACTGTGGGCATGAGGTGTATTACGATACTTGTGAATAAAGCCTGGCTTCCCACCCACGAAGATATAAACGAACCAACCAACCAAACACTACAATAACTCTAGCAGCCATTTGACAGTCAGCATGAGGTGTTTTACGATACCCATGCATAAAGCCTGGCTTCCCACTCACGAGGATATAAATAACCCGACCATCCACACACTGTAATAGCTCCAGCAACTCGACTGTGGACATGAGGTGTCTTGCGATACCACTGGATAAAAGCTGGATTCCCACCAACAAGGATATAAATTAAACAACCATCCACACACTAAAATAGCTCCAGCAACTCGACTGTGGGCATGAGGTGTCTTACGATACCCATGGATAAAGTCTGGCTTCCCATCCACGAGGATATAAATAAACCGACTATCCACACACTAATATCCTTAGCGACTCAACTGTGGAAGGTGTAAATACTTTTGCCTAATTGGAGAAATATGGAGAATTTACAGCTAGTATCGTAAATGGAAATTATTGCATAGTACGTTGGGGTGTTCGCATTCTTTAATCTGAATTATATTACTTATTTATTTTAAGCCTAAAAACTGTTTAAATATCCAGAATGTACGCTGTGTAGATACTCATGGAGAGTGTCTAATCCAACTAGTACGGATACTACTCGAAGTGGATAATGCTTCCAAATACCATAAAGGTTTTCGGTCTAAGACCACCTATTCAAGTTAAATGAACCATTGTTTTGGCAAACGCAAAAAGGAGGCGTATCATAAGCTTTCCAGCCATAAGGTGACGCACGAGTCGACTATACACACATGCATTCGTTTGGAAGTTGCAAGTTCGAACACCGAGCATGACGTATCGATTTATAATCAGGCTGTTTTTTAAAGAAGGCCAATTTTTTTTATCAAAATAGTTTTTAAATCTGTAAAATGCTGACAAAATTATGTGATTATAAACCCACAATAACGCACCACAGTATAATTTTAATATTCAATTGTCGTTGAGTTATTATTTGGGAAAGTTTGACATCTAAGTCATATTTATGATAAATTCTATGTATCACGTGATCAAATATAGATTTCCTTTGAGGGCAAACACCATTGTTACAGTATGTTTCACAATAAAGGCCTTATGTATTGTTGGCAAGACCGACGACCTTCGGTATTTTGCTTCTTCTGCTTTGATCGTTTTTAACAATCGCGACCGTTATCTGGCGCCAAAGGGTAATATAAATGTGAATCAACATATAAACCTGGTTTAACGTTATGTGGCTAAATGTTTACCTCGATAAATTTATACAAAACATACCATTTCAAAACGGCCATAATAGACCAAGATAAAATTTGGGTTACTTCGTGCCATGTTGATTAGAAGGATGGGGTAAACTGAATAAAAAAAACAATCTATTAAAAGATATCAGTGTGGTTGAGAGTTGCTTGTTTTATATATACTGTACACTTTAATATGTACAGTTTAACATATTAATTTGAGGATTAGATCTTGCCGCTAAATAGGAGATTACAAATTAATAAATTAAAAAATTATTTACATCGGAATGTTTCGGTGATTAAATACAGTTTCTTTAATATCCATTTCTATATCCGAACATTTTGATGGCTGTCAGATGCCTGTTCGGACTAATATCCTTTAATATCCGAACAGGCATCTGACACTTTGTATTAAACCATAGATCGCTTTCACAAACTACATTCATATGTGCGAAGTATTTATGCAGACAATGCTTGGTAGGACAAGTTAATAGCGCGGCTGCTGTAATTCTACTACATTGGTTACATTATCACCACATAGCGTTGCTAGAGAGTAAATATTTAGAACATCTCTCACAAATACCATTGTTGAAACACAATGGTAGCAGCGATGAAAGGAAGAAAGAAATTTCGGAGGAAAAAGTATGTCGTAAAAATTTGTGTCATCTCTCTTTAAATATTGGTAATATTCGACAATAGCACTATATGTAAGATTACAGTTGTGCAACAAGTACTTGATAGGAATCTATAGAAACAGAATCTATTTAGTCTGTGGAATCAATAAAGGTTAGTGTAATATAACATATTAATATAATGATATTAATTTTGATCACGTTGGATGGTAAACGCAGGAATTGGTATTACATATGCAATCGTGGCCACCTTCGTTCATCTTTTGCACTGTGTTGTACATGAATCAAACGTATAACCTTAATACTAGATGGCGGTTTCCTACGCTCCATTTTACGGTTCAAATGCGAAAACGTTGATGTTTTGCTATAGGCTGCTGTCGTATTGTCTAGTGACAGAGGCTTTTTTATCGAGCTAAGTTTCGAACCCATTTGGGCTAGGCACAAGGACCGTTTTTGTATACTAGTCGGTATATGTATCGGTCGCCGTAACCAACCAGCCACACGACCGTACGTGACTGAAGCTTTTGTATGTTACACATGAATTGCACGTATAACCCGGTGTGGCCGCTTAATACTGAAAAGAGTTTTACTGCGCACTATTTTCGCGGTTCTAATGGTAAAAATATTTTTTGAAACGGTGTCGAAATTAAGAATGGTCGGAATTAATATTCTATTATAATTTATCATCTTAACGTATTTTAATAAGTTATGAACGGAGCCTTTATATACTTTTCTTGTGCCCGCTAGAATCATATTAATGGTATAATATGAGAATTGGAATGGCAACAGTCTGCGCCTGGAAAATCGTATAACTCTGTAATAGTGCGGTTTATTGGAACAGTCTCCAGTCTCAGTGCTGGACGAAGTGTGGAAAGTTGTCGGGTTACTTTAGGATAATGGGATTAAAACTCAACGTGGATTGCACGCTGTGGAGATATTGTCGCGGAGAGTGTCTGCCAGCATCCACCTAGTACGGATACTACCCGAAGTGGATTAATTTCCACATTATACGTAGGGATTCAGTGTAAGACTACCAACCCATTAATTGCACAATTTAAGTTTTTTGGCCTTTAACCTTCCTCCCCCAAAAAACACTGCTGTCTCTTTTAGTTTACACAATATACAAGTGGATTCAGGGGGTCTCCAGTAAGTTCCTGCAAAGCACACAAAAGAATATTCATACTGTAGGTTTAACAGCCATTTGATTCAAAGAATTGTAAAACTTAACTGTCTAAAAAATAATACATCAATTTCGATATCAAAATAAGAAAAAAACAATGATTTCCAGCGGAATTGAAGCTGGAAAACAACAGTTCACGAGCGATCGGTGATTTTGAGGAATTTCGGCTGAATACACAATTGCAAAAGCAGGTGCGTCATTTATTATCTGCAAAGTAAATATATTGACAAATTTAATAATTTTTAATCCAATCTGCATTCGTCCGGCCCGCTGGTCTAACGGTTAAGTGCGTCGCCTGTAAATCGAATGGTTACAGGTGCGAAATTGGTCGCTAGCTAGTCGGTTGTGTCCTTGGGGAAGGCACTTTATGGACATTGCATGAAACCAGCAGGTTAATGGATTCTACAAAATTGAAGGAACGTGTCTATCATATACAACACACTGCAATAGCTCCGGTAACCCGACGATGGGCGCGAGGTGATCTGACGATTGCCCGTGTGTTAACCCCCTTGGTTTTCCCATTCAAGGGGATAAACATGAATGTCCTATCTATGCTCCGTGTTGCATACACTCAAATAATCTTTACCCCACACCGGATACTTTATAGAAAATATGCACAGATGCAATAAGGATAACCCAGTGCAGTGTATGTTATATTAATATCCATTGAAGTAAGGCGTGGTGAAATAAACGCAACAATAGTGTGCGGTTGTCTGTGGTGAAATAAACACATCAATATTGTGTTATTGTCTGTGGTGAAATAAACACAACAATAGTGTGTAGTTATTTGTGGTGAAATAAACACAACAATAGTGTGTAGTTTGTCTTTGGTAAAATAAACACATCAATATTGTGTTGCTGTATGTGGTGAAATAAACACAATAATAGTGTGTAGTTGTCTGTGGTGAAATAAACACAACAATAGTGTGTGGTTGTCTGTGGTGAAATAAACACAACAATAGTGAGTGGTTGTCTGTGGTGAAATAAACACAATAATAATGTGTGGTAGTCTGTGGTAAAAGAAACACAACAATAGTGTGTGGTTGTATACTGTAAATTAAAACCAATATTAATGTGGTGGTTGCCTTTGATAAAAAATAGTGTATAACATACTCTAATACGAATATGCGCAGTAAATAAGACATGGTAACGGCTTAGGCACTTATATTCCCTAGATTATATCTTTCTATTTGCCTGCCCAATATTACTTGTGAAAAAAACTATTTTTAGTTATAAAATGTTTAAACTGGTTCAAATTCGTGTTCACGTAGGTGTAGAGTTGTTTATCACTTATTACTATAGATTTATTGCACAAAATATAATAGGTGGTTGCTTTCTCGTTGCAAAAGTTATTTACCTACTTTTTAATGGCCTTCTATATTTTACGTTCCATGCCCTTTACAGAATCTGCTGAGTAGATTTTAATGGCGTGTAGTTAAACATTGATATGTGCAAAGCTATATCATCAAAAGGGATTGTACACAGCACAAACCCTCGTCCTTATTCTCAGTTACGCGACATACGATATACAACCTTGATGGGTCATACTCACATTTGTGGTGTTATTACAAAACCAATGCTGCAAAGCTTTAATTAAACACTCTGATAGATGGCGTCGTAAGACACGTAAGACATTTTACTTCTCTATTGAACAGAAATTGATTGCTTTTAAAGGATTTATATTTACGATTAATAACTCGTAAAAAATCGGTTTGTTTGAGGATCACTAAAAGATTATTCTTTAGATACCTCGTGCCCATAGCCCAGTTACCGGAGTTGTTGCGATGTGTTGTATACAAGACATATCTACAAATTTATATCACCACATCAAAACAGTAATTTTAGACAATCTTCACTTTATGTCTTTTTCACATAAGTTTGAAACTAGTACATTTCGAACCGACGACGTAACAGACCGAAATAACCGACAGCAAAAATTTATTGATGCTGTTTAGAAAAGTAATATTTATAACACTGGTCAAAAATATTTTACCAGTATTCATAAGCATACGGGTTACACTCTACATAAATGAGATTTGAAAAATTAATGCAATCATTTGACACAGTTCACACGTGCAAAAGCGACATTTAATTCACACGCGTTTTATCCATTGCAAACAATGTTACGTAACTATCCCCAGTTATATTAATAAGCGATATGGTAGTTATCGTAGTTTTATACATGTACGTGTACTCCACGGGAGGTTATTAAATATTTTTCTGGTTTATTAAACATTCTGACAGATGCGCTTGTTTTTGTTGCCCTCTAGCGACATCTATGTGTAACGATGACTGCAGTGTTTACAGACTAAGGATGCTTGCAAAACTCGTGAGAAAATCGTTTGTTTGGGGATTTATTCACGATTATTCTTAAGATATCTCGTGCCCATTGGCCAATTAAACAACCATCCACACACTGTAATAACTCTAGCAGCCATTTGACTGTCAGCATGAGGTGTTTTACGTTACTCATAGATAAAGCCTGGCTTTCCATCCACGAGGATATAAATTAAACAACCATTCACACACTGAAATAGCTCCAGCAACTCGACTGTGGGCATGAGGTGTCTTACGATAACAGTGGATAAAAGCTGGCTTCCCATCCACGAGGATATAAATGAACCAACCATCCACATACTGTAATAGCTCCAGCAACTCGACTGTGGGCATGAGGTGTCTTACGATACCCGTGGATAAAGCCTGGCTTCCCACCCACGAGGATATAAATGAACCGACCATCCACACACTGTAATAGCTCCAGCAACTCGACTGTGGGCATGAGGTGTCTTACGATACCCGTGGATAAAGTCTGGCTTCCCACCCACGAGGATATAAATGAACCAACCATCCACACACTATTATCCTTAGCGACTCAACTGTGGAAGGTGTAATTACTTTTGCATAATTGAAGAAATATTGAGAAAATTACAGCTCGTATCGTAAATGGAAATTATTGCATAGTACGTTGGGGTGTTCACATTTTTTAATCTGAATTATATCACTTATTTATTTTAAGTCTAAAAACTTTTTAAAGATCCAGAATACGCTGTGAATACTCATGGACAGTGTCTAATCTAACTAGTACGGATACTACTCGAAGTGAATAATGCTTCCAAATAACACGTAGGTTTTCGTTCTAAGACCACCGATTCAATTTAAACGAACCATTTTTATTATCTTTTGGAAAACGCAAAAAGGAGGCGTATCATAAGCTCTCACAAGTTAAAAGTAGTCTACAGTGGAAAACATTTAATTTTAAAAGCTTTCTAGCCATAAGGTGACGCACGAGTTGACTATACACACACGCATTCGTGTGGAAGTTGCAAGTTCTAACACCAAGCAGGACAATCGATTTAAAAACTGGCTATTCCTTAAAGAAGGCCAATTTTTTGTAAAATGCTGAAGGAATTATGTGATTATAAACCCACACTAACGCACCACTGAATGATTTGAATATTCAATTGTCGCGAGTTATAATTTGGGAAAGTTGGGCATTTTAAGTCAAACTTATGATAAAATCTATGTATTACGTGATCAAATATAGATTTCCTTCGAAGGCGACGACCATTGTTACAGTATGTTTTACAATAAAGGCCTTATGTATTGTTTCTAAGACCGATGACCTTCGGTATTTTGCTTCTTCTGCTTTGATCGTTTTAAATAATCGCGACCGTTATCTGGCGCCAACGGGTGATAGAAATGCGAATCAATATATCAACCTGGTTTAACGTTATGTGGCTAAATGTTCACCTAGATCAGTTTATACAAAACATACCATTTCAAAACGGCCATAATAGACCAAGATAAAATTTGGGTTACTTCGTGCCATGTTGATTAGAAGGATGGGGTAAACTGAATAAAAACCCAATCTATTAAAAGATATCACTGTGGTTGAGAGTTGCTTGTTTTATATATACTGTACACTTTTAAGTTATTAATTTGTAATCTCCTATTTAGCGGCAAGATCTAATCCTCAACTTAATATGTTAACTGTAAATATTTAAGAAATTAGTTACATCGGAATGTTTCGGTGATTAAATACAGTTAATCCGAACAGGCATCTGACACTTTGTATTAAACCATAGATCGATTTCACAATCTGCATTGATATGTTCCAAGTATTAATGCAATTAAAATACATTTGTTATACATTATCACCACATAGCGTTGCTAGAGAGTAAATATTCAGAACATATCACTCAAATACCATTGTTGAAACACAATGCAAGCAGCGATGAAAGGGAGAAAGAAATTTGGAGCAAAAAGGTCGTAAAAATTTGAGTCACCCCTCTTTAAATATTGATATTATTCGACAATAGCACTATATGTAAGCTTATAGCTATGCAACAAGTACTTGATACGAATCAATAGAAACAGAATCTATTTAGGTTGTTGAATCACTAAATGGTTAGTTTAAAATAACTAAAGATTTGAATAATATTGATTTTGATCACCTTGGATGGTAAACGCAGGAATTGGTATTACATATGCAATCGTGGCCACCTTCGTTCATCTTTTGCACTGTGTTGTACATGAATCAAACGTATAACCTTAATACTAGATGGCGGTTTCCTACGCTCCATTTTTACGGGTCTAATGCGAAAATGTTGATGTAATTTTGCTATAGGCTGCTGTCGTATTGTCTAGTGACAGAGGCTTTTTTATCGAGCCAAGTTTCGAACCCATTTGGGCTAGGCACAAGGACCGTTTTTGTATACTAGTCGGTATCTATATCGGTCGCCGTAACCATTCAGCCACACGTCCGTACGTGACAGAGGCTTTTGTATGATATACACATGAATCGCACGTACAACCCCGCGTGGCCGCTGAACACTGAAAAGAGTTTTACTGCGCATAATTTTCGCGGTTCTAATGTTGAAAATATTTTTTGAAACAGTGTCAAAATTAAGAAGGTCGGTATTAATATTCTATTATAATTTATCATCTTTCCGTATTTAAATAAGTTATGAACGGGGCCTTTATTTACTTCTCTGTGCCGCTAGAATCATATTAGAATGGCAACAGTCTGCGCCTGGAAAATCGTATAACTCTGTAATAGCGCGGTTTATTGGAACAGTCTCAAGTCTCAGCGCTGGACGAAGTGTAGAAAGTTGTCGGGTTACTTTAGAATAATGAAATTAAAACTCAACGTGGATTGCACGCTGTGGGGATACTCGCGGAGAGTGTCTTCCAGCATCCACCTAGTACGGATACTACCCCGAGTGGATTAATTTCCAAATTATACGTAGGGGATTCGGTATAAGATCACCAACCCATTAATTGCACAATTTTAGTTTTTTTTTGGCTTAACCTCCCTTCCCCAAAAAACACTGTTTCTCTTTTAGTTTACACAATATACAAGTGGATTCAGGGAGTCTCCAGTAAGTTCCTGCAAAGCACACAAAAGAATATTCATACTGTAGGTTTAACAGCCATTTGATTCAACGAATTGTAAAACTTAACTGGCTGAAAATTTATACATCAATTTCGATATCAAAATAAGAAAAAACAATGATTTCCAGCGGAATTGAAGCTGGAAAACAACAGTTCACGAGCGATCGGTGATTTTGAGGAATTTCGGCTGAGTACACAATTGCAAAAGCAGGTGCGTCATTTATTATCTGCAAAGTAAATATATTGACAAATTTAATAATATTTAATCCAATCTGCATTCGTCCGGTCGGCTGGTCTAACGGTTAAATGCGTCGCCTTTTAATCGAAAGGTTGCAGGTGCGAAACTGGTCGCTAGCTAGTCGGTTGTGTCCTTGGGCAAGGCTCTTTACGGAGATTGCCTGAACCCAGCGGATTAATGGGTTCTACCAAATTGAAGGAACGTGTCTATAATATACAACACACTGCAATAGCTCCGGTAACCCGACGGTGGGCGCGAAGTGATCTGACGATTGCCCGTGTGTTAACCCCCTTGGTTTTCCCATTCAAGGGGATAAACATGAATATCCTATCATATCTATGCTCCGTGTGGCATACGCTTGATTAATCTTCACCAAAAATAGGACACTTTATAGAAAATATGCGCAGATGTAATCAGGATAACCCAGTGCAGTGTGTGTTATAATAACTTCCGATGAAGTAAGGCGTGGTGAAATATACACAACATTAGTGTGTAGTTGTCTGTGGTGAAATAAACGCAACAATAGTGTGTAGTTGTCTGGGGTGAAATAAACACATCAATATTGTGTTGTTGTCTGTGGTGAAATAAACACAACAATAGTGTGTAGTTGTCTGTGGTGAAATAAACACAACAATAGTGTGTGGTTTTCTGTGGTAATATAAACACAACATTAGTATGTGGTTGTCCGCGGTGAAATAAACACAACAATAGTGTGTGGTTGTTTGTGGTGAAATAAACTTAACAATAGTGTGTGGTTGTCTGTGGTGAAATAAACACAATAATAATGTGTGGTAGTCTGTGGTGAAATAAACACAACAATAGTGTGTGGTTGTATACTGTAAATTAAAACCAATATTAATGTGTTTGCCTTTGATGAAAAATAGTGTAGAACATACTCTAATACGAATATGCGCAGTAAATATGACATGGTAACGGCTAAGGCACTTATATTCCTTAGATTATATCTTTCTAATTGCCTGCCCAATATAACTTGTGAAAAAAAACTGTTTTTAGTTATAAAATGTTTAAACTGGTTCAAATTCGTGTTCACGTAGGTGTAGAGTTGTTTATCACTTATTACTCTAGATTTATTGCACAAAATAGTGGGTGGTTGCTTTCTCATTGCAAAAGTTATTTACCTACTTTTTAATGGCATTTTATATTTTACGTTACATGCCCTGTACAGAATCTGCTGAGTAGATTATAATGGCGTGTAGTTAAACATTGATATGTGCAAAGCGACAAGCAGGATTGTACACAGCACAAACCCTCGTCACCGTCCTCAGTTTCGCTACAGACGATATACAACCCTGATGGGTCATACTCACATTTGTGGTGTTATTACAAAACCATGCTGCAAAGCTTTAATTAAAAACTCTGATTGGTGGCGTCGTAAGACACGTAAGACATTTTACTTCTCTATTGAACAGAAATTGATTGCTTTTAAAGGATTTATATTTACGATTAATAACTCGTAAAAAATCGGTTTGTTTGAGGATCACTAAAAGATTATTCTTTAGATACCTCGTGCCCATAGCCCAGTTACCAGAATTGTTGCGATGTGTTGTATACAAGACATATCTACAAATTTATATCACCACATCAAAACAGTAATTTTAGACAATCTCCACTTTATGTCTTTTTCACATAAGTTTGAAACTAGTACATTTCGAACCGACGACGTAACAGACCGAAAGAACCGACGGAAAAATATATTGATGCTGTTTAGAAAAGTAATATTTATAACACTGGTCAAATATATTTTACCAGTATTCATAAGCATACGGTTGCACTCTGCATAAATTCGATGCAAACCATCGCCACAGTGTACACGTGCAAAAGCTACATTTAATTCACACGCGTTTTATACATTGCAGACAATGTGACGTAACTTTCCCCAGTTATATTAATAAGTGATAAGGTAGTTATCGTAGTTATATACATGTATGTGTACCCCACTGGAGGGTATTAAAGGTTTTGCTGCTTTATTAAACATTCTGATAGATGCGCTTGTATTTGTTGCTCTCTAGCGACATCTATGTGTAACGATGACTGCAATGTCTACAGACCAAAGAATGCTTGCAAAACTAGTGAGAAAATCGTTTGTTTGGGGATTTATCCACGATTATTCTAAAGATATCTCGTGCCCATTGGCCAGTTACCACAGTTACTGCAACGTGCTGCTTATAATTAATACATTTCAGTAATATAAGACACCATTAATAGTGTGGGTTTAGACAAGATACGCTATATCTATTTGGACTAAAGCGAAAATTAAGACTTACATTTCTACCCTACGATGTATTAGTCTCCGGTACACAACCGTACATTATAACGTTGTTGATAAAAGTGTAATTTAGGAATCCGCTCACATGTTTTTTACCAGTATTAATGAGCATAGTGGTCACACGCTTCATAAAAATACTTGAAAAATTAATGCAATCATTTGACACAGTTTACACGTGCAAAAGCGACATTCAATTCGCACGCGTTTTACCCATTGCGAACAATGTAACGTAATAATCCCCAGTAACATTAATACGGGATATGGAAATTATGTAAGTACAACATACCGTAAAACCTCTATTTCAGCGCCACTAATAGAAACCACTTTAAGCGGCGGAAATCTATTAGCAGGTATCTACCGGTAATTATAAAACCGAGAAGGTTTTTACAATCTAGCCATTAAAGCAGCCATTTAAAAGACCCACCAACATACCGGTAGTAACAATGCAGTATCACGTCACGATAAGCAGCAGTAATGCACTAAGCAAACAATGTGAATTGAATAAAGGAAAGATTAATTAATAGCAGTCTAACTTATGCCTTCTAAACCGGCTATTACCAAACAGACTTTCTTTTACCGGTATATTTAAACGAACTTACGCCCGTGTGACGCATATTTTTTTCGTTAATAAATTTCATTTTAAAATTCAAAAAGTAAAAAATAACAGTTATTGTGTGCCCTGTAATTATGCCCGCATGCATGTAATAATAATTTACTTTGGTATGTTACATTATTTGAGTTTATTTTGTTCTATATACGTGTTTCGCCTTAATTTCATTAACTACTTTTCACTACAAAGTACCTCAAATACAAGAATACAACAATTTGTAACAAACCATATCAAAAATGGAACATTCTAGTTACATTGTCATAAGATTATCATTCACCTGGTCGTATTTGGTATTGCAATTTCTGCTTACATATTGTAATAAATCACAAAATAAAAATGCAACAGATAATATTCGGTAGGCATACAATTTTGCGTTGAAAACCCCCTTTGCAGCTTTGAGTTAGATTTTTATGGTCCATGTTTCAAACCCTTGATCGGCTCCTCAATAAGGACGTTTTAGTCGGTAAATGTAACAGGCGCGTTAATCCACTTGGTCGCACGACCTTAGAGTTTCTTTATAACCTGCGTGATCATTGAGTCAGTTGTTGAACTTTTCCGCCATCTGGTGCAAATTAAACATGAAACTTGATAAAACGAATCTGTATTTTCACACTGTCCATCCAATCGGTTATTGTCATTACATCATTACAGGGGATCAATTAACATTTGTTTTATCTCCCACATAAATACTGGTTAATGCTAACAAGCTATCGATTAGATTTGGCTGGAACTCGTATGTCGTACAATTTGGTTAATTTAAATTTTGACTACAAAAAAATAACACATATATTTCACTTCTAAGGAGAGCAAAGGTGAAAGAAACGGACTGCTAGTGGCGATCTCTTTTCTGGGATCATTGCAAGTTTCTACAAAGTGAAAGGGTGGAGAGGTAGGTTTGGTTATCCGTTGTTCCCTTCGAAAATAAGAGGGACCATATTAATTGTATTCCGTTTGTAAATATTTTTGGTTTGATTCATGCTGGGACATGCTTTTACGTTCGCCAAATCATTATGATTATCATCGGTTAAATATTCCCAACTATAGTGTGCAGTTGTCTGTGGGGAAAAACACAACAATAGTGTGTGGTTGTCTGTGGTGAAATAAACACAATAATAGTGTGTGGTTGTCAGTGGTGAAATAAACACAACAATAGTGTATTTTGTCTTAGGTAAAATAAACCCATTAATAGTGTGTAGTTGTCTTTGGTAAAATAAACACAATTATAGTGTGTGGCTGTCTTTGGTGAAATAAACACAACTATACACACATAAATAGTGTGTGGTTCTCTTCGGTGAAATAAACACAGTAATAGTGTGTGGTTGACTGTAGTAAATAAACACAATAATAGTGTGTGGTTGACTGTAGTAAAATAAACACAATAATAGTGTGTGGTTGTAAATGGTAAAATAACACAACAATAGTGTGTGGTTGTCTATGGTGAAATAAACACAAAAATAGTGTGTGGATGTCTGTGGTGAAATAAACACAGCAATAGTGTGTGGTTGTCTGTGGTAAAATAACACAACAATAGTGTGTGGTTGTCTGTGGTAAAATAACACAACAATAGTGTGTGGTAGTCTGTGGTAATATAAACACAGCAATAGTGTGTGGTTGCCTGTGGTGAAATAAGCAAAACAATAGTATGTGGTTGTATGTGTTGAAATAACTTCAAAATTATTGTGTGGTTGACAGTTGTGAAATAAACACAACAATAGTGTGTAGTTGTCTGTGGCGAAATAAACACAACAATGGTGTGGAAGTTAACTATGGTGAAATAAACACAACAATATTGTGTGGTTGTCTGGGGTAAAATAAATACAATAATAGTGTCTAGTTGACTATGTTGAAATAAACACAACAATATTTTGTGGCTGTATGTGGTGAAATAAACACAACAATAGTGTGTAGTTGACTATGGTGAAATAAACACAACCGTATTGTGTGGTTCTCTACGGTGAAATAAACACAACAATGGTGTGTAGTTGTCTGTGGTGAAATAATCAAAACAATAGTGTGTAGATGTCTGTGGTGAATTATACACTGTAATAGTGTGTGGTTGTCTTTGGTAAAATTACACAACAATATTGTGTGGTTTTCTTTGATGAAATAAACAAAACAGTAGTGTGTACTTGTCCGTGGTATAATAAACACAACAATAGTGTATAGTTGTCTGTGGTGAAATATAAACACAGCAATAGTTTGTAGTTTTCTGTGGTGATATAAACACAACAGTACTGTGTGTCTGTTTGTGCTAAAATAAACACAACAATAGTGTGTGGTTGTCTGTGGTGAAAAAAAAACACTACAACAGTGTGTGGTTGTCAATGGTGAAATAAAGACAACAATAGTGTGTGATTGTCAATGGTGAAATAAAGACAACAATATTGTGTGATTGTCAGTAGTGAAATAAACACAATAATAGTGTTTAGTTGTATGTGGTGAAATAAACACAACAATGGTGTGTGGTTGTCTGTGGTGAAATAAACACAACAATGGTGTGTGGTTGACTGTAGTAAAATAAACACAACAATAGTGTGTGATTAACTATGGTGAAATAAACAAAACAACATTGTGTGGTTGTATGTGGTAAAATAAACAAAACAATATTGTGAGGTTGTATGTGGTAAAATAAACAAAACAATATTGTGTGGTTGTATGTGGTGAAATAAACACAACAATATTGTGAGGTTGTATGTGGTGAAATAAACTTAACAACATTGTGTGGTTGTATGTGGTGAAATAAACACAACAATGATGTGTCATTGTCAGTAGTGATATAAACACAATAATAGTGTGTGGTCGTCTCTGGTGAAATTAACACAACAATAGTGTGTGATTGTCAGTAGTGAAATAAACACAATAATAGTGTGTGGTTGTTTGTGGTGAAATAAACACAACAATAGTGTGTAATTGTCAGTAGTGAAATAAACACAATAATAGTGTGTGGTTGTCTGTGGTAATATAAACACAACAATAGTGTATTTTGTCTTAGGTAAAATAAACCCATTAATAGTGTGTGGTTGTCCGTGGTGAAATAAACACAACAATAGTGTGTGGTTGTCCGTGGTGAAATAAACACAACAATAGTGTGTGGTTATCTGTGGTGACATAAATACAACAAAATTGTGTGGTTGTCTGTGGATAAACAAACACAATAATAATGTGTAGTTGTCTGTGGTGAAATAAACACAACAATAGTGTGTGGTTTGTCTGTGGTGAAATAAAGACAATAATAGTGTGTAGTTATCTGTGGTGAAATAAACACAATAATATTGTGTGGTTGTCAGTGGTGAAACAAACACAACAATAGTATGTGGTTGTCTGTGGTGAAACAAACACAACAATAGTTTGTGATTGTCGGTGGTGAAATAAACACAACAATAATGTGTGTTTGTCTGTGGTGAAATAAACACAACAATAGTGTATGGTTGTCTGTGGTGACATAAACACAGCAATAGTGTGTGGTTTGTCTGTGGTGAAATAAAGACAATAATAGTGTGAAGTTATCTGTGGTGAAATAAACACAACAATAGTGTGTGGTTGTCTGTACTGAAATAAACATAACAATAGTGTGTGTTTGTTTGTGGTGAAATAAACACAATGATAGTGTGTGGATGTCTGTGGTGAAACAAACACAACAATAGTGTGTGATTGTCTTTTGGGAAATAAATTCAACAATAATGTGTGGTTGTCTGTGGTAAAAAAAAAATAATAATAGTGTGTAGTTGTCTGTGGTGAAATAAACACAGCAATAGTGTGTGGTTGTCTGTAATGAAATAAACACAACAATAGTGTGTGGTTGTCTGTGGTGAAATAAACACCACAAAACTCTGTAGTTATCTTTGGTGAAATAACCACAAAAGTATTGTTTGGTTGCCTGTTTTAAAATAAACACAACAATACTTTGTGGTTTGTCTGTGGTAAATTAAAGACAATAATAGTGTGTAGTTGTCTGTGGTGAAATAAACACAACAATAGTGTGTGGTTGTCTGTGGCAAAATAAACACAACAATAGTGTGTAGTTGTCTGTGGTGAAATAAACACAACAATAGTGTGTGGTTGTCTTTGGTAAAACAAACACAACAATAGTGTGTGATTGTCTTTGGTAAAATAAACACAACAATAATGTATGTTTGTCTCTGGTGAAACAAACACAACAATTGTATGTGGTTGTCTGTGGTGAAACAAACACAACAATTGTATGTGGTTGTCTGTGGTGAAATAAACACAACAATAATGTGTGATTGTCTTTGGTGAAATAAACTCAACAATATTATGTGGTTGTCTGTGGTAAATAAATACAAACAACAATATTGTGTGGTTGTCTGTGGTGAAATAAACACAGTAATAGTGTGTGGTTGTATGTAATGAAATAAACACAACAAATAGTGTGTGGTGTGTCTGTGGTGAAATAAACACAGCAATAGCTGTGTGGTGTGTCTGTAATGAAATAAACACAACAATAGTGTGTGGTTGTCTGTGGTGAAATAAACACCACAAAACTCTGTAGTTATCTTTGGTGAAATAACACACAAAAGTATTGTTTGGTTGCCTGTTTTAAAATAAACACAACAATAATGTGTGGTTGTCTGTGGTGAAATAAACACAACAATAGTGTGTGATTGTCTGTGGTGAAATAAACACAACAATAGTGTGTGTTTGTCTGTGGTGAAATAAACACAACAATAGTGTGTGTTTGTCTGTGGTGAAATAAACACAACAATAATGTGTGGATGTCTGTGGTGAAATAAACACAGCAATAGTGTGTGGTTGTCTGTAATGAAAAAAACACAACAATAGTGTTTAGTTGTCTGTGGTGAAATAAACACAGCAATAGTGTGTGGTTGTCTGTGGTGAAATTAGCAGAATTATAGTGTGTGGTTGTCAATGGTGAAATAAACACAATAATAGTGTGTGGTTGTTTGTGGTAAAATAAACACAACAATAGTGTGGAGTTGTCAGTGGTTAAATAAACACAACAATAGTGAGTTGTTGTCTGTGGTGAAATAAACACAACAATAAAATTGTGTATGGTTGTCAGTGGTGAAATAAACAACAACACTAGTGTGTGGTTGTCTGTGGTGAAATAAACAAAGCAATAATGTGTGGTTGTCTGTGGTGAAATAAACACAGTAATAGTGTGTGGTTGTATGTAATGAAATAAACACAACAATAGTGTGTGGTTGTCTGTGGTGAAATAAACACAGCAATAGTGTGTGGTTGTCTGTAATGAAAAAAACACAACAATAGTGTTTAGTTGTCTGTGGTGAAATAAACACAGCAATAGTGTGTGGTTGTCTGTAATGAAATAAACACAACAATAGTGTGTAGTTATCTTTGGTGAAATAACCACAAAAGTATTGTTTGGTTGCCTGTTTTAAAATAAACACAACAATAATGTGTGGTTGTCTGTGGTGAAATAAACACAACAATAGTGTGTGGTTGTCTGCGGTGAAATAAACACAACAATAGTGTGTGGTTGTCTGTGGTGAAATAAACACAACAATAGTGTGTGTTTGTCTGTGGTGAAATAAACACAACAATAATGTGTGGATGTCTGTGGTGAAATAAACACAGCAATAGTATGTGGTTTTTAGTGGTGATATAAACACAACAGTAGTGTGTGGTTGTCTGTGATAAAATAAAGAAAGTTATAATGTGCGATTGTCTGTGGTGAAATTAACAACAATAAAACTCTGTAGTTATCTTTGGTGAAATAACTACAAAAATATTGTATGGTTGCCTGTTTTAAAATAAACACAACAATAATGTGTGGTTGTCTGTTGTGAAATAAACACAACAATAGTGTGTGATTATGTGTGGTGAAATAAACACAACAATAGTGTATGGTTGTCTGTGGTGAAATAAACACAATAATATTGTGTTGTTGTCAGTGGTAAAATAAACACAACAAAATTGTGTGCTTGTCTGTGGATAAATAAACACAATAATAAAGTGTGGTTGTCTGTGGTGAAATAAACACAATAATAAAGTGTGGTAGTCTGTGGTGAAATAAACTAAACAAAATTGTGTGGTTGTCTGTGGATAAATAAACACAATAATAAAGTGTGGTTGTCTATGGTGAAATAAACACAACAATAGTGTGTAGTTGTCTGTGGTGAAATAAACAAAACAATATTGTGTGGTTGCCTGTGGTGAAATAAACACAACCTTAGTGTATGGTTGTCTGTGGTGACATAAACACTAACCAAATTGTGTGGTTGTCTGTGGATAAATAATCACAATAATAAAGAGTGGTTGTCTATGGTGAAATAAACACAATAATATTGTGTGGTTGTCAGTGGTGAAATAAACACAACAATAGTGTATGGTTGTCGGTACTGAAATAAACACAACAATAGTGTGTGGTTGTTTGTGGTGAAATAAACACAATAATAGTGTGTGGATGTCTGTGGTGAAACAAACACAACAATAGTGTGTGATTGTCTTTTGTGAAGTAAACTCAACAATAATGTGTGATTGTCTTTGGTGAAATAAACTCAACAATAGCGTGTGGTTGTCTGTGGTAAAAAAAACACAATAATAGTGTGTAGTTGTCTGTGGTGAAATAAACACAACAATAGTGTGTGGTTTGTCTGTGGTGAAAAAAAGACAATAATAGTGTGTAGTTGTCTGTGGTGAAAATAAACACAACAATAGTGTGTGGTTTGTCTGTGGTGAAAAAAAGACAATAATAGTGTGTAGTTGTCTGTGGTGAAATAATCACAATAATAGTGTGTGGTTGTTTATGTTGAAATAAACATAATGATAGTGTGTGGTTGTCTTTGGTGAAATAACCACAACAATAGTGTGTGGTTGGGTGTGGTGAAATAAGCACAACAATAGTGTGTGGGTTGTCTTTGGTGAAATAACCACAATAATAGTGTGTGGTTGTTTATGGTGAAATAAACACAATGATAGTGTGTGGCTGTCTGTGGTGAAATAAACACAACAATAGTGTGTGGTTGTCTGTGGTGAAATAAACACAACAATAGTGTGTGGTTGTGTGCGGTGAAATTAACAAAACAATAGTGTGTGGTTGTCTGTGGTGAAATAAACACAACAATAGTGTGTGGTTTTCTGTGGTAAAATAAACACAATAATAGTGTGTGGCTGTCTATGGTGAAATAAACACAACAAAAGTGTGTGGTTGTCTGTGGTGAAATAAACACAATAATATTGTGTGGTTGTCAGTGGTGAAAATAAACACAATAATAGTGTGTGGCTGTCTATGGTGAAATAAACACAACAAAAGTGTGTGGTTGTCTGTGGTGAAATAAACACAACAAAAGTGTGTGGTTGTCTGTGGTGAAATTAGCAGAATTATAGTGTGTGGTTGTCAATGGTGAAATAAACACAATAATAGTGTGTGGTTGTTTGTGGTAAAATAAACACAACAATAGTGTGGAGTTGTCTGTGGTGAAATAAACACAACAATAGTGTGTGGTTGTATGTGGTGAAATAAACACAATAATATGGTATGGTTGTCTAAGGTAAAATAAACACAACAATATTGTGTGTTTTCTGTGGCAATATAAACACTACAATAGTGTGTGGTTGTCTGTGTTAAAATAAACACAACAATAGTTTGTTGTTGTACGTGCTGAAATAAACACAACTATACTGTGTTGTTGTCTATGGTAAATTAAACACAACAATATTGTGTGGTTGTCAATGTGTGAAATAAACACAATAATAGTGTGTGGTTGTCTGTGGTGAAATTAGCAGAATTATAGTGTGTGGATGTTTTTTGGTGAAATAAACACAATAATATTCTGTGGATGTCTCTGGTGAACTAAACACAATAATAGGGTGACGTTCTCTGTGGTAAAATAAACACAACAATAATAGTGTGTGGTTGTCTGTGGTAAAATAAACACAACAATGGTGTGTGGTTGTCTGTTGTGAAATAAACAAGGCAATAGTGTGTGGTTGTCTGTGATGAAATAAACAAGGCAATAGTGTGTGGTTGTCTGTGGTGAAATAAACACATCAATACAGTGTGTAATAGTCTGTGGTATAATAAACACAACATTAGTGTGTAATTGTTTGTTGTAAAATAAACACAATAATAATGCGTGGATGTCTGTGGTGAAATAAACACAAAAATAATGTGTGTGTCTGTGGTGAAATAAACACAACAATAGTGTGTTGTGACTGTGGTGAAATAAACACAGCAATAATGTGTGGTTGTCTGTGATTAAATAAACATGTGGGCTCGTGCTTTTTAAAAGCTGATTGCTTGCTGAGCTTGTTTCAGCCGGCTGCCTTAATTTCTCTGGCGAGCTGCGCAGCGGAAAGTCTATAAATTCACTCTCCACAGATCGCCTACAAGTAATTATTGTAGCCACGATTTGTAAATTCTAGATCTCAAACTCGCAGTCTAACTTTTGCTTCACTTTAGTTATATTCTGCGTATCATTCGATATACGGTTTATTTGCGACTCAAGTTACTTGGTACGTCATTCAGCATGACGCTAATTGTTTAGTTTAAGGTACGTTATACAGCATGACGCAAGTTATCTCAAGTACGTTATTGTAGGTTAATATCTATGGTTATATAAATTTCCAGAATATATAGGGAATTTACAAGGTGCGATAAGTTTACGTGCCAGACGTTTCACATCTGCACGTTTGACTAACTGTGGGAAATTAGGTGGTTAATGAATCTATGTTAATGATTTAAACGGCAAAAATACAAAGGCCCGTACAAGGTGATAATTACATACAAAGTAATAAAACGTGAGAGTCGGTAAACTTGAAACGCAAAAAAAACGACGTTAAAACACAAATTATTTTAGACATAAATTAAAACAAATATATACTAATAAAGGTGCCACAAACACAGCAATAGGTGTGTGGGTTGTCTGTGCTGAAATAAACACTATATTAGTGTGGTGGTTGTCCGTGGTGAAATAAACACAACAATAGTGTGTTGTGATTGTGGTGAAATAAAAACAGCAATAGTGTGTGGTTGTCTGTGGTGAAAAAAACACAACAATAGTGTGTTGTTGTTTGTGCTGAAATAAACACAATATTAGTGTGTGGTTGTCTTTGGTGAAATAAACACAATAATAATGTGTGGTTGAGTGTGGTATAAAAACTTAATAATATTGTGTGGATATTCGTAACGAGCCATATCAAATATGGAACATTTTAGTTATCTTTATTTTTTATGTTTTGGTATAAATCGGTTGCACTAACCATTTGGCCACACGACCGTACAACTTCTTTTAGCTTGTGTGATTAGTAGGGAAATTGTTAAACTATCACAGTCTGTCCATACTAAACATGCATTTGGTTTATTTGTTCATATACCATATATGGGAGCAATAAAATTTGTTTGAATCTGTCACATAAATCCTGGTTGACGCTAATTCTAATCCTTCAGAGGCAACAAACAATTGATTACTCGGAGAGTGAGATACGAGTCCGATAGCTAGAATGGAGCCGGATCAGCCAACGGAGGTAAGTTGGGTTGTCCGCACAACGGTATTTGTAAATGAACAATGTTAATCTGTATTGATACTCGGATGAGAATATATGTGCTTTTACGTTTTTTTCAAAAAGTAAGCTTGTAAATATTAAGTAAAGAAAAGGAAAAAACCTTTGATGAGTGACAGAGGCAAATTCGCACTTATTTTGATTACGCAACAATATGCATTTATATTGATGATGCAACAATGCTTATTTATACTGCGGTCGCAAAACCGTTCGCTTGCATATTTATGACACACCAAAACGTTTTTAAAAAAAATCAGAGGTAATAATGCTCATTGTTTTATTAAAGCAACAATACCTTCGGAATCGAAAGGATTTTACTTTTTATTTTTTTTTATTTCTGCGTCGTTAGAATCATGTCATGCCACTACGTCATTGAATAGAAAAGGTTATCAATTCATGAACTTTCAGGAACAAAATAAATTTAAGATGTGTAGCAAAAAATTAGAAAAACATAATTTAAATAACACAATTTAACTCAAAAACTAAATCTCCAAAAATATAATATACATAATCATTCATAAGTAGACTAATATTACTTATATACGCTGATCTCGAAACTCAAATAACTATTGGGGAAGTTTGGCAATTGCACTTGTGTTTACATTTTAATTTTTTTAGTTTTTATACTGCTCTTATAAGTATTTCAGAAACATCATTTCTGCTTAATTCATTTCATAACTGATAATGATATTCGTCGATCAAGAATATTATATTTGTCAATGGTTGTCGATTGTTGATGGATGCTTTGGAATTGATCATACATAGTTTGCCCATTTGTATCACTCATGTACAATTAAACGTGAACCTTTACAAGTTTATCTACCAATCGTAGATTACCAATTCTGTGTACAAAACAGCTCCACATGATTCTTCAGATGAATATCAGAAATGACGTAATTGTATTTTTGTGACCATAGCAAAATCTCATGGTTTGTAACATCTTGGCCATAACCAATGTCACAGTTAAGGAAACTTGGCAAAGCAATCAAATACCGTCATAATTTTGACTGTTTTGTACGATATTATACATTATATGGACTACTGTAACACGTCTTGTTGGGTCAGGTGAATAGATATTCTTTGCGTAGCCTCATATAATCATCTGAAGAATTGTAAAGATATCCCTCTGTTTGATGGATTTTAACACATTCTGCGTGAAGGTTTGTTGTACTCCCACCATTTTATGTTGGTATAAAACAGAATATTAGTCCATAAAAAGCCCGTTACACCAGATCCCGTGAGCTATCGGTGATAAAAAGGTCAAGTGGGCCAGTTTTCTGAAGAAATCTGATTGTTTAAAAACTCCACGAATTAATTTAATCTGGTTCGAGCAAATGCTGAACGGTGTTATTTTTTGGCGAAAGGGACATGTTAAACATGCCATGCGGATGAGGATGAATTGGTGAGTGGCCAAATAGGCATGATCAGTGATGAACTGAGGAGCAGATCTAAACTATCTCCGCCGCAGCTAAATGATTGCCTCGAACAAGGATAGGTATTTTCTAAGATATTTTTTGTCTGATGATAGCCAAAGCATTGTCTCAGTTTCTCAGCATATTTTCGGCTCTACCCTGCTGTAGTGGATCGGTGAAATATAGAAGTTTGAGTTTTAATGTTGTAGATTGTCTTTGTGTGGTATATTTTATTAGTGTCAGTTTTTCATATTTTCAACTTTCCTTATTTGCACTCTTATCTATAGTCACGATGATTTTTAAATTAGTATCCCTACGGACGTTCCCACTGATTTTTCCCGCACGCACAGATAATTGGTTTTCGGCAGTAATTGTTTTTCTTATATTTACCATTGTCCGATTGAATAACTGTGAATGGCGATGTGTTCCAAGCAAGGAGAATCCTTTCAACGTGATTGCAATAATCTCCGTCTGGAAAACTGCGGGAAACCTAAGTGAAAAGATAGATTTGTAATCGAACTTATTGGATTGAATCAGTAAGCCAGCACCAGTTGACCTGTCGAACCATGACCCAACAGTATAAGAGACAAGCTGCCAGATGCTGTCGTGATCGCTGATTCAAATAGCAAAATGTCATTCCAGGTAGATTGTGAAGCAACTGCAATCAACTGGCAATGAGAGAAAGTGGATATCTTTTATTGCTTGGTTGCAGATGTCAATGTGATTTTTTTCTGTAGCACACTGAATAACCGGCCCATTCCAGTGGCTTGTAGTGTTTACAATTGTAGAGTTTACCATATGGCCTATTGGGCTTGTATGCAAACCTTCTGCCGCCGATTTTCTTCATTTGGAATCCTGCCTAAGTAGGCGCTGGCCTTAAAGCTTTTTATGTCTGTCGAATGGAGCTAGCTACGCTACTTAGGTTGTACATCTTTCCTGGCTTAATGTGAAATTTGAAAGCTGATGTGCCAGTGGCAATTTTACTAAGGTGACAGCGAAGACCTTGTGCGCTCGCGCTTTTCTGAAGCTGGATGCTGGAGCGTTGGCTAAGCTTGCTTCAGAATGCTGCATAACGGTCTCTGGCGAGAAAAGTATATACGTTAAATCTCCACAGAACGCCTAATAATTATTATAGTAGCCACGATTTGTAAAGTCTTAATCTCAAACTCTTTATTAAGTTTAGTTGTATTCTACGTCTCATTTAATATACAGTTAGTTTCGCAAAGAAAGTTACTTAGTACGTTATTGTAGGCTATTACTGTTCAAATTTTTACTATATCTACGGCATTTTACGAAGTGCGAAAAGTTTACGTGCGAGATGTTTCAAATCTGTACGTTTTAATAACTGTGGAAAAAGGGAAATACAAAGGCCAGTACAAAGTGATAAACGCGTGAAAAGTAATAAAACACATGAGAGAAACCTCAAACGTAAAAGAACGACGTTCAAAACACACAATATTTTAGACATAAATAAATTAAAACAAATATAGATTGTATACGAGATGCTACAACCTCATCGCTATTGCTGCAAGGAGCTAAGAGAGCCACATGCCTTGTGTTTGATGCCACAGAGCATTATGTGCTCGCTTTGTCAGGGTTTGAGTTCGATTCTTCGACCAACTTCGGTGAGGAGGAGGAGTAGTTTGACGGTAAACCAATTCGATATTACCTCCATGGGCGACGTTGCCATGGGAGTAAAATTCCAACCCTTTTGGCATTTTTGTTAGCTTCATTAGAAACTCGAATCACGATAAAAGTGGCACTCTATAGGTGGAAAAAAGCTGGTCGTCACCAATTGTTGCTGATCTTCCAAAAATATGCTTCCGTTGACACTTAACATCAGTGATTCTGTGATCAAAAATAAGGGAAGTTTTCTTCCCATTTTTTTCAAAATTGCAGCAGCCTTATTAAGTGCTATTTTCTGAAATGCTAAATTTAAAAATAAAAATGTTTTTGGTTTTTAACGTCCAAGGGGAAAATTGCCCTAGATATATACCCCAAAATTTTTGCATATATAGACGATGTTGTCTAACAAATGCCAAAGTTTTATCGAAATTTCATTACTTTTTATGGTAGATGTCGAGGGCACGTGCCTTGCCTGTCACAATTAAAGTAGATTTTAGTTTGGGGAGTTGAGGAATTCAAAATATTTTTCGTTCGAATTAAAATTTACTGTCGATTTGCGTTATCCTCAAGTGTTTAACTGGTTTATATGCGTGGTAACATTGTATTACATATACTTATGTAATGGTATTTTAACAGCTACAAATGTTTTGTTACATACCTTAGTCTGTCTCATTTTCCCGATTTACTCATAATTTGTCATTGCATCCAAAACATTTCTAACTAACACCTTAAAATTAGCAACTTGCATTAACAATTCTTTAATCAATATTGAGATTGATAGTTGCCAGTGGAAGGTTGCTTTAATTTGAGGCGATTTTCTGAGGTAATTTTAAGGGTTACTTAAAGTCCATTGTTGTTTTCTAGTATAGTTTGGTACAACTACCACTTAATATGAAATATCGAGTACAAAATCCTATCCAGGCCGAGTTAGCAGCTCGTATGCAAAATTGGCGTCAAAAAAGAAACCAAAACTGGGTTATAATATTTTTATGTGGGGATTTATCTTGGGCTGTTACTAAGCTACACATTTTCAACATTCCTAAAAATCTGAGACTAAATAACGTTTTTTTTTGCTCGAAACTTTTTATCAAAAATTTCCTAGCAACTAAAATAATTTCTCTAATTAGTGGATTAAAAATTATTTGGTCGCAACGTTTCGGCAGACCCATGCACATTTATATTTAGTTCTTGTATTGAATGTATATCGGTTTTCTGGAAACGAAGATTTGTATACGCTACATCCTCAATTTTAAATAAACAAAAATATACATATTTTAATTCATTTTATTAGAGGCGTTTTTTGAGTTAATTGTTAAATTGTACCATGGAATAAAGTATGTATTATCGAACACATTTTACAAACAGTGATTGCGATGATCCATGAGCCCCAGTGGTTTGTAAATCTATTTTGCAATCAATACGATTTATGATACTTTCAAATCTACTTTTTGTAAAACACCCCACCTATTTTCTTAATTTCTAGTGGTGTTTAATAATGAAGCATTTTTTAATATAAAGTTTATATATATCATATGATAAAATTTAATACAATTCTGTTATTATACAGGGGCCTTCCATTGAAATGCTGGGAGGAGACAATCACTACCATAACCTGCCTGTAACAGAAATGGTAGAAAACCAACATCAAATTTTACGTGCGCAAAAACAACTTCAACAAAACCAAAGGGAACTCCTACAAAGACTACCAGACCCACAACAGCCTCAACAAACACACACCCCAAGTGTAAACATTCAGCTACTTGGCAAGTATTATTAAAAATAATGTATGTAGTTGTGTATCATAAATCACCTTACTTAGTTAATTATACATGTTTGACACGATGTCGCATGACAAAACTCAAAAAAATATGACAAATTTTTTTTTTTTTAAATTTATTAAATCTAATGCCTCGAACTCAAATCGTAAATCAAGCAAAGCTAAGTTTGCTCCAAATTTGCATTGCCATGCTAAATCAAGAGTTGCCTCATAATTAACAAAAATACCATGTACTGAAATAAAAGCAAACAAGGATAGCACGGCGGCAACGCTGAAGGATTTAGCACAAGTGTCCATGTTGACTCTACTTCACCCGCTAACATACAATATCATGTTGACTCTTGTACGCTCCTTTCTAATAACATTCAAAATATATCGGGTGATTTAAACAAATCAGTTCAAACTACTAAAGGACATTGCACAAGCAGCAGTTCAGCATATTATTATGCTCCAGAGAGGCTCGGATAAATATGCAAGCTTTTCTGGTTTCAATAAATGACGATCCTCTTGATATAAGTGTATTACCGCACCAAGAATTACCGGAACGAATCCTAACATATGTTCATGAAGGTACTAAAAAAAAGGTTCCCTACAAAATTTTCGTAGAAAAGATACTACCCCTTTAGAAACACATCAATGCAGTTACCCCGACATTTGTCATGTGAACAATTTACAACGTTGATGAATTTCTTGATGTTCTCTTAAGTCTGCTTTGTTCATAACAATTATAGTATTTAGATGTATCCGAGCAATTTCTATGGAATATCAGTGGAAGATTTGTAGGAACATCATCTAGCAACAGGGTGCAATCAATAAGTTTTATACATCACACCTTACCCTGTACCTTGCTCCTGGTTACCTAACGCGAGTATTTATAAGCGGTAAAGTGCAAGGTGGCGAAATTCCATTTGAGTACTTTGACAGCCTTAGTTGTTATTTGGGAACTTGTTTAACACCAAGCGCAATGTTTGAGTTCCTTTACATGTAAAACAGATTACATGAGTTTTATTTATAAACCTCAACAAAAAGCTACTTATAAATAATAATGCCATCGGCTTACCATGATGCATATGATTACTTTGACAGCCTTGGTGGTTTGTTGGAAACTTGTGTATCAGCACCCAAAAATATTGTTAGTTCTTTTAAATGTAAAACCGAGATTGACTGTAACTATATGTGGTCAATTTAAGCTTAAGTCAACTTTGTCATGTAGACCTTAAAGAACTTCTTTATTTATGGCAACAATCTTTATACCAACTATGTTGTATGTTGACCAAATAATATCAGTGCCCCAGATATAAGCAATACAATTATGTTTAACCTCGTGTTTTCCATCGTTGTAAGGGCGTTTCAGTTTCTAAGGACCTCAGGAACAATGCCTTCGTAGGTTCGGATATGTTAGTAGTAGAATTGTGTATGTAGAGCTGAACCTGTATGAGATTTACCCAGCCATGTTGCCTAACGTAAATCAGGCCGTAGCAGAGGCTAAAATCCCAACAAATAACATGAAACCTAAAAAACACAAACCACTCGCCGATGATGACCCTAGATGTTGACTCATGAACTAAAGGCAAATTAGACAAAGCGAGAATACAAGGCTCTGCAGTGTCAACTACAACCTTTGCGGCACCCAAAGACGGTGTCGCGATAGCGATGTGCTGTGTCAACTTAGTGACATCTGTCCACTAAGTCTGCGCTTACCCTTTAGCTTTTTATGATAAATGATGTAGATCTGTATGACTTGTTGGACAGTAATGAAGCTAGCTCCATTTGGGAAACACGAAACGCTTTAAAGCCGGCAACTACCAATACAGAGTTCAAAACAAAGAAGATTTTTTTGCAAACGATTCCTAAAAGCCAACGATAAAATCATTTCTTGGCCCAGCATCACCACCGTGCACAATGCTGACCAAATAACCACCCACTTAACAAAATAAACAGAGTAAAATCTCATTAATTTGGTTAAAAAATGGTTGACACTCCACAAATAAACTGTAGATTAAAATAGATTAACTAGAGAATTGTAATTAAAATTAAAACACATTTGACTGAAGGCTTAACACTTACGTGCAGAAATATTTGACTCTAACCCACTTAACCACATTTGGTAAATCATATATAATATATTCATATTCTTTTAATAAGCAGAAACAGATGAGTCCGAAATATTAATGAACACTTGTTATTTATCATGATTTCTTTATTAATTTGTTACGTATTAGACATAAAATTGACATCTAGTCGAATAAAAATTAATTACTATGAATATTAGGGTACAAATAAATAAACAAAAATGTTTACAGATATACATCAAAATAATAAAATAAATTATTAAATAATGACAGTTTTTGTGGTAACAATCTTATTTACAGCTAAAGAATTGCAAGAGAAATTAAACAATAATGCAAAAGAAGTGAGCGAGCAATTCGTGCTACCAATTGATATAGAACGTACCATAAAGAGAGTCAATCTTCAAATCTGCAAAGTAAAACAACATGCTGATAAAGATTGGGAGACTGAAGCATCTTCATTGGAATGGAGAATGTGTATGAAACGAAAGCACGCACAAACAGTCTATGGAACAGATGACCAAAGAATATCAATTAACCAAATATTCGATACAGCAAAGGAAATTGCAACACATGAAGCTAAACGCAAGTTCAAAGATGAAAATTCTAAGAATGCATATATCAAGAAACATGGTAACATTGTTGGTCTTACGGGATTACCAGGGATCGGTAAAACAACATTGACACAGATGGTCACTCAGTCCATCCTAAATAAATTAATTCTTTCTGACACACAATATTTGTTTTACATTTTAATAAGAAATGTCAATTTTGAAAAAAAAGTCTCTGTTAGCCAGTTTCTTATTGAAAACAGCTTGCCAGGGCAGGCCTACTCCGATGAAGAATTCAAAGCCATAACCCAAGAGTTGCAGAACAATCCTAATGTTGTCATTGTGTTGGACGGCCTGGATGAAGCTGGAGTTCCTTTCTCAACCACCACCCATTGCTGTCAATTGGATACAAAAGAGAAACCAGTAGACATCATCAAGAACTTGTTTAATGCTACTCTTCTACCTAATGCTGTTAAACTTGTCACTTCTAGACCAGGTCAATTTTATCAGATACACCAGGATTATCGTCCAACCATAGTTCTTGAAGTACTTGGCCTAGATAAAGCTGCACAAGCGGAACTGATTAAACAGATCTGTGGCGAGGAAAAGTATCCTGGGATTGAGGAGTTACTGGAGCAAAAAGCAAACTTATCTGCTATGTGTTATGTACCAGTCAATTGCATTTATATCATTGACAGCCTTCTCTCTGGAGTTGGTGACATAAATTCAATGACGCAAGTGTTAATCTCAACACTTACCAAGTACATTTCTTCTGGAGTTCTGAAAAATATGGACGAAGCAGAACTCAGATTGGAGTTGATTAAACTTACTGAACTGGCATTCAGAGGATTTGAGAAAAAGAAGGTTGTTTTTGACAAAAACGACTTCGAAGAAGTGCAACTTCCGGATTCAGTGGTTGCAAACTTTCTGCATACGTATGTTGAACAATCATCACGCATAAAAATGAAAATCTTGGATGGTAAGAAGCGCAGTTACTTCTCTCATCTTACCTTACAAGAATTCTTTTGTGCGATTTATGTGATGCTGTTTATGCCATATGAATCAC
>CH002337.1:147221-194213 GCA_000149265.1 Ciona savignyi
CTTGAAAGGAGAATACATATCTGACCTCATGAATTGGTTGGACAAGTTCAAAAGGAGAAGATATTCCCGGACAATAAAACAACGTTGTCAGTTCATCTGAAAACATGAATCCAAAATCGTCAACTTTTAAAAGAACTTTTAACAAATCAACAATAATAAAACATGTTTTTATAATCACCAACTAAGCTACTCTCACCACACGACATATATTATGGAGCAAAACCAACGGATTCGACCAATTGTATGGATTTTGTCTATTTGACTACATGATGCAAAACTAATGCACACAAGGTCATTTAAAATATTGTTACAATATATGACATTTCTCCACTCACCAATATTCCAATGCATTGTACCCACCATTATTCCAATACATCGTACCCACCATTATTTCAATGTATCGTAGCCACCATTATTCCAATGCATCGTACCCACCATTATTCCAATGCACCGCACCCACCATTATTCCAATGCATCGTACCCACCATTATTCCAATGCATCGTAGCCACCATTATTCCAATGCATCGTGCCCACCATTATTCCAATGCATCGTACCCACCATTATTCCAATGTATCGTACCCACCATTATTCCAATGCATCGTGCCCACCATTATTCCAATGTATCGTAGCCACCATTATTCCAATGCATCGTACCCACCATTATTCCAATGCATCGTACCCACCATTTTTCCAATGTAATATACCCACCATTATTCCAATGCATCGCACCCACCATTATTCCAATGCATCGTACCCACCATTATTCCAATGTATCGCACCCACCATTATTCCAATGCATCGCACCCACCATTATTCTCAATGCATCGCACCCACCATTATTCCAATGCATCGTACCCACCATTATTCCAATATATCGTACCCACCATTATTCCAATGCATCGTACCCACCATTATTCCAATGCATCGTACCCACCAATATTCCAATGCATCGTACCCACCAATATTCCAATGCATCGTACCCACCATTATTCCAATGCATCGCACCCACCATTATTCCAATGCATCGTACCCACCATTATTCCAATTCATCGTACCCACCATTATTCCAATGCATCGTACCCACCATTATTTCAATGCATCGTACCCACCATTATTCCAATGCATCGCACCCACCATTATTTCAATGTATCGTACCCACCATTATTCCAATGCATCGTACCCACCAATATTCCAATGCATCGTACTCAACATTATTCCAATGCATCGTACCCACCATTATTCCAATGCATCGTACCCACCATTATTCCAATGCATCGTACCCACCATTATTCCAATGCATCGTACCCACCATTATTCCAATGCATCGTACCCACCGTACCCACCATTATTCCAATGCATCGTACCCACCAATATTCCAATGCATTGTACCCACCATTATTCCAATGCATCGTACCCACCATTATTCCAATGCATCGTACCCACCATTATTCCAATGCATCGTACCCACCATTATTCAAATGCATCGTACCCACCAATATTCCAATGCATCGTACCCACCATTATTCCAATGCATCGCACCCACCATTATTCCAATGCTTCGTACCCACCATTATTCCAATGCATCGTACCGACCATTATTTCAATGCATCGTACCCACCATTATTCCAATGCATCGTACCCACCATTATTCCAATGCATCGTACCCACCATGATTCCAATGCATCGTACCCACCATTATTCCAATGCATCGTGGCCACCATTATTCCAATGCATCGTACCCACCATTATTCCAATGCATCGTACCACCATTATTCCAATGCATCGTACCCACCATTATTCCAATGCATCGTACCCACCATTATTCCAATGCATTGTAGCCACCATTATTCCAATGCATCGTACCCACCATTATTCCAATGCATTGTACCCACCAATATTCCAATGCATTGTAGCCACCATTATTCCAATGCATCGTACCCACCATTATTCCAATGCATCGTACCCACCATTATTACAATGCATCGTACCCACCATTATTCCAATGCATCGCACCCACCATTATTCCAATGCTTCGTACCCACCATTATTCCAATGCATCGTAGCCACCATTATTCCAATGCATCGTAGCCACCATTATTCCAATGCATCGTACCCACCATTATTCCAATGCATCGTACCCACAATTATTCCAATGCATCGTACCCACCATTATTCCAATGCATCGTACCCACCATGATTCCAATGCATCGTACCCACCATTATTCCAATGCTTCGTATCCACCATTATTCCAATGCATCGTACCCACCATTATTCCAATGCATCGTACCACCATTATTCCAATGCATCGTACCCACCATTATTCCAATGCATCGTACCAACCATTATTCCAATGCATTGTACCCACCAATATTCCAATGCACCGCACCCACCATTATTCCAATGCATCGTACCCACCATTATTCCAATGCATCGTACCCACCATTATTCCAATGCATCGTACCCACCATTATTCCAATGCATCGTACCCAACATTATTCCAATGCATCGTACCAACCATTATTCCAATGCATCGTACCCACCATTATTCCAATGCATTGTACCCACCAATATTCCAATGCTTCGTACCCCACCATTATTCCAATGCATCGCACCCACCAATATTCCAATGCTTCGTACCCACCATTATTCCAATGCATCGTACCCACCATTATTCCAATGCATCGTACCCACCATTATTCCAATGCATCGTACCCACCATTATTCCAATGCATCGTACCCACCATTATTCCAATGTAGTGTATATGTCTAGAAGCCCATATTTTGTGATTACTTTATATTCATTAAATGAGCGCATGTAAATAAATATTGTACATAGTATACTGTTTTGTTGGCGACACAGGATAAATCTTAAATTTGTTGAATGTTTTTTTGGAATTTGGAGTATTCTTGGGGAAAGTATTTCGTAGAAACACTAACCGAATATTTTTCCCGAAGTTTTAGTTCATATGATATTCATGTTTATTCCCGTAAATGGGAAAACCAAAAGGGTTAATACACAATCGTCAGATTACCTCGCGCCCACTGTCGGGTTACCGGAGCTAATATAGTGTGTTGTCCTTCAATTTGCTAATATAGTGTGTTGTCCTTCAATTAGGTAGAACCCATGATTTAATCCGGTGGGTTCAGGCAATGTTCGTAAAGTGCCTTGCCCAAGGACAAAACCGAACAGTTTCTCACCTGCAACCTTTCGATTGAAAGGCAAACGCACTTAACCGTTAGACCAACAGGACGGACCATTGCGCAGTTCACTATCAATTCAGTAAAACCTGGGACTTGTAGTACACTTTCCACAACGTATATTTCCTGACATTCAGGAATGAAAGATTTGTTCAATATTGGAATGTTTGCTTCGCCAGACCACATAACGTTGGTTCTCTAACAAAAACGACATGAATTCTAAACCCAAAATAAATTTGTGTGCGATATCCATGGACACGACAACTTTCATGAAAACATATAATCAACCGATAGTGAGCATAATATATGTAGTTCCCAATGACCCCCACATGGTTTAATCGCTTGGCACCAACAAACCGAACATTTAGACACAATTCCGACAGTCGTGTACCCGGCTGTACTTTATCTAGCACGTCTTTGCGTATGAGCGTGATTGTCGAACCAGTATCAACCAAAGCGCTGATTGTAACATCATTCACGAGGATATTAGCAAACCGACGTAACTTAATCGGTTTAGTACAACCTACTTTTTAAGCTTATCTGGGACTTCAATTCTGCTTACGGTGTTTCGATTATTCTCCACTCCAGCGCTCCTTTGTTCGCATTGTTGCCTGTGGGCTGTTTCACGTTCAGTAAAACTTTATGTTTTGGCAGAAACACGTACTTTCCCGTTTATCCTGTCAGCTTGTCGCTGGACATTAGGGCAGAATACGCTTAATATATCCACATTGACCACAACTAAAACACTCACGGTCGACAAAGGTTGAGCCGTATTCTCTTGGTCGACTTAATATCGGCTGGTATTGCTGCCTTGCCCTGCGCTCGCCAAATTCTAGGAATGTGCCTTGTAGGCCTTCGATACTCGTTTTTATTGCCTGTATCCATTGAACTAATTCGTTTTGGTGTGCGACTCGTTCTATCGATTCCTCTGGTTTTCGATGTTGAGCTAAATGCAGGTGAAATAGGAGCTACCTCTAGTGAATGTGATGTTGTAGCTTGCAACATTAGCTGAGCAGCTTCCCAGAAATCACGGAATAAAATCAATTTTACTCGAGATTGTTTTTGCTTAGTCACGGTCGCGTATGCCGTTCGCTATCACCATATACGTCACTACATTACGGAGTTGTGCTTCCTCATCTAGAGAAAACGCACGATCACCTAGGTGTTTCACGGTGAATACAAACTGTCGGTTACTTTCGTGTGGCATTTGTTGACGCCTCATTAGCTCCGCTCGCAAAGACTCACGATGAGCATTGCCACCACTCAAGCCTAGAGCACGCTCGATCAAAGTCTTTACGGTATCTAAATACAAGTATCTTTTGCTTGAATTTAGCCATCGCAATTTCTCGAGTATTGAGGTAAGGAATGGGTGACCCTTAACCTCATTGGTTGCTTTCACACTCTCACAATAAAAGTTAAACACCCCCGATAAAATCGGCAAGTTCTCGGATGGGGAAAAGTACCGGCGGCAAAATAAATTAAAGGACATAACGAACGTCGATGTTAATAACTATAAAACTTGTTCTCGCTGTATGGGTAAACTAAAACAGACTAAGCGATTACAGGGTCCTGACAGGATCGCCAATTTGTTACGGGCCTTATCGCCTAGAATAGGGTCGTCCCAGAAGAGTGCCTCTAAATACTACAGGAGCGCTTGGATCGCTTGGATCACTCAGATTGCTATTGAAAGTAATTCTAACCCTGTCCCAAACACTAATCTCAACCCCAGAACTAACTTTAATCCCAACCCTAACATTAATATTACGGCTTTTGTAATTACTAAGTATAGTAAGCGATCCAAGCGCTCCAAGCGGTCCAAGCGATTCAAGCGCTCCATGCGATCCAAGCGGTCCTGTAGTATTTAAAGGCACCCGTCCCAGAATCCTGTTCTAACAGCCAATCGTGAGACCTGTCTGCCTTAGTCTACTATATATAAATAATACGACATTACGTTTGTCCGGCCAGTTAGTCTAGCGGTTAAGTGCGTCCCCTTTTAATCGAAAGGTTGCAGGTGCGAAACTGGTCGCCAGCTAGTCGGTTGTGTCCTTGGGCTAGGCACTTTACGGACATTGCCTGAACCCAGCGGAATAATGGGTTCTACCAAATTGAAGGAACGTGTAAATCATACACAACACACTGTAATAGCTCCGGTAACCCGACAAAGGTCGCGAGGTGATCAGACAATCGCCCTTGTGTTAACCCCCTTGGTTTTCCCACTCGCGGAGATATTGAATATCCTATCCTAAGACACGGGCAATCATCAGATCACCTCTCGCCCATCGTCGGGTTACCGAAGCTACTGCAGTGTGTTGTATATGATAGACACACCTTCAATTTGGTAGAACCCATTCATCCGCTGGGTTCAGGCAATGTCCGTAAAGTGCCTTGCCCAAGGACACAATCGACTAAATAGCGACCAGTTTCGCATCTGCAACCTTTCGATTGAAAGGCGACGCACTTAACCGCTAGACTAACCGGCGGACATACTCAATACGCCGTACAATACTCAATATACCGTACAATACTCAATATACCGTACAATACTCAATACACCGTACAATACTCAATACACAGTACAATACTCAATATACCGTACAATACTCAATACACCGTACAATACTTAATATACCGTACAATACTCAATACACCGTACAATACTCAATATACCGTACAATACTCAAAACACCGTACAATACTTAATATACCGTACAATACTTAATATACCGTACAATACTCAATACGCCGTACAATACTCAATACACCGTACAATACTCAATACACTGTACAATACCCAATACACAGTACAATACTTAATATACTCAACACCGTTACTCAAAGCTCAAGAAGGGAAAATACGGTGCGCTTGTTGAGTAGTACAAACTACCGTGACACATTCGTTTAGGCCGGACAACGGTAAGAGCTCGAAAAATAATTAGTGCCGACAATCACTAAACCGTGTGTGCGGGTGGAAACGGCAAGAACGCCCGAAGAGGTCCAACTTAAGTACACAGTGACCATAGATAAGTGCAAAGTAAAGATAAAATGCAAAGTAAAACAAGTGGAAACGACCAAGTAAGTGATACGAATAGTGAAACAATAAAAGAAAAACAACAACATTAAAACTAATTACTTCTACTCCAACCAATCCATAACACCCCCAACTATATTCAACCTCCTCCTGGAGGTTACAAATTTCATTGTGGAAATACCATGGCTTCCGCCGTGTACGCTTTGGCCGATCTGGCCTTTGTTGTAGTGCCAGTCCATTGTCAACGCTGTGTGGTTTCTGGGAGTGTGTGCTTGTTTCCTCTTTGTTGTCCGTTCGCTCTTCTCGATCGCATCTCGTGTTCACATCGTGAAATCAACAAGTTACATAGCGATCCACCATATCAGTATAAGTCAGTCACCGATCATTGCATCAGGAAGTAAGGGTTAAGGTTTACTCTGTGCCGAGCGACCAGCAGCCAATTGTATTTGCTCGTAACCCTCCGCGTTTAATATAGGATATTCATGTTTATCCGTGTGAATGGGGGAAAACATGGGAGTTAACACACAGGGCTAATCGTCAGATCACTTCGCGCCCATCGTCGGGTTACCGGAGCTATTGCAGTGTGTTGTATATGATTTACACGTTCCTTAAATTTGGTAGAACCCATTAATCTGTTGGGGTTCAGGCAATGTCCGTAAAGTGCCTTGCTCTTAGAACATAACCGACTATATTGCGACCAATTTCGAACTGCAACCCTACGGTTGAAAGGTGTCGCACTAAACCACAATACTAACCGGTGAAATGAAATTAAGCTTATAGGTTAGGCGTCCAGAATATTTGTTCACCTATTTAACCACTGGGTTAAGGAAACATCTGGTTAGTACCTTGTCGTATGATACAAACGATTTGTTGCATTTTCACTGAAAAATCAGAAATTCATGGTTTTATTTTGACTTTGCTTTAAACCAATTTGTCAATGCATGGTTCATTTCAATACATATGGTGTTGAAAGTCGGTATCAAGCACGATCGTATATCTCCCTCCTTGATTTCTTTAATACGTGACATTAATAGCTTTTATTCCCAAATGTTTGAAATTTCTTCCTCTCTCTATATGATCTGCTGCAGATAATTATCTCAGCATAGACGGTCCATGCTACAATATCTCTTGTATACAACCACGTTTGTAATCATGGATCGCCCCCTATGTTGGTCCACTTTTTTTAACATTTGAACGTTTTAGAGAAGAAGGTGAACGGGCAACAACACAACAATACAGGAATACATTTAATTTGTTTGCTATTATCATTTCCCTTTTTCTGAGGGCTTCCACTTCACTAATGAATAAGTGAATCGTGGGGAATAAGTGAATCGTGGGCACTGTATTCGTTGTTTTCCCTCTGTATATACAGAATCTTACACATAGTAAAATACAGTTGATGACACAATTGTTAACAATACCAAAGAAACAATTTTGTGGAGTTAAGCTGTATGGTTTACGAAATGCCGCGCTTAACGAGTTTTCGACATTATTCCAATAAGCATAGATTTTGGGGCAAAAATAGAATAGGTGGGTTAAGGTTTCTGGTTCGATCTTGCAAAATCCGCACCGATTGGTGTCCTTGAATCCCATACGATGTAATTTATCATTGGTTACTATAGCTATGTTATTTAGTTTAATTTGAAGGGAGCGGTACCGAGGTTCTAAGGTACAGAAATAATTATCACAGTAAATTTTTCCCCAGTTTTCGATGGTAATATCGAGCGAGCGCGCCCAGTTTTCCTGCGGTTTTATGGAGGTTGTTGCGCTAGCTGCGATAACATCGTCATATATTGATTTCGTTGTTTGGTAACCCTCTAACTTTTCGATCAAGTCAAACAATTTGCTAGAATAATCGGTCTTACTGGCTTTGTGGATCGCCTTGATCTGTGGGCTCGCGCTTTCTTTTGTTGTTTACTGACCGAGGCGTTGGCTGAGCTTGGTTCGATGGCTGCCTTACGTTCTCTGGCGAGCTGCGCAGCGGAGTCTATACGTTTATTCTCCACAGATCGCCTACAAATAATTATTGTAGCCACGATTTGTACTGTCTTAATCTCAAATTCGAAGTCCATAACTCTTGATTCGGTTTAGTTATATTCTGCGTCTTATTCAATATAAAGTTACGTTCGCGAAGCAAGTTACTTAGTACGTTATTAGCATCACGCAAGTTATCTCAAGTACGTTATTGTAGGTTTTTTTTTGTAGGTTATTTAAATTTCCAGAATATATAGGGAATTTACAAGGTGCGAAAAGTTTACGTGCCAGACGTTTCACATCTGCACGTTTGACTAACTGTGGGGAATTGGATGAAAAAACTATGTGGCAAAAATACAAAAGGCCCGTACAAGGTGATAATTACGTACAAAGTAATAAAACGTGAGAAAAAACATCAAACGCTAAACAACGACGTTTAAAGTATAAAATATTTTAGACATAAATTAAAACAAATATATATTATATTAGAGGTGCCACAACATCTCATTTTTTCCACATTTGTTAAGTTTGAGAAACACGATCTAGTTGAGCATTTCGGATGTTCAGGCGAAATAACCATCGAATAGATGGGGTAAACGATTTCACGAATTATCGAGAATTTCACACGTTGATCCTGCAAATATACTAGAATACCCTGGTTGGGAGAATTAAGTACAAAGCTAGAATTGTGCAATCGTGCATTAAAATCTGGTGTCGTGTATGTTAATGCGTGATAAATGTTATGTGGAATATGTAGTAAAAGTGACATCTCATATTCAAGGTAGCAACGCCACAATTTGCATCACATGAGCCATATTTTTTATACTTTGCCAGCTAATAAAACCAAGGCGTGTACGCCTGGTTACTCATTACCGAGTGAGCATGAAATAAATGCAGCGATGATCTCGCTATATGCGACGAAAGCGCAATTAATAAAAACGCAAAGACAAAAACCTTGCGACCTGTCATATGTAGGTTTTACGACTCGTAACGAATAAGGGAAATAATCTTGCTCGGATGTATTTCCATCAACAAACAAAAGAAAACTTTTAGTAAGCAGGACATAAGCCGTGTCTCGTCATTACTGTGCGGTGTTTGTAAAAGCCTGTTTTACACACGAAATATATTCGGTTCGGAACATCCGACACATTGACTGAGAGGCAATAAGACAATTAGATATCGCATTTACATGCGGCGCGATTACCATAGCTATACGAAAGTATGCTGGTATCGTGCAACAAACTGTAGCGCTGTGAAGCGGGTACGCTCACTTATTTACACAGCATGAGCGCAAATGCGCGGGGTAGAGGCGATCAGACTTCGCAGAAAAAGAAACAAACCTCGAGCCGCTGCTAAAAACGAGTATATAATCGCATGAACGAGACGCATAATTTGCGTGAGGAGCGATTAAAAGAAAACTAACGCCTTGTCGGCGGTAACATTGAAAATCTGGCGCGAAAGAACAAAACAAACGTCGTTCGACGTGTAAGTGCGCCTAATATACCGGATGGGTTGGCGCAGCATGGCATCATTGACTCAAGCTCATGTTAGCATAATCGTAAAAGCGTTACTAACCTTTTTTAAGATGAAGTGCATATGTAGCAGTTGTTGAAGGCGCGTTTGCTCTTCGTGTTTGTAAGAAGTCTGTAGAGTAAAACACCGATATTATACATTCCTACAATAGCCTAGTACCATTCAACCAAACCAAGAACACTAGTGTTTGCAATCCTTGCAGACTAATAATTACATATAGTATAAAAATAATAATAAAACTTACAAAAATTAATCTAGAAGCTACAAAAACTAGAGAGTGTCAACCACGTGTTAACCATCACTATTTGTAAAACACATGTTGTATAACCTATATTCATGCTACAGGGTCCCTAACCACAATTTGTATTTTATACACTGAGTATGTAGTTTTTGTTTCTGCAAGCATAAACGCATGGGTCCCATAGTTAACATACCAAACTTATTTTCCATGTTTAGTTAAATAAAGAACAAACGTCTTAAATTTACGAGCATTTCAACAAAAATGTTTTAAATTATAGCTTCTTTTCAAGCGCTGTATAGTGAAAGAAAGCTAAATTCCCAAAACAGCCCGATTTAGTTTTTCATTATTTTAGGGAATTCCCCTGGGTTTAGTAGATAAGTTTTTGTTTTTACATAAGTAAGTCATGCTATGTAACAATTCTTAAAGTTTTAATCTGATTTGTCGACTTCTTGTTGGAGATGTCGGTGCGATAGGCTATGGCATGCCTGTCACAATCACAATTCAGAAACATATCTTCGTTTTCATGGAAATTAACCTATAAGTAAATGTTTTCATTTTTTTAAATTGGAACAGAGTGTCTAATGCTTTAACATTTTACCGAATTTTAATAAAATTAGAGCAGCCGTTCAAGCGCTATGGCTACAAAATCTAATTTATTAGAAAAAAAACGTTTTGGTGTTTAACGTCTGAGGGGAATTCCCCAAGATTCATTACCCAAAATTTTGGCTTCTGCATAGATAGACCATGTTGTCTTACAAATGTCCAATTTTCATTGCGATATCATTACTCCTCTTGGTAGATGTCGAGGCGACATGGCATTCTTGTCATCATGATTTAAGAACATATCCTATTATTTTGGGTATTTCCCTTGGTAATTTTATTATTTCTTTCAAGTGTTAAATCAATGACTAATGCACTTACCTTCCACCCAATCTAATTTAAATTGTAACAGCCGTTCACGCGCTATGCCCAAAAAAGTCTATTTTTTAGAAAAAAATAGCGTTTTGGTTTTTAAGGTCTAAGGGGAATTTCCCTAGATTTATCACCCAACATTTTGGTTTCTGCATATCTAGACCATGTTCTCTTACAAATGTCAAATTTTCATTGCGATTCCATTACTTCTGTTGGTTGATGTCGGGGCGACATGGCGTGCCTGTCACAATCATGATTTGAGAACAAAATCCTATTTTTTAGGGTATTTCCCTAAGTAATTTTTTTTATGTTTTTTAAGCGTATAATCAGTGACTGATGCACTTACATTCCACCAAATTTGATTCAAATTGTAGCATCCGTTTAAGCGCTATGACCAAAAAAGGCTATTTTTTTAGAAAAAAATACCGTTTTGGTTTTTAGCGCCCCAGGGTCAGTCTCCTGAATTTATCACCCAAAATATTAGTTTCTGCATATCTAGACCATGTTGTCTAAAACATGTCAAATTTTCATTGAAATTCCATTACTCCTTCTGGTAGATGTCGGGGCGACATGGTATGCCTGTCACAATTATGATTTGAGTACAAAATCTTATTTTTTAGGGTGTTTTCTAGGTAATTTTTTTTATTTCTTCCAAATGTTAAATCAGTGCCTAATGCACTTACATTCCACCAAATCTGACTGAAATTGGAGTAGCCGTTCAAGCGCTATGCCACAAAAAGCTAAATTTTTCATAAAAAATACCGTTTTGGTTTTTAACCTACCGGGGGAATTCCCCTGGATTAATCACCCAAAATTTTGGTTTACTGCATATCTAGACCATGTTGTCTAGCGAAAGGCTAAGTTTCATTACGATTCGATTATTCCTTCTGGTAGATGTCGGGGCGCCATGCCATGCCTGTCAAACCTTTGACGAAAAAAAAAAAAAAAAAAAAGAAAAAAAAAAGAAAAAAAAAAAGCGGACAAAAGACAATATGTGCTCCCATTTTTTCCAAATGGGACCCATAATAAAATAATACAACCCTTTTCATATTTCGTAAAGGGAACGGCGTCTTGCGTATTCTCTTCTTTCTTCGGCGGAGACGATGCTTATCAACTTGATTTGAATAAGAGTGCGTTGTCTTGTTAGTCAAAAACTTCATCCAGCGAAATTCGGGGCGTTTCTTACTTGATGCTTGAAATTGCTTCTTAAATAACTTGCGTTGGACCACTCGTCGTTGCCAATGTACTTGAAACTTCTAGTTGAAGTTGACAACGGAAATTGGTTCGTTTCGGTAAGGTGCGTGCTCCATTATCACGTCGGGCTCAACAATGTGGGCTCGCGTTTTTTGTTGTTGTTTACTGACCGAGGCGTTAGCTGAGCTTGTTTAGGCTGACTGCCTAACGGTCTCTCGCGAGCTGCGCAGCGGAATCTCTATTCTCCACAGAACGCACACTAATAATTATAGTGACCAATATTTCTTCGTTGCTTAATCTCTTCTCAATTCCAAAATCTGATTCCTTGTTCAGTATAATTGTATTTTACGTCTTTAAATACTTGTGATGCAGGTTCACTTATTCTAAATGCGAATTATATAGTCTGGCGCAAGTTACTTAGGTTGAGGTAGGTTATCCAGCATGACGCAAGTTATCTCAAGTACGTTATTGTAGGTTTTTTTTGTAGGTTATTTAAATTTCCAGAATATATAGGGAATTTACAAGGTGCGAAAAGTTTACGTGCCAGACGTTTCACATCTGCACGTTTGACTAACTGTGGGGAATTGGGTGAAAAAAACTATGTTAATGATTTAAACGGCAAAAATACAAAAGGCCCGTAGGCCTACAAGGTGATAATTACGTACAAAGTAATAAAACGTGAGAAAAAACATCAAACGCAAAACAACGACGTTTAAAGTATAAAACATTTTAGACATAAATTAAAACAAATATATATTATATTAGAGGTGCCACAGATCCCAAGCTTCCGGCACGGCTTGAATTAATTTCCGTCCATATCGTCCCCGTATCACCCCATATCGCCCGTGCTCCGTTCCGCATCTGTAACCGTTTGAACCCTGATCGCAAATTATAATTCGAGGAAACAAACTGTCTATTCATTTATTCGATACGAGTCATTTTCAAACCAAAGCAACCCCGTTACTTCACCCGCGGAAGTAACATCGTTTTCAAACTGAGCAAACTAATCCAACCCACAGTCACCGCACATCTCGACCATGGATAACTATTCAGAAGACCGCGTAGAACAATGGCTGGACAACATTGAAGAAGCCAAGCTGATACCAGCACCACCTAATTCAACCACATCACTCGATGAAAAGCACGAATCAGTAAGCGTTGTAAGCACTACAAGCTCGATGCGCAGCTTTAAGCTAAAAGATAGCAAGGTTAAGCTTGAACTTGCTAGGCTTGCGCGACAACAAGACTCAGAGAGAAAAGAAGAAAGCAAGTTGCTCGCTGAAACAGAGGAACGTAAAAGAAAACTTGCTGAAAGTGAGAGAAAATTACAAGAGGAACTTGCCGACCGTGAATCCCGGCGAAAACTAGAATTGGCTGAAGCTGAAGCTAGGGCATGGGAGGAAGCATCCATTCCTGAGGCCAGACACAACGAAGTTCAAACCCGCCAATATGCTGGCTCAACGACACCGCTTCTAGAGCAGACAACATCCACTGAACAATCACGCAACGAGATAACACCGACCGCAGAGCAACCACCACAACGTTCTACTCTGTACGCCCCGCCCGTTGTGCGCCCGAAGGACAGCGCTCTGTCACATCTTCCCTTCACCGAACGTCTTTCGCCACCGTTTCCGTCCGACATCCCGGTAAGCGACGAAAGAGAACACGTGACAACACAGCATCAGAACCGACCGTCCCGGTATGCTGATCGCTCCCCAATGCGCAATCAACAACGACGTACACAGCTATCACCGACTCGTATCCGACGAGATTCACCACTCCGTCACATAAACCATCACGAGGTAGGTGAACGCTTCCTACCCAAACCAATCGTACGAAAATTTAATGGAGATCCGATGGACTACTACTGGTCCTTCGTCAACCGATACCAGCTACATATTGCTGACAAAGTAGACTCATACGACCTTAAGTTAGTATACCTACTTCAACATTGCACAGAACACGTCTGTGATAAAATTAAGCATTACTTTGTAGATAATTACCAAAATGATGGTTATGAAATGGCCATGCAAGAATTATTTGAAAGATATGGTCAACCCCATATAATAGCACGACGGTGCGAGAGCTTGTTGCAGGAATTCCCGAGGGTGCCCGCAGATGACCCCGAAGCTCTGGAGAAATTGGCCGTTCTGCTCCGAAACTGCTGCGCGTCCCTGGAAAAGGCAAGGGTAAAATCGACGGTAGAATCGGTTGGCTTCATATCGACGCTGGTCAACAAGCTGCCATTGGAACTGAGAAAGAAATGAATATCTAAGGCGCTGAGTATATAGGACAAAACAGGTGCGATAGCTGTTTTTAAAGACTTTGCTTACTTCGTTAGAGAACAGAGTCGCGAAGCTAACTCTGTGTATGGCAAGTGTTTACTGCTAAAGTACACCAATCCCGTAATTACTACCGCACGAAAACCGAAAGTGTCGGCTTACAATGTGAACGTGACTGCCGCTCCCACTCCGAAACCGTCCGGGCTGCAGTGCCCTGTCTGTAAGAAACCACACTTAATTGGCGCCTGCCGCGATTTCAAGGATAAATCTTACGAACAACGTAAGCGCGTAATCCGGGAATGCGGCCTGTGCTTTAAATGCTTAAAGGCAGGCCATTCCACACGACAATGCCCACACAAAATCAAATGCAGTGTAGAAGGTTGCACCGGCAACTTCCACCACACATTACTCCATGACCCAAGATGGATACCCAGAACCCCAGATAAAATTGAGAACAACACGACCGTTAAATCATGCATGCACTTGCTTAGCGCTAAGAAAAACACCGTGGTACCGACTTCCGCATATTTAGACATTGTCCCCGTACGCGTTAGAAGCGGAGGCAAAGAGATGAGAGTGTACGCTCTTCTCGATTCCGGAGCGAACCGCACATTCTGTGACCACCGACTGGCCGATCAGTTACAAGCTACGCCGACTGGTCGCGCCGCGAACTTTTGACCCTGTGTACAATGACTACTTCCAGGAACCGATCAATGTTAAACTTCCGGTCTCGTTAACAGTTCTCCCGCTTGCTGGCGGCGAAGTGCTTGAACTGCCCCGACGTTGCGCTCATTAAGGAAATTCCCGTCTACACCGAGCAAGATTCCAGAGCGCAATAAACTGAACCGATAATAAGTACCTTTCGTGGTGTGGACCTGCCACAAATTCCCGATGGTGAAGTGATGCTGTTGATCGGCAACGACAACGCAATGGCACACCGGTGTCTGGAAAGTCGCTTCGCACCAAATCCACGCGAGACGCCTGACGCTATCCGGACCCCCCCTAGGCTGGCTGTTAAAAGGACCGTCGCTGGACAGCTTGCCGAACGAAGAGGGTACAGCCGGATTCTTACTTCAAGCCACAGCAGGCTCAGGAAGTAACGAAGCTATAAAGGACTTACTGATCAATGACGGTTGGTGATGTGTTCCCCTCCTCCGATACTGCTGCAACCGACAGGACGTGGAAACATTGATGTGCTGGCTTCGAAGCCACAAGGAGGCGTCGGAGTTTGGCATGAAGTACTCAAAAGAAGACGTCATGGCTTACGATATAATGACGCGCCGAATTGAAAGAGTAGAAGGCCACTACAAACTGCCGCTGCCATGGTAAGACGACAGCACCGTTTTACCGGATAGCCTGCCAATGGCAAGGAGCAGACTATCAAGTTTGAAGAAGCGACTGGCGAGAGACGCCGAGTTTTCCCTAAAGTATACAAAATACATGGCGATGATATTGGACAATGGGTACGCAGAAGTAGTGCCAGAGGACGAAGTGAACACTACAAATAAGTTATGGTACCTCCCACATCACCCTGTAATTAACCCAAAGAAACCAAGCAAGGTTCGTATCGTGTATGATTGTGCAGCAAAATGCGAAGGTCAATCTATAAACGACAAGCTGATGAAGGGCCCCGACTTAGTGAACCCACTGGTAGGGGTGCTGATGAGATTCCGCGGAGAACGCGTGGCTATCGTATCCGACATAGAAGCAATGTTTCATCAAGTACTGGTTGCCCCAAAGGATCGTGACGCTCTGAGATTCTTGTGGTGGCAAGAAGGCGACCTGACCAAATCACCCGTTCCGCATCGCATGAAAGTGCACCTGTTTGGCGCCCGCTCGTCACCGTGCTGCGCAACTTTCTGCCTGCGCGAAACCGCCAGAGAATTTGACGACTGCCTCGTAACCGCCGTCGATGATCAAGCCGGCATCCAACTGGTCAAGGATCTACTTAATCTGCTTTCAATGGGTGGCTTTAAACTGACGAAATGGCTATCCACTAGTGTCGCTGTGATGGAATCCGTTCCGGCCGATGATCGAGCAAATGTGATGCAAGATATTCCGCTAGGAGGAGACGTATATGAACGTGTTCTGGGAATCAATTGGTGCGTCCAAGACGACGAGTTCAGATTCGACATCACTCTCCCGACAAAACCGCTGACACGACGAGGTATGCTTTCCGTTACCAATTCACTTTTCGATCTATTAGGCTTGGTTGCCCCCGTTGTATTGGAGGCCCGACTTATTTACAGAGATCTCTGCTTGATGAAAACCGACTGGGACGAGGAGGTCACTGGCACCGAGCTCGAGCGATGGAAAGCTTGGTGCAACAGCCTTAATGAACTGACCCGAATTAGAATTCCTCGGTGCTTCAAACCACAAGTCCGTCATCCGACCCCCGGAGTACAGCTCCATGTATTTGCAGACGCATCTACCGCCGCCCGTGGCTGTGTATGCTACCTTGGAACCACCTTCGAGGACGACAACACGACATGTTCGTTCGTCATGGGAAAGTAAGTCTCTTCTCTGCGATTCTGGTAAGCACACAATCCCCAGATTGGAACTCGAAGCTGCACTTGACGCCGTAAAATTATCGCGAACCGTGAAAAGGGAACTCGGACTAGACGATTGCCCGTGTATTTACTGGACGGACTCGACAATTGTTCTACAAAGCCTTTTCTCCGACTGCAAAAACATCCCGGTCTTCTCTCGAAACCGCCTCTCTCAAATCGAAGCAGACACAAGCGTACACGACTGGAGACATGTTCCTACGAAACTGAACCCAGCTGATCAAGCGGTCGCGTGGAACGACGACAGGGACCCTGATGAAGACAGGAACGTGGCATTCCGGCCCTAAGTTCCTTCACCGTCCCGCTAAAGACTGGCCTACTACATTTTTACGGCCACAACCAACAGAGCAAATCTACCGAAGTTTCGACCTGCCGAAACCGGAATCTGTATTTCTGACAACAACCGACTGCTCACCCACTGACAAATTCATCCGTTATTTCTCGTCCTTGCATCGATTGAAGATAACTACGTCATGGATTCTGCGTTTTTGTGCATACTTAAAGAACAAGGTAAAGAAGAAGGACACCGCAAAAGTTCCGACATCGCCGATTGACGCCGAGGAGCTTCGATCGGCCGAGAGCGCCCTCGTGCGCTTCGTGCAACGTCGGGAGTTTCCCGATTGGATGCGCACGCAATCGACCCGACATCCGCCTCCTACGTCACCGATATACAAACTGAATCCGATTCTCAATAATGGCATATTACGCGTTGGAGGTAGATTGGACAATGTACGTCTTGACTACAAAGCACGCCACCCTTCCATTATCCCCGATAACTGCCACCTTACTGACTTACTCATCGATCACTGCCACAGTGTTGATGCTGCAGACTCTGGTATGAACCACACTCTAAACATTTTATTTCAGCGCTTACTAGGTGCAAAATGCTAAAGGTGCAACCCGACGTATCCTGTCCCGATGTCTACTGTGCCAGCGAAGAGCAGAAAGGCCCGAAAGACAGATCATGGCTGATCTCCCGCCGTCAAGATTGCAAATTGACGAACCACCGTTCCTCATACAGGAGTGGACTTCTTCGGCCCGCTACTGACCAAGTTAAGGGAGAGTGAAGTAAAACGGGTATTGGATGTTCGTTTTACATGTATGACCACTCGCGCCATCCATCTAGGAGTTGCTACTGACTTGTCTTCCGACGCGATATAAATGCCCTGCGACGTTTTACAGCCCGACGAGGTCCTGTCACTCACCTGTATTCCGACAATGGCACTAACTTCGTCGGCTGCGAGCGGATACTTGGAGAATGCATAGAAGAATGGAATCGCAATCAAGTCAGCGACTACCTGAGACAGAAAAATATAACCTGGAAATTTAACCCACCAGCTGCAAGCCATTTTGGTGGGGCTTGGTAACGATTGATCCGTTCAGTGAAATTTATTTTGCAGGCATTATTGCAGGGCAAGCCGCTCGATGATGACCTTCTACATACCCTGCTTGTTGAAGTGGAAGACATTGTCAATTCCAGACCGCTTACACAAGTACCGCTGGAGATCGGAGAAGACCTACCGCTGACACCGAATCACCTTTTGAAAATCAATCCTACAATCACTCCGCCACCGACAGTGACACGTAGTACAGATTGCTACGCCCGACGACGCTGCCGAGTTGTCCAGTATCTCGCTGACGAGTTCTGGAAACGCTGGATCTAAGAGTACCCCCGATCAATATTCTCTTGACAGAAATGGCACGAGCAAAATGACAATGTTGCTGAAGGAGATGTTGTACTCCTTGTGGACAATTCCGCCCCTCGAGGACAATGGCATCTAGGCCGCATGAACACCTTGTTTCACGACAAACATGGGATCGTTAGAAGCGTCGAAGTGAAGACTGCCGCTGGGTTAATGAAGCGGCCTATCGTAAAACTTTGTGTGATCGTGAGCGAGCGAGAGAGGAGCGCCCCATGACCTGACCCGGCGTTACGCCTTACTGTATATATTGTGTATAGTATTTTCTCTTCGTTGAAATGTGCCTCGAATCTTTTCTTTGTGTAAAAAAATTGAAACTGCTCTGATGACCCATTTTTCCATTTTTGGCGGGGGAGGATGTAAGATATCTCGACCCATTAATGTTTATTTGATGTCTATTGTAAATCATAAATTGCACCACAACCAAATTACGTCACAATGGTAGTTTGTGTGACAATATCCATACCCGACCGCGTGGTAGAACATGCTTTCTTTTTAACTTAGTCACCGTACAGTCTGCAGCACAATAATTTATCTGATACCGTATTTTTTCCGTTCCGGTTTTAAAGCCAAAGTTTGGTGAGTGTAATTGTTTACTGTTGTATACGTATACCAGTCAATTATTTATTTTGGTCCCTTTACTTTTAATTTACAGAAAACCGTATCATCTCCGTCCCCGTATCCTCGTCCGTATCATCCCCGTATCTCTGTCCACATCGCCCGTGCACCGCTCCGTTCCGCATCTGTAACCGTTTGAACCCTGCTCGCAAATTATAATTCGAGGACACAAACTGTCTATTCATTTATTCGATACGAGTCATTTTCAAACCAAAGCAACCCCGTTACTTCACCCGTGGAAGTAACACTCGGTGTTAATAATTTGTGAGTAGTTGGTTTCCCCGGCCTCTGCCAAGTCCACAATGAAGAATGTTCTATTGCGCGATTTAATATTTGGGTTCAACCAGAGGTAGCGAGGGTCGTTAATGCGATCAAGGCTAGTTCCGTTGGAGTATACACGTCTAACAGCTACTGCCGTGGTCCGAAGCGCGCGCAAGGGGAATAGCAGGACGGTGTCGTTGGACGTTTCCCGTAACTTGGACTGCAGCGTTGCTGCTAATGCCGCTTTACTAAAATATACATTTTCCACGTCTTTCCAGGCTGCGTGGTAGTCCGAGTCTAGTAAGTTTATTATCCATTTGGCTTGCAATGCCAAGATATAGGCGTCAATATCAAGCATTTTTGCCCCTCCCTCACCAATGTCGCTACAAAGCGTAGTTCTCTTGATTCGTTCCCATTTCGACCCCCATATAAAGTGAAAAATGCTTTGTTTAAGTTTTTTAAGAAGACGCTATATATAGGTGGTGACGTAGGTATTACACTTAGTTTGTACGTCAATGTCGGTATGAATAAGGATTTAATCACAGTTAATTTGCCAAGTAGAGTCAAGGTTCGAGAGGCCCAGAGTTTTATTCGAGAGTTTTATTTACAGGTTCCGTCATATTAATATTAAAAAGATCTCGACCATTGTTGTTGCGACCAATAGGTAATACAATGCCAAGATATTTTATCTCGTTGTTAGGCCACGGCAATCCTTTATTTAGAAGGGGTTTTAAATCGCACGACCGTTTAATGCCGATGTAAAACGCATTCGATTTCTGAAGGTTTATTACGCAGCCGGACATTTTTCCGTAGTTTTCCAGGATTTTATATGCTAAGTTAAAGCTTTTAACCTCCCCGTCCAGCGTTATCATGGTATCCTTCTCCTTGACTATTATGCCGGGGATTTGTGACGAGCGAATTTCCACCGCTAATATTTCGATTGCCAAAACGAATAATGTAGGTGACAAGGGATCACTTTGACGAACGCCACGTTGGGATTTAAATTGTTTGGGAACGTGATTATTGTTATTAATAGAACAGCTTGGGTCGGTATAAAAGGTTCTAATCCAATTTTGAATATGTTGACCGAATCTCAATCGTTTTAACATTTGGTTGACAAACGTCCAGCTTAGCGTATCGAATGCTTTATAGAAGTCCACGTTAAATATTGCCCCAGGTATGCTTTCAGAGTCACAATAATCGATTAAGTTAAATAAAAGTCAAATGTTATTACCTATATACCTTCCTTTCATGAACCCATTTTGATCGGGATGTATCAAAGGGGGAAGGAGGCTCTTGATTCTGGTATTTATAACTTTTGATATTATTTTATAATCGACGTTCAAAAGAGTGATTGGGCGGTAGTTGGTCGCTAGCAATAAATTCTTGTTAGGTTTAGGAATTAGTGTTATTACCCCGTGCTTTTGCGTTTCCGACAGATATCCGTTTCTTTTTGTTAAATGGAGCGCGTCCATAAAATAAGACTTTATGGCAACCCAAAACAGTTTGTAAAATTCAGCTGGAAAACCGTCGCTACCAGGAGACTTATTATTTGGCATTGTATCCAGGGTTTTACGACATTTTACTTCAGTTATGGCATATTCTATGCTTTTCGCGGTATTTTCATCTAAACACGGTATGTCCAGTGAGGACAAATGTGAAGATATTTTCTGGACGGGTGTTAACGCGCTTTATCTTATATAGACTTTCATAAAATGTCGCAAGTTCGTTTACGATTTCTACTTGATCTGTTAAAATAGCGCCATTGCTCTCAAGTCGATAAATTGCCTTTTTTCTGCATTTCGTTTTTCGAGATTTAAAAAGTATTTAGAACACTTTTCACCATGCTCTACCCATCTTACGCGACTTCGAATTATTGCACCCTTGGACCGGCGTTCTACAAGATCGTTAAGTTCACATTTTAACTTATTTAACGTTTCTTCATTTGATTGTGTAACTATTGACTAGTCGGCGAGAACGGTCTCGGCCCTTTTTATTTCATTTTCAATGATAGTTGTTCCTTCTGCGCCGATCGCTTTAGCCGGGCGCTGAAGTTTATACATGTGCCCCTGAGCGTGCATTTTAGAGCATCCCATCTTACATGAGCGTTCACGTGGCCAGGTGGATTATTGATGCCATAATCAGTGATCGCCTGTTTAACGGTTGTAATAAAAGCGTTGTTATCCAGCAAGGAGGTGTTTAGCTTCCAGATTCCTCTGCCGCGATCACTGGTGTCGAGGGCCAGTTTCATGTATATGATATTGTGATCTGACTTTATGCTAGGGACAATATTGCAATTTGTTATTTTTGGTATTATATTTTTAGAGGTTAGTAGGTAATCTATCCTGCTCGCTGAATACGGGTTCGCTTGGAAACGGGTGAACCGCTTTCAACTGCGGATTTCGAGATCGAAATACGTCCACCCAACCCGAGCGTTTGCAGATGCGCACGGACCACATTAGTAGCTGTTGCCTTATTGCTTGCTCCAGGTCGATGGCGGTCTAAGGTAGCGTCCATAATTATATTGAGGTCTCCACCAATTATTACTTCATTTATACCGGCGAGGGAAACGATATTTTAAAACAAATCTCGAAAAAACTGTGGTTCGTCATTATTAGGCGCGTACACATTAACAAGTACAAACGTCGTCGCGCTGAATCCGACCTCCGCTATAACAAAACGACCATTGGGATCGATAAGGGTCTTCCCTACTAAGGGGTTTTGTTGTCAAATAATATTGCCACACCTTTACTTCGACTCGTGCCATGCGCCCATATTATTTTTGAGCCCCACTCTAATTCCCAACGTTTTTCGGATTTCGGTTGAACAATGCGTCTCTTGCAATAATATTATATTAAAGTGTTTTTGTCGGATGAGGTTAAGGACGGCATTTCGTTTATCGTTGTTACTAATTCCAGCTACGTTATAAGTTGCGACACTTAAAGCCATTATAAAAAGATTAAGTAGTCTTGACACCATTCTTCACATTGTAGTCATATTCGAAGCCACATTTACATTTAAACGGTTGTTCTGGGGATATTTCTGTAACGTATTTTTTATCACAGTTGCAGTGAATGTATCTGTGCTTACATTTTAAATTTTCACAGGGTTTGCTAAGCTCTTTGTTTAAAAAATAATTGAAGCGGCCGCAATTGCAATCCGCACAATACCTTTCACAGTTCGGGCATTGTAGTGTTCCATCGGCGATGTGCATTGTAGGTTGGTACGTCGTGCAACATGGCATCAGTCTCATTCCTTCTTGGCACGCGGGACAGACTGCAGACTTGTCGGCTCTGGAGACTAAGAAGAATTCGTCCAGGGTGCAGCATGTCTTTATCACGTTAAATTCGTTTTTGCATCCCCAGCATAGGTATTTGGTGCTTTCTTCTGCAACCAGACCCTCCTTGTTGCAAGTTTTGCACCACACGCTTATCTTGTTGTCACTTATGACTAACTTCTTCAGGGCTTGACAGTGGTCTTTTATTTCCAGATGTTGCTGTTTTTTTATTGTTATTTGCTTCAACAATACCTTCATCATATTTTGGTAGCACCGACTCCGCAGCGAGTCTGCTGGATGAGGCTACAAGCGCGGGCGTGGTGACGTCACGCGGCGGGACTTTGCGAGGAGTCGGGCCTGATTGGGTTGATTTTTCGCGGGCCTCGCCCATCACAGTGAATTCGTTGCGCCAATGAGGACAATCCAGTCTCACGTGCCCCGTTTCGGAGCAAAAACGGCATGTTTTTTCATGTCCAGTGTATGTTACATATACTTCGTAACCTTGAATTATTATGTAACTAGGTATTGGGTTGTCTTTAATGTCTTGTTTGTTCATGAATACAATTCGCATGCCAGTCACCATTCCATCTTTATATGTTTTTCTTATAATTTTATGTACACAACCGAATTCTTTCAATGCTTCTTGTATTACCCCGTGAATCGGTACCCAACAATTAGGTCTTTCCAGTTGCTTTGTGTGAACTCTGGCTCTTGCTGCCCTCGCGTAACTTCTAATTGGCATGTTGCCACTTGGCGCTGCTTGATGCATTTTTGCCTTATCGCTGATTGCGTAGCAGAACAAACACCGCTGCTGAAAGAGAATGGCTATGTTGTTCCACTGAGATTCCCCGACAACTTTTTATACAAACAACGCCACCTTGCGGTAGACCGTTGGTACAAAGAAACCAATGTTTGGTGCGCCTGAATGGCAATTTATTGGCGGTGATTTTTCTTTTTTTTGATTTAAATATTTTTTAATATTGATCGCTTATCGTCGTCGCTTCTTCCCTTTCTTTCCTTTGCGTCCCTTCTTGCGTTTGGACTTTCGTTTACGGTTGGCACGCTTAGGAGATTTGCGTGATCCCTTTTTTTCCTTGCGGCCACGTTTCTTAGATCGTCGTCTATTCTCTTCTTTCCCTTCTTCTTTTTGCCCTTTTTGATTTCTTTGCCTTTCGCTTCTTTTTGCCTTTCCTGCCCTTCTTGTGGCGACGATGGCGTTTCTTGGTCTTCAAGCCACGACCTTTCCCAGTCAACTTGAACCTCCCGCCCTTCTTTCGATAGATATGACCGGATTTGTTCATTCGCTTTAAAGCCCTACCGACTGCTTTACCACGTTTCACATGAATCAACATGACAAACTTCTAACACAGAATCGTTTCACCGAGCTATATCTTACACAGTGATAGCAACTTCAAAGAACACATGCAGGGCACATTATAACATGGCAAACAGAACCAGGTGCTCGAAATTACTTCATCTGTACCGTATGGTATTGTGGGATGAGGAATATATACTGAAACGTAACTTGTGCTGGAAGTACGACGGGCCACATGGAATAATTATCATCATCAGATCTTTTCGGCAAGATAACACGTTTTCACACAATAAATTGAGGTGATATCTTTAATTTTGTCGGAAATTACTACGGATTTGTGCACATCTACACATAATTAGCAAACATTTTCTGCCTTAACTCAGATTAAAACTTAATGGTAATCATTGTTAGTAACCGCGGTTTTAATAATTGGTGCGCCGCGGTAAGAGAATGCTCTGATTGCTTTGTTTAACAAAGTGTCTTGTTTGTGGTTTTGTTTGAAAGACAGTATTTTACAAAAGTGTATTAATTAAATAAACATTATTTCAAAATTAACGATATCAAAAGTTCATAACTATTATCTACTGAAATGTTTAAGCTTGGTATAAATTATCGATGGACTATACTTGTAATGGTTTTAAAAGTTGGACTAATTTATATACATTGAAATAATATAAAATATTACGTTATGGATGTTACATTGTAACGGATTTTCCGTGTTTACAAGCGATGTGTAGTCACTTTATCAGTATATTTTAACTTTATCTTTGTTAAACCTACAAATTTCCTTGCAATTTTATGTGAATAAGCCGCACCTGTTCCGTAATGTCAACTGCTATTTCAAACTGGGCCAGAAGATTTACCTCGATTGGACATTTTCTTTGTTATTATTTAAAGCGTAAATATAACTGATCACATTTTCAATGAATTTGTTAATCTAAGAGAAAAAAAATATAAAGATATGTTTGTGTAATTTGTATATTTTATGTTTTGTATTTATATGTTGTATATATTTAGTTTTGTGTTTTCACCTCATTTGTACGAGGATTGTATATTAATGTTCGATATTTTAAATTTTTTGGGAAATTTCCGGGTACATTGAGTCATTTAAATGCTTTTTGCTGTTTGTCGTTTACTCACTTTTTTTAGTAAACATCCCCTTCTAAATCGGAAATATCGACAATAAAGCACAAAATGCTTAAAAGGCCTCTTTTTCTTTCCGATAACAAATTCCGATAACAAAAAATCCAATTTTGTTTTGTAAAATATAAGGTCGTTTTAAAATAATTAATATAGAAAAATCGGAATATATGACTGGTCTACGAAATTCAAGTAGACATAGAAATGGTAGTAATTCAATAAAAACAATAAATTTTGCAATTTCATCTCGGGCCCTATTAAAATGTTCTTTACAAATTATGAATTTGTTATTGTGAGAGTTTTTGTTGATTTCAATTAGCTGCAACTAAGCCAACAGACTCAGTTACAGCATTCAAAAAAACTTCATGAACCGAATTCGTCCTCGTTAAACTCATCGAAAAGAAACAAGAGCGAGGGGTATTGATCAACTAGAACGAAGTAAGCACAGCAAGAAAAGGAACGAGCACAAGCGTGCCTAATTAACCAGAAGAACACAACCTTGTCACGAGTTTCCTGTACCGGCATCGAACTACCTGGTGTTGGCCCATACAGTCAAGTTTGATCAAGCTGTCGTATATCTGAGCGTGGCGATCTCAATAATAACGACAACGAGGATTGGAAATAATCGGTGGAAAAAATGAAGAGCATTAATATTGACTCCTAACACACCGTATAGTACCGTATTTCCCCAATATTGCTACATCTTTTTAACTTTCGACACGGTAACGATTTTGTTATCAATATTACGTATAGTAATCCCCAATAAATTTTAAATTTCACCACTGAAATTCCTAGGCAAGGCCAAAGACCGCCTGAAAAACACCATATTAAACATGTTCCTCCACATCCTCACCTCAGGATGCAACACCTGACACACTAGATTCACCACTACACCAGCGGGAAGTTTGTACTCGAGCGAAGGTTAGTGACCAAACCAATTGTGTAGCGCCGGATAGCCTGGAGCAATCGGCTTACTAAACCAAACGCTTGTCACCCCACTTTTGCACAACCTGCTAAGTCGAATGACCCCAATTTCATGTCGAGCACCGTAGCACCCGAACCAAATATCACCTATTCCACAATCCTATAATCCTCTACCCGGTCCGGTCCCCAAGCTTTTCCCAGTTCGGCCACACTCCGCAATAACTTGGTTTCACTGCGCTGAGAACACCTTCAGGCGTTTGGGAATCACGTCACAGCATGTTATGTTCCATGCCGTGATATCTGTCTCACCCGACTACGCGTTTTTAAGAGTTGATCACGCTTTAGAATGTGATGCTGTTAACTCGTGCGACAGGATAAAACGGGCATTGTTACGAACGTGTATGCACGAAACAGCGACAGCGATTTGATAATCTTTTGTCGCGCTTCGATATCAGCGATAGTTTACCCACCGAAATAGTAAGTAAAATGCTAGGCGTGGACAAGAATAGTGCGCTCGAAGAGAGCGAATCATGAGACGTAATATCATCGGTTCATACCCGTTTCGGTAACGACCATATTAAGATCACGAAACGATTTTGCTTAGATAAGTTAGCTTCGTGTCCTGGTGTTACGGCACGCGGTAATGGAGTAGACTCACTTGACTTCTTTCTGTTTTATTAGCGGTTACTAAAGAAAAAACAACGTAAATTAGAAGCCATCAAAAACAAATAATATAACACACCTTTACATTACCACGTCCGTTCCTTAATATTAAATTTACTACCAAAATCCTTAGTTTTCCTTAAGAAACAGAGAGAATAACAGGCCGCGTCCCTGATTGCACCGTAAATGAAAATAACTTAAAATGCAAACGTTAACTGAGACTCAAGGACAACTCATAGAAATCAAAGGTGACAAAATAAGTGAACCATAAAAACGCAACTACATTGGTGCAGTTACATGGCTCTCCAAAATTTAAACGGAATTTTCAGTAAAAAAATGAAATTGGTACACGCAACCAGTTTGTACGAACTCTTTAGACACATCCTTGTGTAGTGTATACGAAACAACGTTTATCCATCTGGTTAGTGACCTTTAACGTTGGCTCCCCGTTCGGGAATCCCCGGTTCCGCCCTTAATCAATAAAACAAGTTTGTAAATCAGCATGTCTATAACCGACGGTGTACTCGTTCGTCTGGTTCCCAAATATTTCCCGGATTTGTAATCTCGTTCCCGACAGTCTTTATTCGACTTCATCAATTTAATTTTTTCTTCTTTTTTCCTCTTTTTCCATGACAGAAAGCTTGTCAGTGTTACTTTCCTGCATCCCTGTGCTGTCCGCTCCTTTTCCTCCAAATCTGCAATAATAATTTTCTTCACAAGACAATCCAACCTTTTTGTGTAGCTTTTCAACACGAATTCTGGCGGTAACGCGTGTTTGTACATACAGTTGGAGCCTTCATTTGGACAATTCCAGAACCATCTGTATTTCTTCTCTTCTATTGCTTGGATGAAATACTTGCAAACAATGCCGGTTTTTCTCGTTAATTTGTTTCTGTCGTCGTGTTTCTTTTCCATTACTTCCTTTAACTTGTCATTGACCCATTTGACCTTGACCATTGTATCATTATCTGATTCATCGCCTTTCCGATCCGCGTACAAACTTCTTTTCTCCACCTTGTGTTCCACAGCCAAATCGTGAGAGAATTTGCATTTGACCGCTTTCCCACACAGACCTTGCTTGAAGAAAACGCATGGAGGACGGACTTTGGGTCTGCTCCTTTGTCAACTTTATTCTGAAAAACAACAACAGGTTTTAATAAACTGTCCATCTCTTCTCTAGTTTTCTTTTTCTCTTCTAATCTCGGTTGTTCAATCTTCCTTGCATTGAGATCGCCCCAGACTTGACTTGCTGATGATTTACATGTTTCACCAACTTTGGTTGTTTCTGTCCTTTCTTGTTTTTTATTCCGAATGTTTTGTCCTTTACGATTTTCTTTCGGGTTCGATCGTCCGTCTAAAATTCCGTAAAATACCGTGAACATGCAAGGGGGTAAGATGTGATCTGCGGCAGATGGTACACGTAGCTCGGTTAGTGCATTTCCTTGCAACATGCTCTCTACTAGAGCCACATCCGTAACAAAGTCCGCTCGTTCGTAAAAAGTACCGTCTATCCATCAAATTTCTTTTCATAAACGCGTCACATTCGTTTAAACCATGGGTGTTGCTGTTACAGTATGTGCAAAAATATGACCGGGTTACCTTCTGGGGATTGTCCATACTTTCTCTTGATCGGATATGAAAGGAGCTCGTCGATCTCTTGTAAGCGTTTCCTCGTCGGTCTAAAGCGGAGCCAATTTCTTGTAGTTCAGGGATGTTCTCCCTTTCCGATTGTAGAGCGATAAACTCTACTAATTTTTCAAAGGGTTGGGGTAATTGTTTTTATTGTGCAATTTATATTCTAGTATCACATCCCGCCACCTATTCGCGATAAACGAAGGTAATCTGGCTACAATTTTGGCACTTTCCATGGCGTAGTCCAACACACCCAACTCGGGGATTTGTCTTTTTGCAGCAACGATTTGATTCAGAAAGTCTGAAAGGCGCCTTATACCTTTAGCGTCACTTGCTTGGATTTTGGGCCATGCATATAGTTTATTGGTAAATGAATTGCTGACCAAACTGTTGTTTCCATACCTTTCTTTTAGTTTGGTTCTTGCTTCCTGGTACGCTTCGTCCGACTGCAGCAGGAAGAATCCGTCAACCACCGACCTCGGTTCACCTGTTAAAAACTGTTGCAAAAGATTAAGTTTATGAGCAGCGCTGGTTGTTTGTGTATCGACTAAAGCTGTGAATGCAGTTTCCCAAGCCGGAAATTGTAGCGGGTCACCGTCGAACACTTCGATTTTAACAGGCAGGGTGTAGTTGGCGCTTACCATTGATCTCCGGTTAGATTTATCCGCCGAGTCACATTGTAGCAATCGATCCAGTGCGCGTTCGGCTTTTAACGTTGCTTCGTTAACCAGGTCTTGTAAATGCAACGCTTTCTCCGACCACTTATTCTGCAGGTACGTGGAACAGGTTTCCTTCCTCTCCATATATAGTTTTCTAAAACTGCGTTTGGCCTTGAACAATTCCGTTACAGCTTGTTGGATCGGTCTTCGTTCGTCCGACACTATTGCACATTCCGTGACCTCATCCACACAACACAATAAACAATTCTCCGCATCTAACAAGTCTCTGTCGAACCTTGATTCCCGTCGAACCTTCACGTTAAAATCTAACTCATCTAATTTAACTTCGGGCGCACTCGAAGCTTCCATCACATCCGTGTTTTCTTGAAACATAATCAACGCCGACGTCGTTGTAAAGTAACTGTTACGGCACGCGGTAATGGAGTAGACTCACTTGACTTCTTTCTGTTTTATTAGCGGTTACTAAAGAAAAAACAACGTAAATTAGAAGCCATCAAAAACAAATAATATAACACACCTTTACATTACCACGTCCGTTCCTTAATATTAAATTTACTACCAAAATCCTTAGTTTTCCTTAAGAAACAGAGAGAATAACAGGCCGCGTCCCTGATTGCACCGTAAATGAAAATAACTTAAAATGCAAACGTTAACTGAGACTCAAGGACAACTCATAGAAATCAAAGGTGACAAAATAAGTGAACCATAAAAACGCAACTACATTGGTGCAGTTACACCTGGCCACATGGTTTTGGGTCCATACACTGCGTTCGAATCCCACAGACACTGCGTTCGAATCCCACAGACACTGCGTTCGAATCCCACAGACAGAGCCCGATTAACTCATCCTTGAGGCGACTCGAAAGTCGAACAAACAAACTATCGTATTGGGTTATATAGGAATTACGACATCCTACACGCATATCACCACCACAACAGCTGCACCGCGCCGTACAACTGCTACGGACTCTGAACACTTCAGACAGCCTACGCAACCAACCTCTTACCAACAATACTATCAACCCGACAACGAATATGCATTGACAGAAGCGACAATTTGCTATTTTAATTGACGTTTTGGACACCGTGCACGGAACTGCCGTGAGCCTTGTGATTGGACTTCTGTCGCACCGTACCAAAAAAACAAATTAGGTTTTTTTTCCTATATTTTCATGTACCTGTGTGGTACCCTCTTATCAGTTCTTATTTGTGCACGACGAAGCGAATACGCTTAGATTTCTCATCGACACTGATGCTGCTCTGTCACTCATCCCGGCGTTGGACAACGAACGATCCGTGTATCATTGCCAAACCACTTTAGTTGCACTAAATACTCCAAACATTTTTACCTTTGGTGACAAGACATTAGATATGTTAGGTTCTGCGCATCCTCATGGCTTCGCACCATTAATGGCACGTCAAAGCCGCAACGGCTGGCTAGGCGATTTATCTTGAGATCATGCTCGGTTTGAGAGCCGCATTCAAACGTAATCTTGATTCGTCCAACGCGAAACTCATGTACGGCACCCGATTTGTTTGTTCGGACATTTATTTGAACCGACGGAGGTCCAGATTAACCCCGGAACGTCCATAAAAGAGCTACAACACCGAATGGACACTCTGCGAACAATTCCAACTCGACCCCCTCGCGAAACTTTATTTATTATAACCATTACTGACGTGTTCACATGTGTTTGTACGTGTGGACAAAGTCAGGCGATCACTGCAGTGCCCGTAAGACGGACCTTTTCGCGTCATTTACAGTTCCGACAAGTATTTCATCATTGAGTTCGTTACACACACAACTACATCGATCGTCTAAAACCAGCGTTCTTCGATATCACAGAAGTCGCTGACCCCTTACCCAGCGTTGAATGCCACGTCAGTCGACATCGACCCAGGAAAGTATCAGTCTCCTGCAAACACAGTCAAATTAACACGTTTCCAAGGTCGGGTTACCGGAGCTATTGCAGTGTTTTGTGTATGATTAAAACGTTCCTTGAATTTGGTGAAACCGCTTTGTTCGATCGCTTCAAACAATGTCCGTTTTGTGCCTTGCCCAAGGACACAGCCGACCATCTAGCTAACAATTTTAAAGGTGCAGTCCTTTGTCGAAAAGGATATAGACAATCGAATCCACTAAAACTTTTTTCTGTGATTCTGTTCTGCGGAAAATAAACCATTTTTGCACAGCCGATAGTGCATTACATTTAGGACAAGATAGACAGTCGATGTGTACACTTTACCAATCCGGTATCTTTCTCTGCGGGAGGAAAGTAGGTATTCACGGCCAGATTGACCAGATTTTACATGGAAGTGATTGACCAATATAATTGTAACTTTCCTGATCCTTGGGACGATGAGTTGGGTGTTTAGCCTCATATAACAGGGGTGAGAAATCTCTTAGCCATGAATCTTTACTCGAAAAACATCGACTACTACGATTGGGTCCAGGTGACGTATGCAGCGTTTTAGCGAAAGCGGCTTGTTGATAACTTGATCTTAACCTCGCTGAAGTCATCTGATTAGTTCGTTATTTTTGAGTAGTTGCATTCATCAATACCGTCAAAAGTTAGTTAGTTCGGCCCGGTTAAGTGCGTCGCCTTTCAATCGAAAGGTTGAAGGTGCGAAACTGGTCGCTAGCTAGTCGGGGTTGTCCTTGGGCAAGGCTCTTTACGGACATTGCCTGAACCCAGCGGATTAATGGGTTCTACCAAATTGAAGCAACGTGTCTGTCATATACAACACACTGTAATAGCTCCGGTAACCGACGATGGGCGCAAGGTGATATGACGTTTGCCCGTGTGTTAACCCCCTTGGTTTTTCCATTCACGAGGATATAGATGAATATCATATTGGTATAAAAGTGGTGTCGTAGTTTAATTTTCAACTCGTGCTTTCGTTATTCTTATTAATTGGAACAGAAACGATTTATAATGTAATATCCATGCGCCGGTTACAGATAATGGAATATTTTTTGAAAAAGATAATCTATCACGAAAACCTTAAGAAGTCGCTACGAAACAGAGACTGTTTTTCTTCGAGGGCTCTGTTTATTGCTGTTTCATTACAGGGTTCCTTTTCGAAGTTTCAATCCAGGATATTCCACTCATAGGGATATTTCTTTCATAGCAGGGTGTCTTTTCGAAGTTTCAATCAGGATAATTTGATTTTGTCCCCTCCGCTGTATTTTGTTTGGCACGTGTATCAACCCGTACAATGTCTAACTTTTTAAAGCTCTATTTCTGTTTGCAACAAAGGTATGAAACGCTTTGGTGTTGTTTTCCAAGTACCGCAGAACACTATTATTGTCGTTCCAACACCCATAATATGCACATAGATGGTAACATCTGTCAATTCCAATCTGGGTGTGTTAAATATTTTAATTTGCACATTGCGTGTTTTAAGAAAAACAATAAACGGTGATTGCGACCAGTTTTGACAATATGACAAATATGTCTGACCCAGTACCGTCTATCGCATCCCGCGGTTTAAAAAATTGATGGAGTGAAGGAGTCACTCCGTCTGTAAAGCTATGTGGTTTAACCCATCGTTCGGTTTAGAAATTCAACAGCTTTATTAGGTCAAGTTCCTATGTGTTCCACGTTGTTAAGGGTTCTGTTAATTTTTTTTCTTCCATTTTTGCTATGATGTTTTCTATAATAAATATTTTAAGGTATAACTTTAACTTGTTGCATGAAAGCCGCTTCAAAACCCGAAAGATTCGTCATAATTTACAGGTGAAAGAATTTCAAGTCTTTTGTGGGCTTTTTTGGTTTGGTTTTAAACCATATCGTGTCCGTTTCTGAGTTCCAATATAGTCCTAATGCAATCTCTGTTTGAAGATTGATAGATTTCACGTTAAACACAATAAATTATTCTGTCTGCTTAGACAATAAAGACAATAAAGTTTACCAAAATATTTGTTATGTTAGCCACAGCAAGAATGGTTGAAAAAAATTCTCAAAGCCATACTTGTAATTTGATAAAAAAAATATTTTGATGTATTGATATGAACAAAATACCTTAGTATGTTGGAACAGTTAAGAGAAATAAAGCACTCACAAAGTAAACCTCAGAGCACCTTATCCACAATCGTTACATTACCTCATACTTCTGGGAGTATTTAAGGAGTTTATTTCGTGCCTATTGGAGACACTAGATCGTCCTTACAATGTCCTATTTATTAGCCAAAAGTGACTACGACAAACCGCAATTCCACAACTTCACGAAAGGTCGGTTTGTTTTTATTGTTGATAATATACAACCACATCCACCTTATGGACAAGGGTCGATGAATAATTCGGTCATAAGATGAATACGGCAAAATATGAATAATTCTTCACGGCTAGATGCCCCCAATAACTTAATACCACTTGATAAAAGTTATGCTTTTTAAAACTACGTGTTTTACCATCTACCATCTTTCTTTAAACAGACCACCACTCAACATAAAGTGTAAAAGAGGAGCCAGTGATAACAACACGTGAAGTACATAATCAACAATGACAATTCGTGCATTTATTACAGGTTATTCGGAACCATCACCGCCTATTTCTGTATATTGTGCGTGGGAAATCAGTGATGACGACATGAAGTACCTAATTAACAATGAAAAACTGCGAAGTTGGTGCAGAACCAATTGTGCCAATACCTTAAGATGGTGTATGACCAATTAAATTGATTATATGCGCAGCGGGATCTGACATACCATCGTAGCCATGGTGGTTAAATTACTAACAATGAAGTGTTTGAAAGCAGCATGTGCTACATTTCAAGTCTACGTTCTCGTTTAGTTGTAAAGTTATTCTAATAATGCTTTCTGACACAAAGGTGATGGTTGTGCATTTCCCGCTAATTTGTTGAGAAAAACTAGTTTTGTTTGAGAAAAACTACCCAAGCATAAATTTTAATTTGTTAAAAAATGTAAAAGGCTTCCTGTTGCATGATTTCAAGTGACACCCCCGTTATGTGAAACCAGTTTCTATTGAATAGATACGGAAAATACTCTCCGTACATGAATTCCCGCCATTTTAGTGCCAAAGCGTCTAAGCAATTCGAGTTAGCAAGATTTATTTGAAAATCACTCGATGATTTTTATATTGGACTCATAATTTGCTCATCGGTGTTCATGGTATTCCCCCTTTTCATATATATTTGTGAGACAGGTGTGAAGGACAATGTTTGGCATGAGACACTGCGTCACACAGACAGATGAACATTGACTGTTCAATTACAATCTTGATTTAATGCGTATGACCAGTTTAGGTAAACATAATATAAAATATAATATTTCTGTTTTTTTAATGTGAACGGTAAAGTATTAGAAAGTAATAACCCGCCAAATTATGATATTGGCTTGCAATTACATAATAGACCTCTTAAAATATTATTTAAATTAGTAGAACCGATAATCTGGCGATCTCTTAGCTTGTCTAATGTAACAACCGACTTTTTATTCTTTTTTGGGGCCACGGACGCAACTGGATTGTCACGTCACGTTTTTAGGCAACTGGAATTCCGCCAAGTTTTTGGATAAAGAGAGATGTATATTATGGTTGTAACTAATATTGTGCGAGCAATATTCCAAGCTCGAATGCCGAAAATCCCCCGAAATGGAATAAACCTCACCAATAATAAATACCAACTTATTACCCATACGACTGAGATGGAAAGACGAAACTAAAATAAATATAAAATTCAAATGCGAAAAAAATGCTTATCCCCCAAAACTATAACTATTTTCCGGGAAATCCCCATTTACTAAATTCCACTGAAACTAGTTATGTGAAATCTTCTGCTAGTTTTAACTACTATGGTTAATTCTATAGTAGAAGTTTCTAGTTATATTTCGTCAGGAATTCCCGTTAGTGTAACTGCCGTTTTGGGAATGTTCACCGATACTTTAAAGAAATGCCGATAGTTTAAAGAAATCCTTAAAGATTATTCACTTTGTATTGTAAGGAAAATTGTAGGTGGATAAAATAGAGAGTGTCAACCACGTGTTTTACCACCACTATTTGTAAAACACATGTTGTATGCCATATATTCATGCTACTGCTACAGGGTCCCTAACCACATTTTGTATCTTATACACTGAGTATGTAGTTTTTGTTTCTGCAAGCATAAAAGCATGGGTCCCAAAGTTATCAAACCAAACTTCTTCTCCAGGTGTAGGAAAAAAAAGAACAATCGTGTTAGATTTACGAAGGATTTATTACAAATGTTTTAAATTATAGCTTTTTCTTCAAGTGCTGTATTGAAATGAAGTTAAATTCCTAAAACAGCCCGATTTAGTTTTTGATGGCTTCGAGGAATTTCCCATGGGCTTAGTACATAAGTTTCTGTTTTTACATATGTGGGTCATGTTATCTAACAATTCTTAAAGTTTTAATCCAATTTGACGAATCCTTGTTAAGGATCTCAGTGCAATGTTGCATGCTCGTACACACCAATCCAGACGAACAAGTGTCGGGCGCGTTATACATAGACCCCCAAACTTTTTCATGTATGAAACAAACCTTTAGGAAGTAGGTCTCCAAGTTACCCTGAATCTCCATTGTCCAGCATTTGCTGTAACTAGATGGAGAAATTTTGGAATTTTTAAAACTGATCATCTCGCATCTATCCCGGTAAAGCATTTAGTCAGCTTCCTTCAGGACACTGGCAGACTTGACCGCTATATCCCGGATCCATGCTAGCCCGGGGCGCTGGAGTAATGGGCCTTCCATGGCCTAAATTCCTGGTCCCGGTAGCTACTGTGGACCCGCGAATATTAATGTAATGTAATGTACCCTGAATCTCACCCTATACCTACACCTACGCAAGTATTCGTTTTTTTCCACCAAACTCCTAGTTTTTTTTGTATTAATAACGCGACATAGTACATGGGCACAGATTACATAATACATTGGCATATTAAATTGAGCGAACACATTTGCATTATTACATTATTTATAACCGGTTAGGCTACCTAGAGTATTGCCATATCTATTGTTGTAAAAAAAGAATTCAAAGGGAAAGGAGTTGAGTGTTTTTCAATACGTGATGTATCTCGTAAGTTAAATCGTTGTTTAATTAATTCTTTTCCCGTTTGATTACGTTGTCTTTTCACAATTTTTTTTATTTATTTTTCGTATTAAACTAGTAGCGTTTTTATTTTTATTATTTCATTTTTTAAAACATTTGCGAGTTTAAGTGAAATGATATTTATTGTGTTATTATATAACATTATCCCTTCGTTCAGAAATATTTTATCCTTACACATCTGGTTATGAATTCGCTCGATATTCTTTTTAACTTTATTTATGGTTCCGCATTCTACTAAGTTATGATTGAAACTATCCGTCGGAAGTTTACAAAACTTACAGTTGGTAATTGCTATATTTCCGTTTTGATAAATTTTATTGGCATGCGTTTTAATCCAGTTGCCTAAAAAAACGCTTTATGTGCGATTTTATAACTGATGTCTCCATCTATATTATCGAAGAATGGTTTGACTCCTTTGCTTTTTAGCGTGATCTGTTGACATTCTATTATTATATTGTTGATTTTTATTTCCTTTTGTAGTCATTGTTTCTTTTATTAGTATATCGTAGATTATTCTTAGTTTTGATGTTGACCAATCTTAATTTTGTTGGCTATTTATTCTCGCGATTCGTTTAATTTGGAGAAATATGGTTTCCGCTTCGCTGGCGTTGGGACTTATATTGGTATAAAGATTAGGGTTTATTAATTTTATTGTTGAACCTAGGTTGTAGCGTAGCCATTCATGCCATGGTGACGTTACCGGTGTCAGTTTGGTGATCGTAAAAAGTCGAGTAGCTTGTGCTGCCTCCATTTTAAGGTTGTTGTCCGGAACATTTAATTCTCCGCCGCACGTTGGCGCTATTATTTCTTTTTTTTCGCTATTTTTTCTATATTACTTGGGTGAGTACGGTCGTGTGGCCAAATGGTTACGCGACCGATACATATACCGACTAATACACAAAAACGGTCCAAGTGAACCGCCCATCCATGGGTTCGAAACTTGGCTCAGTAAAAAAAAAAAAAAAAAAAAAAAAAAAATATATATTACTTGGGTGCCGTACGGTCGTGTGGCCGAATGGTTAACGCGACCGATACATATACCGACTCTTATCCAAAAATCGGTCCTGGTGACGAGCCCATCATGGGTTCGAAGCTTGTCTCGTTGAAAAAAAAATATTACTTGGGTGCCAAATAAATTTGGAAATATATGTAATAATTTGTTTATTTACGGATTTTGGAATTATTATATACTATGCTATATTTAGGACTTGCGGAAAAAGAGAGCGTTTATAATCATAACTCTCCCTTTTAATGTTAGTTTCCTGTCTCTATGTTTATAGACAAGGGTTCTAATTACCTGGGTTATTTTGTTTAAGTATTCGTTTGTGCACGTGGTTGTAAGGCTCACGGGGAGGCCAAGTATTTTTATCTTTTCACTAATTATATCGTCGCCAAAAGTTGATTTTGCAACTTCAATAATTTGGGCATCGTTGAAATTATTTGGGTTTTATTTGCGTTATTTTTTTGTCCGGATATTGTTTCGTAGGTTTTTAGTTCTCTCATTGTTTCATTTAGCGATTATTTATTTAATAGAAAAAGGGTGATGTCGTCCGCATATTGTTCTGTTTTAATTCTTATAGGACCAAGTTTTATTCCTTTGAAAGGGTTTCTGCTCCAAGTAGGACAAGGAACATACTGCACGAGCACCCCTGGCGGATGCCACGTTTTATTGTTATTGGTCGTGTGAGGGCGCCGTTTACTAGTATTTGACCGTTTATATCGTTATGCAGGATTTTTAGTACGATCGTGTGGCCAAATGGTTAACGCGACGGATACAAATACCTAATCCTATGCAAAAACGGTCCGGGTAACGAGTCCACCATGGGTTCGAAACATGGCTCGGTAAAAAAATAATGGATTTTTTAACCAGGTAATAAGTGTCGAGGCAAGGTTAAGTTAAGTAATTAGAGTATGAAGTATTAATTATGACGTAATTACGAATACTACGACGTCATAAAGAAATACCAATTTGTAGAAAATGTTATACTGAACAACTTTGTAATAGTTTATTTTTCCCTAGTCCCACACCCAGCAGTATTCGCAGCAAACGAGGTCAACGCAAACTTACCAAACAGTGCCAAAAACGGTAAAAGTTCCGTCTTAGTAAAAGGGTCTACATTGGAAGTTTTTCGTTATATTGCGTAATGGGAAGACCCAAAAGTAAAGCTGACGTTTTGCGAATGTTCGGCACCGGTTATTCTATTGGTTCCATGACAACTGAACCCCTTACAACTGAACCCCTTACAACTGAACCCTTACAACTGAACTCTTTACAACTGAACCCCTACAATTAAGCCCCTTACAACTGAAATCCTTTTAACTGAACCCCTTTAAACTGAACCCCTTTACAACTGAACCCATTTCAATTGAACCTCTTTACAACTGAAACCCCTTTTCAGTTAAAAGCCTTCGTTAAAAAGGGGTTCAGTTGTAAAGGGGTTCAGTTGTAGGGGCTCAGTTGTAAGGGGTTCAGTTGTAGGGGGTTCAGTTGACTGGTCACCATTCTATTACAGCCGACATTTCGAAACTGTTAAAGATTCACTTTATATTGTCAGAAAAATGTTGGTGAATAAAATAAAGAAAGGGACTAAGGGAACCTTTAAATCGCAACACGAGAAATTATTTAAAATTTTACATTTATAATTTAGATACCCTATTTAGAATACATGGATATTAAGTTTAATTTGATATCTCGAAACGCGGGGTTTTAACACGGGTAGTTCTCAGGATTTTGATTTCATCAGAAAATGTTCACCGGGCTCTCGCGCTCCCCTAATCGTAGTTCTGACGAGCGCTACGCTCCAGTAAACATAGGTATTCCCCATGACGTCAAATAATATTCAGCCAGTAGTAACTTCAGTGCGACATTGTTCGAGACTGATTATACGAAGTAAAGAAACTTAGCAGTCGGTGATTTAGGTCCACGTATAATTAACAAATTACGTATGTTTATTCAGCATAAAATAATTTAAATTCCAGCATATATCTGTTACTTTAATGTTGATTCAATTACTAATCTTAAGTTTTTAAAATATTTAGGTAGTAACAAAATGGTAATTTTTCCTACGAAGACTATTTAAGGAGTTCAATACTGATATATCGTCAACACTACTCTGACGTACATTGCAGTAATATTTCTATAAAGTGTGTGTGTGTGTGTGGAAAGTTCGAATTAGAAAGAATATATTTCGTGATCTTGGAACTTGTACCATTGCAAGGTTTGGGTAAGTTACAATTTTATCCATCCCGAATTAAAAATTATGAAATTCGATCAAAATAAAATGGTGTGGTGTGATTGACCAAGTAGCATTTTAGTTCCTACTTATGTTAACAAAATGTATCTATTTTTACCACATTTATAAATATGAACACAGGCTTATGTATTGTATTTTTAAAAACAATAAATTTTAAAGGAAAACACTCATGTTGTACCCGTTATCCATTCCATGAGATTATTGGAAGATTTAACGGGAAATTTGATTTTGCAACCCGGCCGATTTTTCGTTAATTTTCCGATGTCTGTCCGCAAACATAACCATGCAAACACAACAAAGCTAATTATATCGTTAAAAAATAATCGATGTGATTGTTACACGATTGCTTACGGTATATGGAGAAATACTGGAATCTATTATAACGCTGTTAAAAAATAATATCGGAGAACCGTTTTAAAATTCGGTTACGGATGTCCACTGGTTACGTATGTTTTATGTGCAAAATTTTAAACCAATACAAGGCTCGTCAACACTTCTATGCTTAAGCGAAATGCTTTAAATTAACTAAATGCGTCACAGGTCTAACGTTTACGTTTAAGTTTCACTCGTTAACAAATGACAGGCCATTAAAAATCAGTAACATTATGTAAGCTGTTTGTCATTTAATATAATTAATACATTGTTACATAAAAATTGCATTAAGGTATAACTATTATTTACTTATCTATAGTTCTGACGGGCGCTACAGTCCAGTGTACATAGGTCTGTCTATACAGCTTAATATAGGTAACACATCTGTTCCAATTTTTACGTTTTAACGTTTATATCTGGGTTAATTTTTAATCTGATTTCCCGATGTATTTGTGCAAAACTTACATCGCAAACACATCAAAGGTAAAATCGACTTGAAAATTGTTTTGATACATGATAGCTCACGCCATATAATACTTAAATTCAGTATGACGTTGTAAAGCAATAATAGCGAAGAACCACTTTAAAATTCTTTATTATAACAAATAATGTTTGTTTTTTTTTAATTCGCGCAGGGGTGAAAACCAAAAATACCGGTATCCATTTCGTAATAAAAATCGATTTAGCAGAGTTTAAAAGAAACGGAAACCCGTAAAAAGTGGAGGGTGAAGCTCGTCGTCTCATTGGGTTTTCCTACACAACGTGAAAGGTGTGGAATCTTAATTCTTATTTTTTTTAAACGGTTGGATTGTTTGCGGCAATGCTTTGTATAATTTTGCAACGCTTACACCCGCCGCCTAACAACAATTGCGTGTTTCACAGGAATCAAATATAGAAGGTGACTACAAACGCTATTGTTGGAACGAGCAATAGATTCTAGAAAAGAGAGCGCGACCACATCTCGAGGTAAGTTAAGCGTATCGCCCTGAATACAACTGCATAACTCGTTCCGCTAGCAGTTTGCTGTATTACGTTTTAAATGTTTAGAAAATATAGAAATAATTTGCAAGGAGCTTCGCTAACAAGGTGCCAAAATAAAAACGGCTAATTTATTGCCAATTTCAATATATACTATGCAAATATAAATTAAAAATGCTAAAAAAATATCGTAATTAAATCTTTATGTATGTTCTATTTAAACTGCAAAGTTTGAAATATACCTGAACTTTTATTATAAGCTTGTCTAAACTTTAACAAAATATGAAGCAAATCAATAAAGGATGTATCTTCTTTTATTTGTAAGAAACGCCTACACAATCAAATTTCAATAAAATAGGAAAGTGACCGCATTTTAGGTTCCAATAACCCAGCGGTAGCAAATATTTTCATATGTGAAATTTTAACCAATATCTCAAATTTATTTGCCCTTCAATTATTCTTGATCGGGCTAGACGCGCTAACAAAACGTAGTGCATCGCGCGATGTCTTTGTATTAGTACGTAAGAGGATACTCCCTGCTAAAGCAAGCTATATCTGAATTGCCACCCACACATGTTGTTATTATTAAAAGCCAAATTATTTTACCATTCTAACCAACGTAAACTTAATTTACCAATAGCCTGCCATTCCATATACGGCGGCAGGAAGCCTTAGATTTTAATTCAAACTTGAAGTTCTTTTTTCGTCGATTTCACTGCAATTTTTTATCTTGGTTGATTTTTATCTAATTTCTCGATGTTGGTTTTAAAAACCAATTGTGCAAACACATTAATGGTAAAAAACTTTATGAAAATGAAATTGATACGTGATATCTGACGCTATAGGAAATACGTGGATGTAGGACTTTGTAAATCAATAATAATGGCGTGGAGCTGGTTTAAAAATCTTAACTCAAACGAATGATTTTTGCCTTTTTTACTTCGCACAGTGAGGAAAACCATAAATATCCATTTTGCAATTATCTTCGATTTAGCAGAGTTTGAACGAAACCGAAACCGGAGGAAAGTGGAGGGTGAAGCTCGTCTTATTTTTGTCGTCTCATTGGTGCTTCCTGCGCAACGTAAAAGGTGTTTTCCTAATTGTGTTTAAATTGTTTTCTAAAGTTTGCGTCGTTATCACAATATTGTGAATTAGCTTTCATCGCACAAGCGTCGCCTAACTCACGCGTCGCCTAACAACTACTTGTTTTAAAGGAATTGAATATCGAAGGTGACTACAAACGCTATTGTTGAGTCGAACAACAAACAACAAGAGCTGGAATTAAACCGAATCACATATCAAGGTAAGTAAAAAATAAAACCTGTTTTAAACGTAGTCTGACGAGCGCTACGGTACAGTAAACATATGTATTCCATTGGAAGCCCAATGACATTCATCCAGTGGTTGCGTCAGTGCGACATTTCTTGAAACTGATTGCACAAATACAATCGTTTTAACTGTTTTCCACCTCCGTGATAGTTTAAAAATGTCCATCTTTATATGTTTTAAAACATTCCTTTTAACCAAACAAAACAAATACACTAACTAATATGCAACACACTTTTCTAGCACCCGGTAATCCTTCCGCCGCATTAACCGTCGATTTCACCAGGATTTTGTTTTATATACCTCTCGATTTTACTGATCTTTCACGATGTCTAACTGCAAACATACAATTACATCAATACATTTAAAACAAAAAGTAGGCTAAAATAAGTATATCACTTTTTTCCGCTATAACAGTTTGCTAAATTAAGTTTCAAAATTAAAAAAAAAAATTGTGTCAAGGAAGGAGTTTAGGTAACATGGGCAAAAGGTAAAATTTATTATCATAATGCAACAATCATGACGTATAATTGATTTAAATTGTAAAAAATTGTTGCCATTTACTTAAATTTTTATTCTAAACTTTTTTAAATTTTTACAAATTATTTCGAAAATCGGAAAGAATTTTTACCTACTGTTATTTGTAAGACACTTTTTTTAATAATACAAGCATTTCGCATTAAAAAAATAAACTTGACAGAAAATATAGATCCAATTATTCTCACTGGTTTCAAGAGCGAATGATTTAACCTATGCCTGGGACGTCACTAGAACCATTGTCGTTTGAGTTACGCACGCTAACAACCCGTGTCCGTGTCTTCGCGCGATGTCCATGGATTAGTGACGTATAGGGTTACTTTCTGTTAAGGAAAATAAACCTGAATTGCGTCTCACACATGTTAATAATATTTATTTTCATCAATGTCAGCCGATCACATTTACTTTCTATAAAATTTATAACACGGGGATAAAAATGAATAAATATCCTTATATCCCAACAAAAGAGACAGCGCAATACTGTGCAATTCTGCATTGTTGTTGTGATGGAAAACACAGTTATTACTACTGTGGAAAAAAACAACCTGTTATTCGTTCTAGGGGGACCCTTTATTCTTGTTCTGCAGTACTAACATTGGATCCACAATTTTACCCAGCGAAACATTTACACAAGTATTATGACTAAGGGGGTACCTTCCGTCATATCGAAAGAGTGTAGGGTTTAATTGATGTTGGTTGTACGTCATTTTTAACATAACGCTATGTCCTCTATCTCCAATAAATAGTATGGCTGTTACGGATGAGGTGATAAATATATAGCGTCGACTTTAGTGGGGTTTTAAAAATAATGGTGGTTCACACATGATTTACTATCTCAAGTTATTGATTATTTTAATATCCAACAGATAAAAGACCGCACAGAGAAAAAAGGGAAACAAAAGAGTATAGCTCAAGAGGAAACCCGCAATCGGCGATAATTAGGAGATTGGGATTCGACTTCGATAGCACAAATGGAGCCGGAACGCCAAGCGGAGGTAAGTCATGTGATGTTTCCGCCCAACTTTAATTGTTTAATGATCAATGATGATTGCTGTTAATACTAGGAAGGGAATTTGTGTATTTTGATCTCAACCAATGTATGAGAATTCACGCTTTGTTCAAAATACGCAAGAAATTATTCATTAAAAGGGAAAATAAAACACTTGAGTAAAAGAGGCAGCAATTCGCACTAATTTTAATTACGCAACAATACTCTTATTTATATTGTTAACACATAAATGTCCAACTACATATTTATGACACAACAATGATTAATTTTATTGTTTACGCAACAATGGTCTGCACTATTTCTGACGCAAAATGCACAATAATATATTGACCCTCGGTTAGGCCTACCGCAACTAGTGCAATTTGCTGTGTATGATTAACACGTTTAATTTGGTAGAACAATGCTTACCTACGTAATGATGGCGCAATAAAACGTATTTATATTAATGACCCAACAATGCTCGCTTATATATATTTATGACGTCACAATACTCACTCACATTGAAAAAATAACAGAGGGTATTTATAATATTGAAAAAACAGATGAACGCTTATATATATATATATATATATATATAAATAATTATTAATGATGCAACTATACGCATTTATAATACTAATGACGAAACTATGCCCATTTTATATTGTTGAAGAAACAACAATTGATTTTACTACATTTTATTTCTGTTATTTTTCTTTGGAAGTTTTCGCCGATTTTTCTACATTCGAAAGAAATACTTAGTTCAAAAAACCTGATAGCACAAATCATTAATTAAACCGAGAGGGCGACAATTTCTTATCAACCGCCATCATTTGTTAAAAACGTGTTTATTAAATGAACACATGCAACTTGAAATAACTTTCTATGATTTAGATATAGCTAAGTCCATTATTGTTTACCAAGTCCATCCAATACATATTCTCTTCCATATTACCGAAATTGAGTGAATATCTTCTATAATCAAGACAGCGATGTGACTGTCTTTCTTATCACTTCATGCTTTTGCTTTGCTTCATATGATATTGGTGCAGAAATCAGTCGTCCATCACCATTAGCTCATCCTTAAATTGGACTAAGTTTAGCAATTGCCACTGACTTTTTTAAGTTCTTCTCATTTAAGACAAATTTTAATTGAAAGTTATTAAACTACTCTTGTAAGTATTTCAGGTTCAAGTGTTATGCTTTATTTACCTTATCATAGGGAATGATATTTGTCGATGGTTGTTGATGGGTGCTTTAAAAGTGACCGTACATACTTTGGGTTTTAAACCAACTATGTACAATTAAACTGTTATTTCCGAAGGTAATCGACCAATCCTATGTACAAAACCGATCCATATGATTCTTTAGATCAGTGGTTCTTAAACTTTTTCAGTCGCGCCCCCTTGAGATTTGTGATTAATGATCACGCCCCACCTACTCAAAAATCAAATTTACGAAAAATAGAGCAATAATTTATTTGCCATTACCCTGCTTAGTGTGAAAAATCGCTATTCGCGAACCGTTTTTTAAAGTTCGCGAATTACAATATTTAACAAAATCGCGAAAATAAAAATTACCGGTACTGATTTCGCGCACTTTTAATAATAAATCATCAACACAATATAATATAACATATTTTGCCTTCAACATAACATTTAACAATGGAATTACTATTACATTTATTTACCTTGCTTTTACTTTGCATTATTGACACATAATAAGCATTTCTATCAAACGCAACAATAGCCATTATGCGTTAATATACCACGATTCCTTTATTTATGATTGGCGGAGATGCGACACACCTCTTTATAATAAGGTTATATGGTGTTTTAACAAGTAAGATTACTCGTTTCAAAGGCTTCGTTTCGTCGATATTCGTTCTATCCTACGCGCATTAACTCACGACACGTTTATTGTAGTTTATCATTACTACTTAATAACGGTACTATTGCTTAATGAATTATCTTTCTGGCTTTAAAGATTAGTTTGAGAGGCTCTGAAACCGCATTCCAAGGGAATTTAACATAGCTAAAGCGCGAAAACGAATTTCTCGTATCCCACGCATTTCGCGAATCGTTTCAAAATCGTTAATTCGAACCCTGCAATATGTCATTGTCATGAATTCCAGCGCGCCTTGAGAAGCTTATAGCGGCGCGCCCAAGGGTGGCGCGCCCGCCAGTTTAAGAAGATGAATGCCAGAAATGACGTAATTGTATTTTTGTGACCATAGCAAAATCACATGGCTTGTCAAATCTTGACAATTACAAAATATCACATTTTAGATAACTTGGCAGAAAAAATAAACACCGGCCCTGAGTTTAACTGTTTTGGGGTATTTTATTATACACTATTATTGTAGTCTTTGTGGAATAGTGGTTTGTGATGAAGGTATTTCTGCTTTTACATAATGTTCTTGATTGGTAATTTTCGTAGTGTCCCCTATGGCAATGCTATATGGATTTGAACATGAAGATTTCCTACATTTTCATTTTATACGGTCGGGTCCTGGGTGGCACCGGGACCAGGCATTCGTCCATAGACGTCCGTTACTCCAGTGCCCGGAAGCTATCCGCGATATAGCGGTCAAATAAGTCAGCACCAGCCGACCTGTCGAGTCGTGAACCATAGGTATAAGAGATAAGCTGCGATGGACGAGATAGAATCTCGGTATTGTGCTAGAGTAGCAGTTGTCTTTTGGATACGATTTGTAGAGTGATTCTTTCAAGATTTTTTGTCTAAGATGACACCAAGATACCTAGCTTTCTTTGATGAGCTTAGCTGGACGTTGTGAAGCAGTTTATGATGAACGTGACCACGGCCGTATTTGCAGAAACAAAACGACGATCGTTGTTTTTTGCTCCTTTCTCTAGACGATTAAGGGTTGAATAGGCAATCAACCCAACCGGTAATTGGTATGATGTGTGGGGATCTTCCTTATTTTTGGTTTGTTAAGGCTTGTATTTGCGCCTACTGCTGGCACTAGATCTGGCATGAGGTTCCCCAACTAACAGACTTCAGCCAAGACTAAAACAGCCAGCATTCCGACTCCATACAAAAAGTTTCTTTGTTATATTGCAAGCTGATACAATATATTGCATACAATTAAACTGGTTCGTAATACATGCTTGGAGATAGAAGCCACAAGCAGGCAGTGCTTAGGTCTGCATTTCAGAACGCGTTTCTGATAATAATATAATACAATAAGTTTTTACACAGGCGCTTGTATGGCGCAATGTGTGGGAAGAATTATAAAAGAAGTGTTTTTTTGGATTATATTTTGTTACAGAGGAAATGATTGGC
>CH002336.1:0-46854 GCA_000149265.1 Ciona savignyi
CACGCAATACAGTACAATATAACTTGTGACCTAACAATCTTATGGGGTGCACTGAATTTGCAATGCTATGCCATATATACAATTACTTGTTATGGCCATTTTTAATGAATACCACTGTATGAAGAGCAAATATTAAGATTGTGAATAATACTCCGAATAAATAAATATTAACTGAGTGTATGATGTACCGCATACTAAACCTAAATACAATTACTTATTAATTGCACTTTTTTTTACAAAACAAGGAGTAGAAGGCATGTTAAAGGGAATCATTGATCAGCTTCCACATCTTAATCTCATTATGCCCAAAGTTAGTAGTAAACAAGGGGTGGACTTTCCCCCATGCAAATTAGACAAAAGTATGGAAGCTGATCAGTGGCAAAATTGGCAAGATCATGCTTATTAATATTTAAACATTTTTAACATTTTATATGGAGCCAGTAATTGCAAATATCACATGCAATACTATTCTGGTTGGATTTACAAGGTAAGTTACTTATTCTACATGAATATTTTACAGTCATTTAAAGTATAAATTACATTAAGCAAAACAATACTAATAAACTTTTAAGTTGTTTTTAGTAGTGGTAGTTGTTTAAGCAGATGTTGCAGGTCATTGTCATTTTTGATACTAAATGTTGAGCTCCCATCATTTTCTTTTATAAAGGTTGTTCCATTTCTTGTCCAGATGTATCTTATTTTGTTTGCTTTACAGTATGTTCTACATTTTATGAATCTGTCTTTGTTACTCTTGGTTAGGCTTTCATTAATATATATTCTTGCTTGGCCGGTGGGTAAATTTTCATTGACTTGCCTTAGTTTGGACCGACTACCATATATGTTGTCTCGTATCTTCCGACTTAAAAATTTTGCAATGATAGGTGGTCGTGGTCGGTCATGTGATGGCTTAGCCAGTCTATGAGAGACACTTATGTCATTCTTGTTGATGGGCAAGCCAAGTTTCCTTACAGTGGCGACTACCAGATCATCAGTCGACTCATCAGCATGTGAACTTATCCCATGAAACTCTAAGCATTCACGTCTTCCATATTGTTCTAATGCATCAATTGTATTGGAGTTTTCAACAGACTTGTTTTCCAGTTCTTTTATTCGTTCTTTTAAAATTCCATTTTCATTTTTGCACATAACTGAAAATAACATATATTGTGTAATAAACATGAATAACAAGAGCGGATTGTTACCTCAGGGACCCATGCGTTTATGTTGCAGAAACAAACTACATACTAGAAAATACAAATTGTGGTTAGGGATCCTGCTCGCATAAATATATAGCATACAAAATGTGTTTTACGAATGGTGCTTAAACATGTGGTTGACACTCAATTTTAGTTCAAGTTTCCATGCCAATATATGCAATAATCATGGAGTAGTCTAGTCTGGAAAGCTAATATATTACAACAGTACAAGGTTTAATGTGTATATTAATATGTATGGTGCCATTGTGGGTCGCCCATATACTTGAAAGTTGGTCCAATTACATCAAATCACCCTGTTTAAAATGTCCTTGTGTTGACTGTCTTCTAAGGTTAAGTAAAGTTTAATTATAATAAGGGAAAACTAAAAGTAGGAAAAGCGGTGAGGAGGGAAACTGCACACTAAAATAAAGATTATGACATTAGAAATAGTTTTACACGTGGGTTAAGATAAGTTTTGGGGTTGAGATCAGTCTTTAGGTCAGGGTAAAATTTAGTTTCTGTAATTTTAGTATGCAGTTTCTCTCCTTTTAGTGTTGACCATTCAAATGTGATTAGCTGGGATGAGTAATGTAAACCTGTAACATAATAGTCTGGTGTTGGCGCAATATAATTGTAGGTATCAGGGTAAACATAATAAATATTACTATTAACTAGTTGCAACATATAATAAAAACTGTAAATATCGAAATTAAATATGAGATATTGTATCTGTGAATGATTAAGTTACAAATCTTTGGTAAGCAAAGACTGTATATATAGTTGTGTTAAATATGTTGCCTAGCGTTTCTTCATTTATTTCCTGTTATGCATTGACAAGTTTCCTGATTGTGACGGGTTTATGTCATCTGGTTTCCTGTGGTTATTGTTATGGCATCAGTCTAGTACTTAAAGAAGAAAGTAAAATTTTATCTGTGTTTTATACTGTTTTGCATTTTAAGTTATTACCTCACTTATAATGTATGTTTACTGATGTCTTTCTATGTACCCGTCTTGTATGAGATTAACCTCTTTCCCAAGTTTGTACAGAAAAGTTGAATTTTAAGAGTTTAACTCGGTTGTTAAGCAAAGCTTGTCTTTTACAAAAGCCTGCCCCTCTATTTAAATAATGCTGGCCCATAACATACATCAAAATTGTTGTAATATTTGTTTTTTTTCTTTTATATATTTATTAGATAAGGCTTCTAAGATAAGTATGCAAGTTAATACAGATTTCAGAAGTATGCAATTACCAGTAAATGGCAAAATAAATGAAAGGGTTTAGCCCATAAAAGGTGGACAAAGAGAGAAGACTTGACATTGCATAATTTAAATGACAGCTTTCTCTGCAGCAATTAAGTTCTCTAGGTCATACAATAATTATTAAAGAGTGCAGTGCTCTTACAATTCCGGCAGCAAAGATACGGCGAAGTAATAAATGGAATCGAAAGAATCATGGGACAGCCTGTATGGCAATTTGCTTAACAAGGAAAAACCAGGAACAATAATTGACAAGTACAATAAGTATGCTGCCCACTATGATAAAGACCTTAGGAACCTTGGTTACGATTTACCATCTGAAGTTGCAGCGACTGTGAAGAAACACATCAACTGTAATAAATCATTTAAAATATTGGATGTCGGTGTTGGAACTGGACTCTTGGGCGCAAATCTAAGAAAACTGGGGTGTGATTGTATTATAGATGGCGTGGATGCAAGTCAGGGCATGTTAGATGTTGCTGCCAAGCTGAAAGGCGTGTACTCCAATTTGAGATGCCATATGCTTACACCTAAAAGTATTCTTCCGTTTGCCGCTGGGTCCTACGATGCTGCAATTTCGTCCGGTAGTTTCAGCCCGATGCACATCAAGAGCGAGATGATTGGAGATTTATTGCGTGTGGTAAAGAAGGGCGGGTGGGTAATAGTCACCTCCAGGGACGACATTGAGTGGGCAACATATAGAGATGAGATGGAGGCTTACATGACATCTCTGGCAGATGAAGGGCAGGTGGTTAAGGTTGAAGAAACGAACCCAAATTTCTTTGCATTTAATTATGCCCGTGACGACCCTACCACGCCTAGCCATGGGAAGTGTTATGTGATGAAGAAGTTATAAACATCAGGTTTTGATGTGACTTTATTAAATCTATGCTTCAAATAAAAAAAGGGGTTAGCATGTTTCAAAATTTAATTTTATTACTGGGCAGTTTTCAATACATCTCTTGTAGATATATGGCTATATTATCTTAAGAAAATCCCCCCTCTCATATTCCTTCTAGAAGAGATCAACACAACCAATCGACACCACAAGGCTACAAAACACCCGTTTTGCTTAATTATCAGCACCCATTGTCAATTTCAATACAAATTGCCCTATTTTGTTCTTGCAAATTGAACCAATTTAGACTCGCCACCGAAAATTTGAATCTACCGTTGGCACCTATGCTATGTGCCTTACATAGTACACCAAATATCAATATCGTTTGTGTTTTCTGCAATTGTCTGTGGACATGATACCTGACGACACTTAGCCCATCTAATAAATTCGGTCTCGTTTTTACCTAATCACACTTGCAATTCAACTCCCGAGTTAAGGTTGGTTTTACAGGAACAGCACTTTTATGTCTAGAAATGTAATATTAAATAACTCTATAAAGTCCAGAAACAACGGCCCTTTGTTTTAAACTCATATTTAAAAAATGTTTACTCTGATTGGACCGCACAACTATTTTGTGTAGGAAAGGATATTCATGTTTAATTCCGTGAAAAGGATAACCAAGGAGGTTAACACGCGAGCAATCGTCAGATCACCTCGCGCCCATCGTCGGGTTACCGGAGCTATTGCAGTGTGTTGTGTATGATTTACACTTCCCTTAAATTTGGTAGAACCCCATAATCCGCTGGTTTTAGGCAATGTCAGTTAAGTGCCTTACCCAAGGACACAACGGACAAGCTAGCGACCAGTTTTGTACCTGCAAACCCTTCGTCTGAAAGGCGACGCACTGAACCAGTAAACTAATCTGTCGGATAAGTGTACACAAGCGTCATAATATATAGTCGCTGTAACGTTTAATTAATCGTTACATCATAAAGCATATTGCACAAAACATTGAAACGTGAAAAATTAAAATGTATTTTACATGAAGAGGCAAAAACGATATGCTGAACGACTTATCGACGTGCGCTACCTTGCGATAAAAAGTCACAATCAATAACGGACACTGGAGGGCGGTATGAGTAATATTTGGCTAAAATAAAAGAAAAAGTTTTGTTACAAAACATGAGAAAACCGAACTTGAGATTCTGATAAATATAAAAAAATATTATAAAATAATAGCAGCATTCATGCGTTAGGGAATTTCCCACTGTCATGATAATAGCTTCTTTTGTTTGCAAGTAACGCAACAATAGCGTTTGTAGTGCTGATGACGACACATGCTCGCTGCTGCCACCAGACGACAATTCGCGTAAAAAGGTAAATCCTTACATTCCTCCATTGTGGGTTCTGTTGGAAAATTAAACATTTTTTACAATTGACACAATTTGTGAACACAGGTAAATTCTTAAAAAATACTGAAGCAACGTCTCAATCACCTACAACACATAGCTTGGGTTATCTAACAGTGGAACAGAATAATCCATGGCTCGTGTTATAACCGCCATTTCGCCCCCCACCACCTGGATAATCATGCGTGCTACCGTAAGTCTACAAAAACTGCATTTTCCCAATAAGGTTTTGTCACTAAGACCGTTTACTGTATATACATCGGTCTCGTTAGCCATTCGACCACACGACCGTAGCACTAAAACCGCAAATACGGAACATTTAAAATAAAAATGATATCACTTACTCGGTAACACTTTAACTACGGCGGAAGCTTGCAGTGTTGTCAGTTTGTTTCCTTTAGTGCTGACCATACACGAATAATTTCCAGAATCACTGATTTGCGATCGCAGTATACGAAGATCTCCCCAAGATTTTACGACATAATGGTTGTCTATAACATCATAACAGTTAATGCGGTTCGTCATCCAGGTACTAAGATTATTAGGATAGAATAGGATACTAATGTTTATCCCCGTGAATGAAAAATAAAGGGGTTTAACACACGGCAATCGTCAGACTACCTCGCGCCTACCGTCGGGTTACCGAAGCTAGTGCAGTGTGTTGTGTTTCACACGTTTCTTCTTAGGTCCAACAGCCCGTCTTGCGTGCCATATTTTTTAACTAAACCAATCGTGTTGACCGGAAAGAAATTGCACAACCGACCTGTGTGAATGGGATCACCATCCTTGCTCCACGATATCGTTGCCGGACCTCCTCGAATCCGACAACGCAGTTTTACTTGTCTGCCTTTGGTCACCGTCGTGTTTTGGGGTTTCACACGAAAACGTATTATCCGACCTGGAATGCCGCAATGATTTTTTATTAAATGATTAAAGAATCATGTACATGGACTCTATGTACGGGTATCGTCCGATACCTCGTGTCCACCGTAGAGTTAATAGGGCTATAATGTGCCCCGCGTGTTTTTTATTATAACTTTGCACTTTTTATTTACCTTAGTATAACCACTGATATATATTTACTTTTGTACTAATAACTCTTAGTTCACTTCAAAACAGTTTGTTAACGTTATCATTTAATATTCTTGTATAAGTACTTTCTCAAACGAACCTTAATCGTGATTGTATTTTTGCAGGGGGGCAGTCTAATCGTGTCACGCTATACGTTGGATAAAATTCCTCGTGTCTGTAACCGACTGGTGGTTCTCGCATAACGGTTAAAATATATTTTTACACAGTTTTACAATTAACATAAACACAATAACTTGTAATGCTGGCACACTCCAGCGAACTCACCAGTTAGGATGAGTCGAAGGTTTAGTCTTTTCTCCCGGGACGCAGAGTTACTTGCTACGCATGCGTACCTCCCTACGTCACTCTGCTTCACATTTGAGATGATCAAGTCGTTCGATCTTCTGCTTATCCGGGAACTACAATGTGCTGATAGTTGGTGTGGGAATTTGAGCGTTAAAGTCTATGATTATCGGGGCGACCGTTAAAGTCTATATAATCATCGGGGCTCCAGAATATATTTGTATCGGGATGAAATGAAAAAATCACTTACTTGTTAAAATAAAGCTCACGGCCAGATTTTAACCAACGGATAACTGGGGGTGGCGAACCAATTGCCGGGCACGCAAGACGGGCTGTTGCACCTAATTTCACTTTGATTGATGTGTGACTGGGAAGCATTCGAAGCCAACCTACATGAAGAAAAGTGTGGATTGAGTAACTTATTGTGACAGAAATATACTTTCCGAAATATACTTTTATACTTTCCGTGCACTATTCTATCGTTTAATGGTAGGCTATGTGCTATTGTAGCGGAATACAGAAAACTAATGAGCTTGTTTGACTGCCAAATGTTTAAAACACGCAAATCGCTATATACATGTGTTTATGATAGCTAACCCTATACTAAATTTCTTAAACAGCTTTCAAGAAAGTTTCATACCAAAAGACTGTACCGAGGCACTTAACTGAAAAAGAGTGCGCTACGACTAAGCTCTTTATAAATATTGAATCATTCTTTAACTTTTCCATCGACCAAGACATATAAACCATCAACTCACTAGTCTTGGCCACTGGACGATTGCTCCGCACACACACCGCTTCGCAGAACTCTCTTGTTCCGAAATTATTCTCATTTCCAGCACAGCCCCCGAACGTGAAACTTTTACATGCGTGGTCAATCTCGTCATAAAACCATCGCTCGAATCGACCAAAGCACGGACCTCGCTCAGTCTGCATCGAACAGAACTTCGGTTGTCTGCTGTGTTTAGCGACATCCAGTGTGCGTACGTTTAAACTAAAAGCCTCGGTGACGTCACGCAATGGCAACCGGGAGATTTTACTTTGAGGAGTTGTAGAGTCTGACAGGAATACAAGTGTTCTTCTTGTTGTCTGTGCTGCTGTAGGTTGTCTTCTTGTTGTCTGTGCTGCTGTTAGTTGTCTTTTTGTTGTTGGCGGTGTTCTTGTTGTTGGTTGTATGTATGTTCGTGTCGTTCTTGTTGGTTGTGTTGCTGTTGTAGGCTGTGCAGACGGCAATGTTCTTGTTTGACCGGTTGTTGTTTTTACTGTTAAATTGACAAACATTAGGCAAAGTCCATTGCGCTTTATTCGGGCGGATATTTACATTAGCTACATTATAGTAGAATATTGCGGCGGTTGGCAGGTACTACCACACATCTTGTGTGCTACATAACAATTACTGTGGTGTGTTGTCATCAGGCTAACCATTCAAATACACCAACCTTGACCATCATTCACAGTGTGCAGATAAATTTAGGTTTAACTAAACCAGAGTATTGTAATGTGACTAAATTGTCCGCCCCAAAAAAAGATTATAAATATAGCTCAAGGCGCTTTTGGATCAGGTAACAGCTGCGTCACAAGCATACGATCTCGCGTCTCGACTTACCATTTGTGACATCACAGACGGCTTTGCACTCGTTCTGGCTGTCATAGCGATTCCGATTGCCGTGGCAACCGCCATACCAGAAGTGTTGGCATTGTGACGTAACAGGGTTGAAGAACCAACGTGAAACCCATGACCCACAGAGTGACCCACGGTCCATCGTGACGTAACAAACATCTATTGGTAGAATGGGGATTTGTGAGTGGAATCATTTGTGAGTGGAATCATTTGTGAGTAGAATCATGTGAGTGGAATCATTTGTAATTGGAATCATGTGAGTGCAATCATTTGTGATTGGGATCATTTGTGAGTGGAATCATGAGGATAGTGATCGTTCTTAATGTTCGAAATAACATTTCTACTACTGGTAATGCCACGCCGTTGATAATAGTGATAAATGGGTAGTAAGTATACATATGCAACCAATACAACTACCATACCGTACTCTGGGCATCCAAAGTGGTTCGGGCCACTGGCAGGTTGAGTTCCATCATTACAACAACCGTGTTCCGTTGTATGGCAATCGTTGGACCTGGCTGCAGAGGCACTTTCTGAAAGAAGAAGGTTTTTCCTGTTATACGGCTTGGCTGATTGATACGTGATATTGATGATACTGATATTTATCATACACACAACACGGCATAAGTTGTTATACATGATTTACAACATAGTTTTAAAGGACAATCATCTCTGAAGGGTTTGGAATTATTAGCTATTGAACATAATGGTGATGGATTGTTTAAGGAAAATTAGAAAAAATATTTTCTCAGATTGTCCACGCGAACGAAAAAAACGCTATAACACATCATCATAACAGCTCCTGTAGAGATTAGGATTGCTGGAACTATTTTAAAGGGTTTCCTTTTTTGTCACTGTTAACACGTTCACTTTCACGCATTTGAATCTAATAAATCAAAAAGGTTTTCAAAGGCACAACCAAATGAGCAACCAGGGTAAGAACAGAACCTAAAACATCTTTCGACTCGCGCGCATTGATTTTTCATCTATGTCCATTGTAGGTTCGGCCCTTATACCTTTTTTATAATTGGTTTATGTATCGGTCGCTTTAACCATTCGGCCATGCGACCATATGTTTTCCAAGGCAAAAGACGATTTCCCACCTGCTGGGCAATCTTGGGTGTTGCAAGGTTCAGCTGTTGGGGGTTTCCGTAAGTTGATACAGTTTTCGGCAGGGCGAAAAGTGACCTCGGATAAACACATCACGTGACGAGTTCGTTCCCCGCCACCACAGGATGTCGTACAAGAGCTCCAACTTCCTGGATGAAAATAAAAATTCAAATGCTTAGAAGCCAATGGCAGAAATAATAAAATTTGCATATCCATATTCTGGATATAAACATGTTCCTATTCCATTTAATTATTTCGTTGTCATCAGTGCAACTGCTTACCGTAGAACCATGAAATCTGGCATGGAGGTCCCTTGCAGTGTTTCTGAGCTTTAGGTTTTTCGCCACCACAATTTTCATCTGGTAACACTGTCTTTACCCCGTTGCGCAACACTACACACTCAACACGGCGACTTTGCATTCCCGTGCCACATTCCGCAGAACACTGTATGACATCACAACAGCTATTATGAATGACCAAAAGAAAAGCACAGTAATTAATGTGAAACATATTTACACCCATGAAACTAAAGTTTTGGACTTCTGTTCCACAATTTTGCTCTAGTTTTTAATTAACGAACCATAAAATATTAAAGAGAAAATCATAGCATAACTATAGACCAATTAGTTCAGCTCTAGGAGTGTCAGACGAACCGCCGAAAGGTAAAAGTTAGAAATCAGTCTCTGACTTGTCGGTTTTGCTTTACTTACTAAACAAACTTTAGAATGTCTCTGTTGTAATCAACACTTTGTAATGACTTCGCTAACCCGGTGGTATGCTCGAGGTAATATCACATTTTCCTGCGTTTTCTCACCCCAGATAAAACTTCTCCTAAAAGTTGTAAAATTAGAAAAAAAACTTTAATCACACCTGAGTCCACTCTCCATCTGACCAATACGGACAGGGGACTTCGTTACATCGTTCCTGATTGGTAGGTTTGTTGCCAAGGCAACTTACGTCAGCAACACGTGTCCTGGATAATCCAAATTAAGCATTTAATATCACACGGTTTAAATACAAGTCAGGAACATACCTAACCACCTTATATGTCGTTCACTTGATGCTTTACATAAAACTAGGTTCAAGCAATGACCGCTAAGTGCTTTTCTCAAGGACACAAGAGATTAGATAGCGGTTTGTTTCGACCAGCAACCTAATACAGCGCGCTTCTAGTAGATCTATACCACATGATATATAAATCCAGATATAAAGTTTTGTGGATTACACTACTGTGGATGGTGGTTGGTTGTGTAATCAATTTGCCTGATCGGTTATGAAATCAATTAACCTACTTTTATTAGCTTTTTTCAGTACAACATATGTTTGGTTGTATAGCAGTGTATTGCAATCTCATTATTTTAGATTACCTGTTATCCTGTAAACACTGAACTTCTCTTGTCTTGATCCCGCCGTTACATGATACACTGCACACTCCCCACTGACCCGACCACCATCTGCACACAAAAATGTATGTAACATATATATTTATATATATGCAAAACAGCAGTTATGTTTTAAAAATTCTAGGGAGTAAAATATATTAAATAAACACGTATTGAGAAAAAAATGATTCTGAATGACATCACACTGTGTGTATGATTTTTCTCAGACTATAAGTTTTGGATCCGTGATGGGCTTGTCACTATTACAGTCTTTGTATAGAAATCGTAATGTGTGTTCGATCAGTTAAACAGTCAAACCAACTAATATGCAGTTGTACGGTCGTGTGGTCAAACGGGTGACTCGACCAATACCTATATACCGGCTGCTAAACAAAAACGGTCGAAGGAGTCGAAACTTGGCCGAGTAAAAACATAATAATAAAAAAGCACAGTAAGCTGATTAGTGACCTCACCTTGGGCAACTTTGTTCGTTACAGCGACGTCGTCCGACGGGCCGCGGTGTTATTTTGCACAGTCTTCCCCTCACGTGATCTTGGCCTCGGTAACACCGCACGCGACGTCGCTGAGTACCTGGGTTCAAAGGTCACATACAGTCTGTGTCAGCTTTTATCGCATACGGGATTATGAGATGTTTTCCCGTATATTTAACTCTGGTATAAATAATTAAATCCACTCCAGCAACTACACAAAGCCAAACATATGCAAACTAGCTTTTAAAAAAAATATAGCATTTGAGTAAAGATCCCTACGGGTAATTATGCTGTACAGTAATTCAGGTAGTAATTGTCCAAGGATAATTGCCTATAAGAGATAACTACGTAGGTACCAATTTAGCCCACAGCCTAGGAACATTATATACTTCAGAGCAAAACGCACGCTCGCGGGTGCTTATGTTTACTGGTGTGACGCACGCCGTACGAGTAAGAATTTACTCTTGCAAAATAATAAAAAAACTAATTAACGTTTACCCCGACCGTTTTCTATTCAACTGGCGTATAGGGGAATAAAAACAAATCCTTATCATTGCGACCGTTTTTATTATACACATGGCGCATCCGACTACTTGAGTCTATATTACTCCCGTTACTCGCGTGCAAGATTTACTCGCGTTACTCGCGTGAGCTTCCACTAATTTTTACTCGCCTGAAATTTGATGAATTTTTGGCCCTAATGGTAAGTATAATTAAACCACCTTCCTAAGCCCTGACCCCCATACCCCAGCTGTTAAATTATAGCGTAACAATCAAGTAACCACCTCCTCCACATTGGTGGCTGCAAACGCTCCAATTTCCAACCTTCCACGTGATTTCAGTTGTAACCGGCAAGTTCCCGGGAATAACGTTAGGCGTCACTCCCAAAGGGAGATAGTAACTGTATCTGATCTCCTTGTTAGGTTCCTGCACGATAACCTGAAATTGAGGTAGGGTTATTCAACTTCTTGTTGGGAGCATATACTATAGTGGGGGTCTGGGCTATAGACCTATTCATTCGTGTTGCGTGTGGGATAGGATATTCATGTTTATTCCAGTGAATGGGAAACCAAGAGAGTTAACACACGGGCAATCGTCAGATCACCTCGCGCCCATCGTCGCGTTACCGGAGCTATTGCAGTGTGTTGCGTGTGTGATTAATACGTTCCTTAATTTAGTAGAACCCATATATGAGTGGAACTTAACCGATTCGTTTTTTTAACAAATAAAGCTATAAAGTATCTGGTAGGTCATTTAATCAGTATATAAGCGTCCGTGCTCTACAAGCAATCGACAGGAATATGTTGTTCTACCTACTACTGAAATCGAATACGATTAAATACTGCATGATTTGATCTTAACCAGCTATAGTTTCAGTCTCATTTGGCCCCATTCGACATTTAGTTTTTTTTGGGGCGTTGAACGAAATACCGAATACATACAAAGTGATATATTCTGGCTCGGTATATATTCCCACTACTTTCAAACGGGAAAAATGCTTCAATAGAAAAAATATTGTTCTCAATCGACAAAATAAAATATTAAATGGAAGCTGTACATCTCGAACACGAAACCTTAGATTGGCGAGGGATCTTGGTGGAACTAATTCCGCAAAAAGTAGAACATAGAACAAATGTATCCACATCTACATTATCAGCCAAGCAGAAGTAGATTTAAAAAAATCAACCACTCACGTCTATTAACAATTTCTCCATGGTCGGTCCGAGTGATGACAGTGACTCTGGCGACCTCATGCGGTAAGGTTTCCTTCGGTAGGTCAACGTAGTCCCCGCCACACGAAACGTACGAGAGTGGTTAATTTGCCATCCTCCATTCACTAAGTAGCTTCCTTGCGCGTCTTTTACCGCTGAAAGAGTTGTTTGGATTATGTAATTGATATTCTGCTACGGTTACACGTGTAATGAAAACTTACGTTGTCCCATATAAGCGGGTAAAACCTTATGTCATTACAACTAACACTACGGATATGTCACAGTATCACGATCTCTATCGTTACGTCTGATTTCGTTTAATACCACACGTTGTCACATCATATCTCGTTCACAATACCACGTAACTTACCAAGGTAATTTCTGGACGGTCCATTTTCTGCTATTTCAATGTTAGTAGCAGAAGCGGGGACTTCCAGGAACGTTGTGTAACCTGCGACACAGAATTGAAGGAAACACGAAACTCAAAAGGCCAAGCGCTATCGAACGAAAATCAAAATCTAAAATATAGTTCCCTTGTTCGGTTTGGGAAACATTTGGTCCGGTTATTTAACCTAACTTCTTAAGTACACAGCAACATGTATTTTTGCGTATGATGAATATATTTATATGACATCACAGTGCATTTAATACGATATTTTGGGCACCCTGTGTGAACGACAACAATGAATTACACAAAACATTGCAAGGTACCTGGTGGCAATCTCGCAGTGTTGAAGACACCATGGACTCTGTAACATGATGACCCGTCCCCTCCACATTCCCTGCATACATCCTCCCTCAGACCAGATCCTAACATCATGTCGCAGCCAACCTCCTGCGTCATCAACACGTCATTTTTTTGTCAAGATTTAACGAGTTTTTGAATAAGGATAGGATAATATATTCATGTTTATCCCCGTGAATGGGAAAACCAAGGGGTTAACACACGGGCAATCGTCAGTTCACCTCGCGCCCACCGTCGGGTTACCGGAGCTATTAATTGTAGTGTGTTGTGTATAATTCACACGTTCCTTCATTTTAGTACAATCCATTAAGCCGCTGGGTTCAGGCAATGTCCGTTAGGTGCCTTGCACAAGGACAAAACTGACTAGCTATCGCCCAGTTTCGTACCTAAAACCCTTCTGCTGAAAGGCGACGTACTTAACCACTAAACTAATCTATCGGATAATTAGGTGGATATCGTAAACGTTCGCAAAAGAAAACGTCATTAATTAATAATTTGCAACAGTTTGGCTCAACCAGCAAAGTCTTAGACATGGGTAATCTATTGTGCAAAAAAGTGAAAACAATCGCAGTAGATTGGTACAGTAATATAACCGTTAGGCGATATCAATAAGTACATAGAGTCGTAAATCAATGGTAAACAGCAAGTGTGGTTCTGTGTTGTTTTTAGCAAACAATGCTAAAATCGACATAATGAGATTTAGCACTACTGATGTATATTTACACTGTTTTTGGGGGGCACAATGGGTTTCCGTTCACGTGCTGTTTGTCCACAATCTTGTTTGTTGATTGATTGTCAATCAAAATGACAAAGTGAAGGTACAATTGACTATTGATGACAAAACAATACAAATTGACGCCCGAATAGAATTTATTGTCTTACGCTATTAGTTAACAAAGGCATTGTTAGAGAAATGAATCTATTGTTCGTTGTTAGTTCTGTCTATTAGCTAATAATAGGGGTTGTTAATGAGGAAGTGTGACGTCATAATTAAAGGGAAACAGCTACGAATTAAACGAATCTGACACTTTTCCAGAATTAAAATGTAGCCTTAACACTTGTATTATGGGACTCTAATTTCAAGTTAGTAACGATGATTTAATTAAAACTTATGTTGTAAAAGTCGTTTGACCTACTTCTGACAACTTTGAATAATACACTATGTTTGAATAATACACTATGTCAAACTAATCGCTGTGAGTAAGAAACTATCGCACTTTATTTTATTTTTTATTAATTCGTTGTACAAAAGCTTACAATGTTGCAATGGTAAGTCTAAGTTTACAATGGTAGTTCTAAGTGTTGCATCGATCTGTGAAACAAGAGTATTTAGTTACTACGGTCTCCTAATAACAGAAAGCGCTGGGTTTGTTTTGGTCATTTTCTGGGGTTTGGGCGAGCGCGGCTGCTGCGGTTTCAAGGTTGTGTTGGTCACTCCGACTTAGCTAATCTATCAACGGGAAGCGAAAGCATAAACTTCGTCTCACTCAGTAGGTCATAGGTCAAATCGGTCGGCACACTCTAGATGCGGGAGGTCAAGTTAGTGGCTGAAAGGTTAGAGCGTTCTAGCGCGTAGATTTGTCAAGTATGCGGGCAATGTCAAATGGAGTCGTCGGGTTCATTTGGTCTGTAATACTGCTGACCAGTTGCCGTTCGTTTATAATATGAGGCAGAACCGTGAGATTTTGGCGGAAAACTATAAACTTGATATATTTAATTGGTGTTTAAAGATAAAATTATATGTCATCCGTACAATGTGACAAAAATTCGTCGGTGGGAATTAGGTGTCTTTGATATCAATGGACAAAGCCTGACTTCATATCCATAAGGATATAAATAAATCAATCATCCTACAGTGCAATAGCTACAGTAACTTTAACATGGTTTAAAGAATAAACCATAATGCAAACAGAACAACCACCTGACAAGTTCCATCCACACAAACGTCAAACGAGTCGGGTCGACATCTTGTTCCATCCACCACTTTCTCCAACATCTTCAGGAAGAATACTTTCTCCTCTGGTTGACAGTGCAGCTGACACGGGTTGCTTACTGAACCTAAAAGGCAACCGCAAGATCTAGATATATTTGCGAAAAATCTTATCTTAAGTCAAAATGCCTTAACGAAAACTTTAGTATGTTAATTTTTACTTTATTTGCTGGCACAAGTTTCGAGCGTGCGATGTGCTGGTCACATATTTGATTATTATGGCCTGTGTATAAAGCGGTCGCGCTAATCATTTGGCTAATTGACCGTTACTGCTAAGTTTTATTTATTTTATATTTATCTTTACCGTACCCTGAATTGCAAGTCAAATTATTGTGTTTGAATAAGAAACTGATAATCCCAATAGTGGTGAAATGTATATATATTTACAACAAAATGACTTGCAGGTCATAGATTAATTATTCTTTCAGAACCCCAAATAGCTGTTATTAGTTATTTATCACAATATTTCGCACAAGTTTTATATTTCCTAAAAAAGTGCCACACCCAACTATTCGTTGTCAGCATCAGCACAAATGTTATAAAAATAACGAAAGTCTAACAAGTACAAACTGTCCACAAATATTTTATAACAAACTCGGACCACCACAGGATACTTTGTCCATTTAGAAATGGCCCCAGCGAAAATCCCATCCCGTTTCCTACTACAAAATAAAGGTGATGGCAAAATGCGTAAGACGTGATTGTGAACTTTTCTTACTTGTTTCTATAACATCAACCCAGTTTCTGGATAAGAAGTTTGGCCTTCGGAAGAACTTGAGCGCTCAAGTGCTGCCTTTTAAAACACATTTTCGCGTCAGGCGAAATTCTTGAATCGCGCCAAATAGAATTCGAATGTGTAAACGGGTTGTATCGACACCTAGTATCGTGTTCGTGGGAACGTCTGGCCTCTGTTTACCCCTAACCAAAAGGTTGGGGGTATATACATAACCCGCAATGGGTTTAACGTTTTCTGAATGTTGGTGACATATTTATGGGGCGCGATCAGTTTGCGTTTTCGAAATGACACAATTTGATGACGTGATAATAAAGGTTTAGGTCGGAAGAGAGAACTGTTTAAAAATTCCCACGCGTGCACTGTGACGTAGACAATGGGGCAGACAATTAGTCATTGAATTCTAGAAGTAGCGAAAACGAAGGTTGACAATTAGCAAATAAAAGTTGATATAGTGTCGCTGCTTGCAAAGACTCCCAAGTAACATCTTACCATTTTAAGTGTGAATTAATAATTAGATCTCGCGAGCCCAATGTGCCACAGTTTTGTTGGGCCAATTTTGAACCAGCGATAGCATGATAATGAGGTCGGTTTAAAATGGATGGGCGGTTTGGGTTAATACGATCGATAGATATAAAGCACAAACACCTGACTTACTACCAACGTATGGTTTCCAGGTGTGACGCCTTCCAACGAACGATTGGTTGTTGAAGACGGAACATTGCTCGGCGCGGAAATCAATGGATCCATAAGGACAATCCTGTAGCATAGATGAGTATTGTTATGCTGTATAAACATATTTCCAAAACTATTTATTGTATACACGCCATAGAACTATGATCTTTATTGGTTAAGAGCCTTTTACGAACCATACAGACGAACCATATATTTTTATAGTGTACAAACCATACAGAAGAATGTTCTTGTAAAAGATCCTTAGTACAAAGAATACTGGATATGAGCTCCACTTTACAACCCAAAGATCCAGTTTGTGCAACCTGGATTAAAGCTCCACACTGCAAACTCGTTCATATAGAATCGAAGCATAGCCTGAATGTAAGGCGCCCTTACACAGGACACACTTTCGCAACATTTCCAAAATAAACAAACTTCACGGGGTTGTTACTAAGGCGTGACAAGTCATACAGTAATAACATTGCAGCACTTCAGCCACAACATATCAATAGCGCCTCAATTTCAGACACACTTTTAGTTTTCATAAAGAAATATTTTTAGCCTAAGCCCATATCAGGTGTCTAAACATTACCTGTATATAACAAGAGCTATATTTTCGACTTTGCCCAATGCACTCGTCGTTGCCATTTCGCCTGAAAATGTTTATTTGTTGTAAAACATGGAATATTTGTTGTACAAGTACCTGCACGACAGTTAAAACACTTAGAGAATGCCTGCTGCTCGTGGTATGTGACTCCACCGCATCACTAGCTCGACACAGGGACACGGGTGTGCGCGAAATTGCAACAAAAGTTTGGGTCGGTCAGCTCACCACCCGGAAACATTACACGTTTGTTAAATTGGACTCCCGGTGACGCGGTGTCATGCGCTGGGAACCTAAAACCTTTTGCGTTGCTTTGCTGGCCATGAATAGACAGCGAATCTAGAACGTCGTCTCGCAATTATACCTATGACGTCACAATAAAGGCATCGAAGCAAGTCGGCTCCGATTTGTCTTACAATTTTTGTTCCAAGTTCAATTCCCTTATTTCCGGCACCGGAAAAGAGATTTTATAGAACAACAAAGACACCGGATGACGTCGGTGCCGCTTTTCTTCCGAACGCGGCGCCGATTGTCGCACTAATTTACATGCTTGTGATGTCATACAGAAGTTGTTTATTCTTTAGCTTTTACGATTTCCAGGTGGCTAAGAAATGCAATTAACCAATCTCCAGTACATCACAAGCAAAAGTGGCAGACAAACCCCCAATTACCTGACATTGAGACACTTTCGCTGCATAAAAGTGACACCGCCGCCACAAGTCCGACTGCACGGTCCCCAGCGTCCCCACGGCCCCCATCCATCCTCGTTCAATCCCGTCTCGTTCGATTGCAGGGTCTAAAACGAAAGTCGAATTAAACTCCCCAATATTTTATAAACAACCTAAGTGTGAACAATTCCCAGGTGGCTAACGACACTATTATGACGTCATAAGCACACCAACGGAGCGTGACGAGCTGCTGAACAAACCACTTATATTGGTGGCCCGGTATTTTAAGTCCCACGAGCAAACATTGTAGGGATATTTTAGCCGGTAAGCTCGTATAATTCAATATATGTCAATCACTTCCACTACACGACTGTTAGATAAACCTCGATATGGCTTTTTAAACATAGGCGGCTTTTTACTGTGGCGTCTAAACATTGTCAATTAAATAAACAATCCCTCATTATCTTCACAATACTGTTCAATAAATTAAAATTTAGTGACATCTTAATGAAGATCATCTTTGCAACATTTGTGCCGGAAAATACTCCTTGGGTGGGTATTTCACCCTAAATTGGCATCATTTCTCAACACAGGGTCGTGAGCCCCTGGGCAAAATGCCCAATTTGCTATACAGCGATCACTTAATGGATCATCAATCTTTAAAAAACGTCAAATTGTCGTCGCTGAAGAACTCCCGCCATGTTTTCGTTGTTAATTTTGAACAAATGATTTATTCTTGTATCGACATTTCGTTCGATATTTCTATTTAATAATTTATCATCCAAACAAAATAACATTAACAAGTATAAAGCATATCTACAGAAGTGAAATCTTTATGCTCGTACATTCCTATGTAGGAAACAAATGAATATGTTAAATTGCTTTACGTGCAAAAGTTTTTGCAATTTGACCTTTATGTAGCGAGATTAATACACAAAAGAGACATCTTTGTAAATTGGCGCTTATATCCAGGTTGAATCATGTTTAAAAGTGGCCTTTACAAAGTAAAGTATGTATTTAAATTGTTTTATGTACACAAATGATTAACATATTTGTAAAGTTTGGTTTATATGTAGATTTTTTGCACACATATTCTAGCGATCTTTCAAAATATTGGTACACGGTCATACTAAGCATTTTTCACAACCACACAACACACTAGAACAACCACGTTAACCAAGCGACTCCTTTACATGAGAGTTCTTGCCTTTTATCTTCCAATGATACTACATTTAAGCCATGCCAGGAGTTGAACTATACATGCTTCTAAATAAGCGGATATGGAGATTCATGGAAACAAGATCCTTGTGGTTTTTGGTCGAATTAAAATTGAACGCTGCTCTATTATTTAAAATCTTTGACAACGATTGAAGTTCTTGTAGGAAAAGGAAAAGACTTGTGTAATTGGCACCGCGAAAACAACTTGAATACATGTGAGCATAATTATCATCGTGCGGTTTAGCGATGTAATAAATACTTGTTGATCGCGGCGTAGCTATCGAAGATGGTTAAAAAACCTTATAGAAGATAACTGACATTACAATGGTTTATTTGGGCGTCATATAAACGAGTAATGCCGCTTTTTAGTGGGGCTGGTTCAATACGATTACCCGGGCCGAATTTGGGCCGGACTAAGGATAGACGAACAGGTATATTTATATCGTCACGAAGTAATAATTATCATATCAATTCTCGAGTTCGTGGAAAGCTTCGTTAACAAACGAAAAATCGAAATATCAAAGACACTTCGCAGATCGGCTGCTATCGCGGAGTTTCTTTGTTACGTGATGAGTCATAACAATGCCAGACCCATCGCGAGTTTGCGATTTCCTCTTGTCTACAACCTGACCTGCTGTAAGGTGGGATTTAAAAACCACGATCGGACGCCACACGATGCTTCACAAACAAAGAACTCGTTGCCACAAGTACAGGCCACGCGGATAAATGCACCGCCAACCCATACTTGGTATCAGAAGGCAACAGAAACTAACCTGGAGTCACGTATCCAAAGAAACTATACGCTGGTTGTACGTACTGCAAACGCAGTGTTTCCCAACATTACACTTAGACACCACGTTAAGACGCCACGCCACGTATACATACATACCACACGTTTGCCACGAGAAAGATAATTAGGATAAACATACGGAGGCGATAAAATCAAAGCAATCGATCAAGACGTCTATATGTTAGTAAACGCAATTTAAACTCTTATACGATTTTTAATAAGCGTAATATTTATCTAATTACTTACCAGAACTGATAAACCGTAGCAGTATCCAGTAAATAAAAGAAGAACGAGATAACTTGATAAATTCCGCAGGAAATCCATCACCTTATCCCGGCAGTCGAGCTTAATAATCGCCAATGTTGAAAAGAGACCTCTCTGCGGTAGAAATGGTCGAATAACTAATCAACGAAGACGCGACTCTCGCCTTCCCAACTTTTTTCTTCGAATCGCGAAGTGGTTTTCGCGGTCGAAATCAATGTTTGTTTGTTGTATTAATACAATTGCATTATATGGACTGTTTTATGAGAAAACAAATAATAACGCAAGTGTGGTTCTTTGTCTTGATCGTTGTTGACATTTTTGTGATTTATTGCGTCATAATAAATACATTCGAAAGTTCGAAGCATCAGCACTATTTTAGCTGACGTCACCAAAATATGGGAGAGATGATTATTGTCTGGTTTACCAATGTTAAGTGTCACAATGGCCATTGTTTGTAAACAAAATAAATATATACATTTGAAATTCATTTCTTGTGCGTCATTAAAGTGTAATTAGATAGGGGGTTTCCCTGTATCAGGAAGTCAATTGTTGCGAAAACAAACAATAAATAAAGAGGCAGGTAATGACGTCATTAAATTCGACTTGATAATACAAAGGTAGTTAGCTCTCTAGCACAGAAAGCGGATGACACAGTGGTGTTTTTAATGGAGCTTCTAGAGTTCGACACGGAAGGAATATTGTGTCTATGCTTCAAGGAACTTTACGAAATCTGTGGATGTGACTGGTTTGAAAAAAATGTTCGAAACAAATTAAATTGAACTGAAAATTAACGAATTCAGGTTTAATTAAACACTCGCCTTATTTGTGTTTTAAACGAAATGATTTATTTGTATTAAAACTACAGGGGAACCACGCTTACCTGACATCCTATGGGACCGTCATCAAGCGGTCGCTTTAGCGGGATGGTCGTGTTAGCGAATTTTGTATATAGCAATTTATCAAGTTATGGCCCTTTAGTGACCTTTTTTAAAGTTTTACCTTGGAAGGAAAGAAACCCGTCTCCGTCGCTATCCAGTCGCTTCACAATGGACACTATTTCGTCATAAGTGAAGCGAACATCTGAGCCATAACACAACGCCAGATGCAAGTCTGTCACCGATATCAAGCCGTCACGATCCTGGGCAGTGTTACGTGTTATTGATGTCAGTGCGTTGAGACGTCGTAGTATTATTACGTCATACCCGGTCCAACTGACGGAATGTCGCCATATTTTTTCTTTTTTCAAGGAATTTCCAAAATTGACCAAAATCGAAGGTTTTGCCGTTTTGAAGCTCCTGTGTTATAAAATTGTTATGTCTTATCGAGCAAATACGTCGGTCCCATTTGCTCAGTGGGTAAGTGCGTCTCGTTACAGCCGAAGGGTTGCAGATTCGCAACTTTCGCGACCGACAGCGAGTCGGTTGTATCCTTGGGCAAAGCACGTTATGGACATTGCATTTACTTTGAGGATTAATGGGCTTTACCAATTTAAAAAACCGTCTGAATAGTACACACATATATATATATATATATATATTATATATATATATATTAGTTATACGTATTTGTACAGCGTTGATAAGCGAAGACAATGTAAAAAAACTCTCAAATAATAGTTCGTATCATGCTGTATAAAACGAATAACCCGAAGATGGGTTCGAGGTGACAACCAGCCGTGTGCCAACACCTCTTGCGTTTTTTTTCATTCACGAGGTCTGGGACGAGGATAAACATTAATATACTATTCTATCATAACTACCCGACAAACCTTATTTTCTTCATCCGTCAGTGGTCGCTCGAGAGCTAAGGTAACCAACTTAATTCCATTTACGTCGATTAGGCCGTCGACTTCGTGATTCTTGAATAACGCTTTGCATTCTAAAATATATAATGACGTGATAAATATATGATTTGTCTACTAAATCATTTCCGGCGTAGTTAGTTTGTGCACATAACTAACACCGTCAAGTTACGCATAACAATTACTCACTTGCGAACTCGCATTCCTGCATTGGATCGATGTTATTGTTCTTTTCGCTCTGAAAAATCAATAATTATGCCAACATATGTGGGTGGCTATGTGTACACAAATCAACCTTGGATCGCACTATTTTTAAAGTCCTGACCATGTATTTATACACATATTAACCTTGATAAGCACACCATCTGTCCAGTAGCATTACATTACAAACGTCCAGATTATATATATATATATATACTTATTTGTACACAAAATAACGTTGATAAGCGAGTAAATAACTCTCAAAAATGTAAATAACTCTCAAATAATAGCTCGCTGCTCGTATCATGATGTATAATATAATAATATGAAACCGAAACACATACAAAAGAACAAATTAATATAAAATGTACTTACCATTCCTAAATCAAACTAAGATCCTAAAGCACAACTTCAATAACGTACTAGGGCTTTTGTCCTAACAACAAATGGCACGGTTAAACACAACAAGCTTACAACAGTACAGTCGAACACCCAATGGCTTTGATTACTCTACCACGTGCTTAACACAATGCTCGGATCTTTCTATCATTACCCAGCACTTCGAAGCAATGCCACAGTGGGAACACTCAACTCTACAATAGCCAGTCATTTACCACATGTTAAGGTAAGCTACCAGCAGATTACTAATCAAGCAAGTACAACGCTCTATATATAACCTAATTATTTCAAGCGCGCATTCATTTCTATGTGACGTCCCGAGAGGGTATTGTCGCACGACATGAGCCTCACTGGCGCAAATGTGATGTCACAAAGCAATAAATTCTTTACTCCAATATTTCGCTTAGTCATTTCGATGAAGCGTTTTTGCTTGGGAGTCTTACTTTACATAGTGTTATAGATTTTAGAACATTAAGCTTAACCTTGACATAGTATCAGCACATCAATTTACATGCTAACTCGTGAATTACACTTGCTTATCTCCTTTGTAGTGATGTGTAACATATTTACTAACATTTAATACGAACATTTGACAACCGGAAGTTACGTTTTGTTTGCACGTCTCAGTTACATGAAATTTGTAGGGGGACAGTAAGGCTTATCGTTATGGAACCTATTTTAAGCGTAGTTTTTCCGTCGTTGGATGGTGTTCACGAGCAAGAATCGAATGGATAAAATCGAAGTCGGTTTAAGTAAAAAAAAGTCGGTTTAAGTATAAACTGGGTTTGAGTTCGTGAGCTGTTAGTGTTATTTTAAATGGGTAAAAGACTGACGAACACGTGACTAACTACTTCCCGCCAATTACTCATAAAAGATGTCACGTGATGCCCACTTCCCGTCTAATAAACCTTGCATGTCAAATGGCTTCGACTGCTGTCAATAGCACAGCTCTTTTTGTGCGTTAGTGACATCATCACTGTTTACACAGGCCAGTATCTCTCAGTGTATTTGACAGGGAACGGTTTGTAATGAAGCGGGGCGGGGAAGAAGGCATACATATACCCGGCAGTTAGCTCGCAACCAGCCGCTTTGTTGCTAAGTGCGGTCAGGCTTTCTGAGGTTCCATAGTTACCTAGTTTGCGTTGTGAAGGATCGTTAGAGCGAGACGGCTATGTAAGTATGGTGTACCCGAGTCACTTGGATTGAGTTTCAGAGCGCGTAGTGTGCCAACGGTCGCTTTGTTTATAAAGTGTCTTATTTCGGCATATGAGGTCATTTCAAACTTCAAGATTAGTTTTTATGCGCTTCGTGTTTACCTGTAAAGCTATGGAGTTTAGATCGGATAAAATCGTCGATCAATTCATCAGTTCGCCGTGCGTTTTATACCGGACGCATTGCAGGCAAAAGTTAACCAATCAGCGCCCAGCCAGTCCTCGCCGTTATTCTCTCTATTATGACGTTACAATTTAAACGAAGCGCTGGTTATGAGTAAGCGTCGGTTAATATTTTATCGTTTCTTCGCAAATGCGTCATTAAAAGTCAACAAATTTGAAAAGATTGAGAAAGTTAGTTGGCAACGAAAGTCGATAAAGCAGAAGCGTGTTTTTTCTTTTCTAGGATTAATTATATTGTTTACAAGGAACCACTAGTTTAGTCACTTCTCATCTAACATAAGATACTATTACAGGGTATATTTTAAATATTATTTGCATCGACGATACTGCATTACTGCTTAAAATGGTAAGTTAATTTCTTTACTTTGTCGCAACTTGATTTGATTGAAATTTCCATTACAGGGTGACCAACTATCTGAAGAACAAATAGCAGGTAAGTGGATATAGATTGATATTCGTGCCAATGTGTGAAAGGCAAGTTATGAATAATTTATTCTACATTTCATTTTGACGCGAAAGTTCCATTCCCTTAATTGAATGTCTGTCGGTTTTTCCATGATGTTAACTTAACCGTAATTTTCCGCTTCTTGGGGTATTATCCTAGTTATGTAACTATTTTATGATAACAAAGGAGCAAATAAGTTATATCTATCTGTTTTATAATCACTTTCACCGTTTTAAATCCATCGAATGCCACTGTTACATCAAAAGTCAACTAATAACTAGATTATAACGAAATCAATAAATCAAAATATATTTCCACAGAATTCAAGGAAGCGTTCTCCCTCTTCGACAAGGACGGCGATGGCACAATCACCACCAAGGAATTGGGAACAGTCATGAGATCTTTGGGACAAAATCCAACAGAAGCAGAACTCCAGGTAGGAAATCTTAACATTACCAAATTCAATTGCTAAAGTTCGTGTAACCATTTGTATTCAAAATCACTTCGAACAATAAAAAGAAAAAAAAACATTCCAGCCAGGAAATCGACCTTGTCCTCAATGCCTTTAGTTTCCCGTCTGTCCTCCTATTTTTGTCCCAATAGAACATGAAATACACGGATCAGTGGTTGTATATTCGATGTATTAGATTTCTTTTTCCTGCTGTTATAACAGCAGTTTAATAAGACTGTACCAGCAGCAGTTCCGGTCACGTGTTTACATAACAACATGGGTGGCCGATGTTTCTTTTAATCTGTTGAATTGGAGAGACAAAGCCGTTAACAGGACTGAAGTAAAAAGTCCATATATTCAAGACAAAAAGCTGCTGAAATTGTAATAGGAACTCAAACCAAATTAGAAATGCTCATTCGGGTATCGACTGACAGTTTTTTGACAAGATATATTTCTAACGTGATCGTCTTTTTAGGACATGATCAATGAAGTTGACGCAGATGGCAACGGAACGATTGATTTCCCAGAGTTTCTTACGATGATGGCTCGAAAAATGAAGGACACTGACAGTGAGGAGGAGATTAGGGAAGCCTTCAGAGTTTTCGACAAGGTGCGAGGGGTCGTTACTGACATGTTTCATGTCGTTCAAATGTTTTCTTATGATAAAAGTTGTGCAGGTTTGCCAACAGCGAAAATCAGTCTTTAGACGTTAAGGCTTACATATGTTTTTGCAGGTTCTGATAAAATGTTTGTATAAGATCTCAGATGATGTTAGACAAGCAAATAGCGCTTCAGGCAATATGAGTCAATAAGAATTCGGCCCGCTTTCTCCTTTAATTCCCGTGGAAGACAAATTACCTGCAATTTGTGGACCTGACCACCATGTTGACAGTAGCAATAGTACAAAATAGTCTATGTTTAAGCTGTAGGTTGTTCTCCTAACCACTCGGCCACATAACTGCTCCCGTGCTGGGTATTAAACTATGTTGATTTGCAGGACGGCAATGGTTTCATATCAGCTGCTGAACTTCGCCACGTTATGACCAACCTTGGTGAGAAACTCACCGACGAAGAAGTAGATGAAATGATCAGAGAAGCCGACATTGACGGCGATGGACAAGTCAACTATGAAGGTATTGACAGAAGTTTTAAAAACTGCAGACACCAGGTGTAGCGTCGTGTATTTGAACACCCACTAGGTGTATGAGTGTGCACCTGATCAAGATACTTTAAAATTTTACATGCTTCAGTACGGTCGTGTGGCCAAATGGTTAGTGCGACCGATACATATACCAACCTATACAAAAATTGTCCAAGTAACGAGCCCATCATGGGTTCAAAACTTGGCTCGGTAAAAAAAATTACATGCTCCAACCCAGGGACATCTGGTTTGTTTAAAAAAATCCAGATTATTCACAAACTGCCATACTCCTTGATTGTGGTTTCTTATAATACAAGCTGAAGGTTTGAGCCTCACTTCATAGCTACGAGGATTATATCGAAATTACGAACCAATTACCGAGTAACAGTTTAACATTCCGAATCACGATTTTGTTCGTAAAAACGTCATTGTCATAGCTACATTAACGCACCGTAGCTTTCCGTAAACATAATCAAATCAAATTAAACAGTCGTCATTTTGCTTTTTATATTGATCGTTTTCGTTGTTGTCGTACAACGGGTCGTTCCACGCATTTACGTAACAGCTAATTAATATACGCGTAACCATAGCGTTTACGTATGTTATCCTAATTATGTTACACCGCTGAACCGCCTTACCAACCTTCCAACCTGTATTGCAGAGTTCGTTAAAATGATGACATCAAAGTGATTGGCTGCATTCCGTCTCAAACAGAAGCATTCCCCAAATACTCAGATTCGTTTATTTTTTTGTAGCCTTTATCCGTATGCAAACTCCGAAGCTGTGCCCACTTCACTTACACCGGATCGAACACAGAAATTACTTCTTAACTATTTTGTAGACGTCTAATTAACCCAATAGAACTGCACACATATAGCAATAAAAGTATCAAAGTGTCCTATTGTATTTTTGTTCTAAATTTGAAAAGGTCAATTTAATATTAGACAAAGAGATTTGAGGATAATAGGCAGCGTTAGACTAATAGATAGCTACCAAAGAGCCCGATAGAATACTAAATCTAATAATAGCTTTTTCATAAGCACCCATTGAGTGTCAGTAGAATGAAAAGGCTTAAAATTTAATCGCAATGTACTCTTCCCTTTTACAGTCAAAGTCAGCAACGGTCAAATAGTTTTATCACTTGAACTGTGGTATGTTTAATGGTTCCCACCTCCTATTCATACACAGTAATCCATTTAAAAACAGACCTGTGCCCAGCTCACTTCGGTTTCGAGTGACTTGGCCCAATAACAAAATATTTTACTTCTTTCGAGAAAGGTCAACTCAGTGTATTATTGGAATATTTCAGTTTATCCCCGCGAAAGGAAAAACGCGGGAGATATTACATGGGCAATTGTCAGATTACCTCGCGAATACGTTCTTACTCGGTATACCCGTCAGATTAGCGTACACCACAGTAAGGTTGCGAATCTATTATAGTGTGTTTTACATGACTGAAATGTTTATCCAGTTTAAATTTAACCCATTTGTCCATTGGCTGCAAGAGGTGTCCCATATCTGACTTATCCAAGAACACAAACGAATAGTTATCAAGCAGTAACGGTATGACGCGCTATATAGATTGCTTGTAACATAATATACTAAACTTGTTTCGTATACTATGATTATAACCAGTTAATGGACCTCTATGCGCGGCTAGATGTGACAAATGGCACCATCCTTACTCATTGTTTTTAAATGAGTGTTTTGCTGAGTAACAATGAAGCAGCATGTGCTAGGCTGCGCTCCGGTGTTTTCGTTTCGCTGTGAAGTTTTGGAATAGTGGAGCAGTGCTTTGTGAAATAAAGGTGTTGATTGTGCATCTGCTAGCTGTTTTGTTGGGAAAAAAGGTACCGATGTACGGGAGGGGTATATGAGCTCAAATTTTTTAAATAAAAATAGGTTTTAAGTGTAAGGTTGCTGATCCAAGCTTTAATTTTAAATTGTGAAAAATCTAAATCTAAGACTTATTTTGTCAGGATTTTAGATGACAGTCGTTTTTGTGAGGTCAGTTTGCATTGAAGAGATGTAGTGAGAATATATAGTTGAACGCCTCCTATAGCTTATACCCAACCCGGCTACACAAACGCATTTAAATAATCTGCGAAATGTCATTGCAACACAAAATTTATGTTCGATAAAAAATTATATTAAAATGTCCATTTTGTTATGGTTTTTGGTCGGTTTATCGTGCTTTACTTTATAGTACCCATCAGTCTTTGGTATTGGCAGTCATGTTCGGACAGCTGGGTGGGTGCATCAAATCACACCAGACCGCGGCCAAAAAGCTGCCACTATATTACGTGTCAAGTTCGAAGTGCCCAATGCTTGCTTGGTCAGGACCTTTTTGACCTTATTCTCAAGACTACTTGTCATGAAAGTAAACTAACTGTTATAGGTACAGCATAGTATTCTAAACTTGTTTAGTGTACTGTGGTTACAGCCAATAATAATACTGACAACGTTAGCTCAAGATTGCATTTATATCTTGCAGATAAGGTGGGTCACGTGGGTGAGATATTTCTATCCTGGCGAATGGGAAATAGTGTTGTAGGATTTATCTACAGTTTTTATAAAATAACTGGAACCATTGTCGAGTTACTGAAGCTGTTCTTGTGTAATGTATATTATTAAAACTTTTCTATTGTCTTAACCTGTTTATTAACAGGATTTCCTGCGATCTTTACAAGGTACCTTGCCAAAGGAGAGAGTCGACCAACTAGAAATATGTTAGGTTGCTACAGCCCTTTGATCGAAGTGCGACGCTCTAATCTACCAAGAAATGAGGCTGGATGAGATTTGTCTTAAACTCTTAGACCTGTATTGAACATATAGCGCCCGTGGGTGCAATCATGGATGTTATAAACTTAACGAACCAATAACCATACCTAGCGTAACTAAATGGGTTTTAGTTTGGACAAACTTGATTAACTGGAGGTATTTGCAGCATTTCTCATTAATGAATTGACTTAAGTTTACTTAAAAAGTGATTTTAAAAACTCATTAAATATTTGTAAATGCAACTCGAATTGTACTCTTAAGTCAAGTCATCGACCCGAGTACTTACAATATGGCCCAATTTTTATTTGGTGCATTATAATGAATAAACTTATTGTGGCAGGAGCTCTTCATACCGATAGCGGACGACTCATAGGATAGGATATTTATGTATATCCCCGTGAATGGCAAAACCAAGAGGATTAATTAACACACGGGTGATTTGCAGATCACCTCGCGCCCACCATCGGTTTACCGGAGCTATTGCAGTGTGTTGTGTATAACAGATACATTCCTTCAATTGGTAAAACTCGTTAATCCGTTGGGTTCAGGCAAATGTCCGTAAAGTGCCTTGCCCAAGGACAAAACCGACTAGCCTGCGACCAGTTTCGTATCTGAAACCTTTCGATTGAAAGGCGACGCATTTAACCGCCAGACTAACGGGCCGGACATATTCACCGACCGATATAGGCTTAAGTTTTTACATTAACTCGCGTTCTTTAATAATTCCGTTATATATACCACAAATTGAGGTTCTAACCGTATTATAGAGCAATTCTTCTTAACCTATGCTCTCAAGCCTCTTTCTCCCATTAAACTAAATGAGGTTTAAAACCACAGTCAATAGAGTAGATTTGGTATAATGAAGCGTATGTGTACTTTGCAGGGCGGTAGAAGTTTGAGCTCCGTGACTGAAATTCTCCAAGTCGCATGGAACGTTGGTTTACGATATCGTAGAATTAATGACAGTCGGTATATAATTAACCCCGCACGTAACAATCGACTTATCTTTCACTGTAACTCCAAGACTGCTTTCATTAAGTATTATAAGTAAGGACAGCTATGAATAAAGCTTTTTACCTCACGAAGATACAAATGAAATATTCAAATACTTTTATCGCACTTGCAACTATGTGAGCATGAGTGTTTTACAATAGCGTTTAGTAGGCTACAACATGAATCTACACGCACGGGGATGTAAACAGATCCAGCAATTAGAACTTGGGGTCAAGGAGCCTAACGACTCCCGGATAAATGCCTTTCCGATCTAAATAACATTGTAGCATCATTGAGGTTGTTTTAAATTATTTGCAAGGTAACACTGCGTTGATTTTGTGTAAAGTGGTCATTTGGGTTAATAACAAAATAAATCGAATACTGTACATTTGATTTGCAAAAGATTATTAAAATAGTATACGTAAAGATTCGAATAGATTAGGCAACAAAAGACTGCCAGTTGGTTGTCAATACCCAATAGAATATTCTAAAATTAGTTTCCCAAGTATCCTTTTAGAAGAGGTGAAATAAAAGGAATTACAGTTTAACCGCTAGACTATGCCCAAGAGCAATAAATCCTGGTAATTGGTGCATTGATAATGAAATAGGATTGTGCCACATATTTATTAAGTAAATGCGTCTGACTAGAAAGGCATTAATACAAGCTTAACAGCTTAAGAGTGTTACTTATGTGTGCAGTGGCACGTTTACAATTTATATTATCGGCTACACATAGAATGCATCGCTGTACTTGATGTGGTATTACAAAATCGATCGGGTAATATGGCCATAGCAGTGTGTGGCTATTACAAAACTCATTAAATTTGACAAAAGCCAAATGAGGGCAGCAATTGAATACCGCCGAGATAGTTCTAGGTGCCATTCTCAAAATCCACTTAAGGTCACGTGGTAAAGCCGTTAGGTTCATACCAACCACCACGGTGTATGCGGTAAACAAAATAAAATATTTTAATCGAATTTGCTTTGCTTTAAAACAAGAATTCGGCCAATAAAACAGCACTTTATGTACCGGTATTACATTTTGATGCTTTGGAAAGAACAAGGATCCGGATCACTGATTTTCTTCAATTGGCCTGGGAACTGTACATTGTGACGTTACAATAGATTTCCCGCATTGCAGGTAAACGTCGACCAATCAGCGCCAGCAACCAGGCACAGGTTTGTTCTTCGTTTTTCTCCGCCTCTCGCGTTCTCGCCGCCGATCAGGAATCCTTCTTCACGTCGTGCCGCTCCCCTTTTGACTTTCTATCGTTGCCAGTCAATCGAACGGCGCGCCTTATTGTAAACAGCAGTGAAATTCTGCGGTCGGCGAGTTATATTCGTTTTAAAAAGCGAATTTCTAAATTAAAATAAAGTGACAGAATTTAAGATTTTATTGTGTAATGTCTAAATTTAAATGCAAGGATATAAACTTTAATGATTTATTTATATTTTTATATATATGACTATTATCTTTAACTTGAATTTTATTCTGTTTTATAATTTAGGATTATTAGTCAAAGCTACTGCATCATTCTGTACTATTTAAATTTTCATCATTTAAAATGGTAAGTTTTAATATTATTTCACCATTAATAAACTCTCGTTGTTATTTTAATTTATTTTATTTTTTGAAAACTAATGTATACAAAACAAATAACTTATACGGGCAAAGAATTCATGTTTTTTCCAAAAAAAAACAATTTGAAAATTTAAAAAAAGTTTTATTTGTCAAAAGAATTCCAATTGAGGAAGTAATATTGCAATTAATAGGAAGTCTTTCATCAGCTACCTTTCTAGACTTTCGACGGTTACAATTTATTGTCTGAAGAATTTGTAATAATCTAGTTTTATTTCTTACAGGCAGACCAACTCACAGAAGAACAGATTGCTGGTTGGTTAATGTTTACCAAGAACAAACACTGTTATCAATATTGGATGTAAATCAAAAAATATATTTCCACAGAATTCAAGGAAGCGTTTTCCCTCTTTGACAAGGACGGCGATGGCACAATCACCACCAAAGAATTGGGAACTGTCATGAGATCTTTGGGACAAAATCCAACAGAAGCAGAACTTCAGGTAAAAATTGTTTGTCAAAAACCTACAAAACAGTCTATTTGTTTAACTGTACAGATATCTTTATGCTTTGGCCAAATGTCTTTATGGGCCCTAATGTCATTTTTTAATAGTTTATTTAAGGATCTTCGTATATGTTAAAAAACTCTTTCATATTTTTTAACTTGAATGTCAAACAAAATTTTCCAGGACATGATCAATGAAGTTGACGCAGATGGCAACGGAACGATTGATTTCCCAGAGTTTCTTACGATGATGGCTCGAAAAATGAAGGACACTGACAGTGAGGAGGAGATCAGGGAAGCCTTCAGAGTTTTCGACAAGGTGTGGTTGTGGGTTATAAAAAAACAAAGCTTGTTATATGTGACAAAAAAACAAACCATCTGATGTAAAAAAAAAACATATCTGGTTTTGGTATATTTTTTGTTTTAATCATAAATAAATTTGCAGGACGGCAATGGTTTTATATCAGCTGCTGAACTTCGCCACGTAATGACCAACCTTGGTGAGAAACTCACCGACGAAGAAGTAGATGAAATGATCAGAGAAGCTGATGTTGATGGTGACGGACAAGTCAACTATGAAGGTATGTCCACCATCGAATTATAAAAAAGTGCTGTTTTTTAAGTCATTGAATATAACATTTTTGCCACCAGCCAACCGGGCATAATTTAAATTGATAAAATAAAGCCACTTCGCTAAATAAATATTTGTTTTTAAATCAACTATGAGACCAAGACCACTCCTCAATCTGTGCCATCTGAATTAATCTCTATTTTTTATGCTTGTACAATAATTAAGATAACATCTGTTATCTAGACTGCATATTTGTATGCAAACCTGGCCAGTATGATTTTTGGCCAAGGGCTAAACAGTAAATTACCTTGATTCAGGTAAAAAAAATTAAGTAATAAATAATAAATTCTAAATACTAAAATAGGTCTGGAAAACAGACTAACCTTAATAACTCTGGGTTAAAATGACTTGCATTGCCTCACTCACAAGGATAAACCAAAGTATCTAACCCTATATACATTTGTTCCCATGAGTCCTGCATAAGACAAATTAAAAAAAAAGCTTTTTATTTCAGAATTCGTGAACATGATGACAAACAAATGAGCTAAATCTTCATTGTGACGACTTATCCGAAACAAATTATACCATTCCAAATGGATATTTCAATGATTATTATGTTTGAATCTATATAATCCCCTGTGTACTGAAATTAGCTGCACGTTGTGGCCATTCACTTACAGTGTTGTGTTAAAATGTGTTTTTAAAATGTCACCCTGCAGCACTACTATCTCAAATTGTTTTATTTATGTTAATTTGTGTTGGCAGCAGTAAATACAATATGGCTGTTGTTACACTGGTTTTTAAAAATGCAAGAATTTTAATTACGATTTGAACTAGATCGCTGATGGGTAGGATCATCGTCACTGAAAAATAAATTGTATTTCTGTAGTTTTGTGAAAAATAGTGTTGCGAGAGTTTGGGTTGAAATCTCCTGAAGCAGCCATACAGTAAACTGTCGAAGAAACCATACTCCAGTTCAGGTTTCATTTCGTATGTGTTTTCTCGGTAAAAATGTAGGTCTGGTGTGGCTTTGAATCTCTCGGGAAATTGGCTGAGTGTTTCGAAGTTTTTTATAATCTGGTACACAAACAGCTTGGGCGTACGCCCAACTTAGCAAAGTCACAACTAAATTTGGAAATACAGATTAAATTTTTAACTTTACAATTGCATTTCTTTTTCATACAAATCAACCTAGATTTAACCTCTACTATACAAAGTCCCGGTTACTTTTATTTACGCAACAACTTTTATGTAAGTTTCTTTCTATACAAAAGTAACAATCACTTTATACACAAGCACTACTTGTAAAGTACTGATCAAATTTGTACAAAGAACCTACATTGTAATCAACTTCATAGTAAGTGGATAAAAGAACCACTTTGCAAACGACATGGGCATTCTACGCACTAAACATCAATCTACACATTTTAATGCCATTTGGTAACTTCAATAAAATCGGCCAAAAATTCCGATGAACAATTTCGTTCGTAGAAAAACTCTTCGCTCAGGGCATTCATTTCTCTCAAAAAATCTTGATAAGCTAAATTTGAGGTCTCGTACGTAACAGTGGCAATTATTGCATTACACATATGACAGTGATTGCTATGCATTCCTGCTGTTGCATTTTCAAATTAGGTCGTTTTTGTTTGGCTAAATATATTAATTAAAAAAACTTTGGACTGATAATTATTCTTTAAAAGAACAAGACTGAAAGTAAATTTGGACAAAGGTAATTATAAGGTGCAGCTGGAACATATGTTTCTGAGATTATACTGCTAATTAGAAAGCGGCATATTGTACATAGACAGTATAAGTAAGGCAGGTGATGATAATTTGCCTTTTTTACTTAATATCGACCACAACCGGTCGAAGGATAACTAAAAGAGAGAAAGTAAACGGGCATATATAATAAGCCGTTGGCTATATTGTAAGCTCATCTTAAGACTTGTGTGGCGTTAACTTTGAAGAGTCTTATGGATAGCTGTAACATCGTAAAAGACCTTTGAGAGTTAGAATCGAGATTACTATGGCCTAGCTGGACTGAAACGTATCAGTCGATATTTTAACGCACTAACCCAAATTGTCTCCGCCAGATGTATTGGACGTCCAGTCATTGATCAAATTAAAACTCTTGTTATTTTTCTACCAGCACAGGGACGGTTGAATATATAGTTTAGCACCTAAGGGAAAAGGAAATAAACGAAAATTAAAATGGTAAGTAGTGCCAGTTGTGTGAATTTTCACAGGCCTGTCAGTTTGCTGTTTTTGTTGTTGCACTGTAATTTGCTGTTAAACACGAAAAAGTAATAAAACTTTAACACCAAAACTAACCACAACTATTCACAGGCAGACCAACTCAACGAAGAACAAATCGCGGGTAAATTACGTCATCATCTCTTATCGATACAGCCGTGCGCAATTATCGCGTCAACTTGTTTAAACCGGTTGTGTTCTCACAGAATTCAAGGAAGCGTTCTCCCTCTTTGACAAGGACGGCGATGGCACCATCACCACCAAGGAATTGGGAACAGTCATGAGATCTTTGGGACAAAATCCAACAGAAGCAGAACTTCAGGTACACAACTACACAGTATTGGATTTGTCATCAGCTAATACCCATTTTCCAGGACATGATCAATGAAGTTGACGCAGATGGAAACGGAACGATTGATTTCCCAGAGTTTCTTACGATGATGGCTCGAAAAATGAAGGACACTGACAGTGAGGAGGAGATCAGGGAAGCCTTCAGAGTTTTCGATAAGGTGGGCAACGGCTATTGGCATACATGGTTCCATGACAACTGAACCCCTTACAACTGAACCCCTTACAACTGAACCCTTACAACTGAACCCTTTACAACTGATCCTCTACAATTAAGCCCCTAACAACTGAACTCCTTTTAACTGAACCCCTTTAAACTAAACCCCTTTACAACTGAACCCATTTCAATTGAACCTCTTTACAACTGAACCCGCTTTTCAGTTAAAAGCGTTCGGTTAAAAGGGGTTCAGTTGTAAAGGGGTTCAGTTGTAGGGGCTCAGTTGTAAGGGGTTCAGTTGTAAGGGGTTCAGTTGACTGGTCACCGGCATACATACCACACAACCTCCGTGAAGGATATTTTTTAATAGACTAGATTCGAATTCATCCATATGTACGTGCGAACTCTGTACACGAGTTTGTGTAGCTATACACAATACACTATCGGTCACACAAACGCTCCGGTGCTGGGTATTAAATGTTGATTTGCAGGACGGCAATGGTTTCATATCAGCTGCTGAACTTCGCCACGTTATGACCAACCTTGGTGAGAAACTCACCGACGAAGAAGTAGATGAAATGATCAGAGAAGCCGACATTGACGGCGATGGACAAGTCAACTATGAAGGTATTAAAACACTGTTGTAATATCTTTGAAAACTTGACTGAGAACACTAGACTTAGCGTCATGTATCATAATATGTAAGCGGTATGTAGAAACTCAAATGTGTATATGGTGTACTGTACAGCTAAACAAGCCATTGTACATTGCTCCTCCCAGTGGTACATAATGAGTAGTCCAACCTAATAGCGCTTTCGCATTGTCAACACACAAACGCTTAGGCCACTTGACTGTGGATACGAACCATAGTGTATCCCCATATACAAAGAAAAAATTACAATCACATATATGTTTATTTAACCGCCTCTTATTTGTTGCAGAATTTGTGAACATGATGACCAACAAGTAGATCCGTGTACGAAGAAGCAAAAAAAGAAATTAGCGAGTTTTTATGTTAGTAAACCCTTTCGCCTTGTATGACCAATTACAAAACATTTAAAGCGCTTAAGGCAAAGTCGTCGCCCGTAATGCAACAATTGCTGCGTGAAATGTCAATTCTAGCCGTGTTTTTTTGTATTTTGCAAGATGTAAGAATAAAAGAAAATCCTTCGACATGAAAATCAATAATATTTCATTCTCCGCTTCCCTCGACGAAAAGCAACCGCGTCAACAATACAACGGTTATAAAACTGGTTATTACTGAACCACAGATATGGATTTATGATCATAGTTCTTCACACGATGAATATTGATACTAAGCAATTAAAAACAGGTTCGGTATAATTGTCTCGTTTTTCTAACACACCCAAATCCTGAGTGTTCCGTTAATAAACCATCCACGTCGAATATGAATTATTTAGTTTCTTTGCCGACGTCTTACGTGTCTCCCAACTGTGACATCATAAATATTTGATCTCTATATTCTGCAATTGCAAACTGCTGGACGCCCGAGCTTTTTCGCGACGTCCAAGCGGTTTAGAAACTTAAAATCGTATTAAATTTAAATCGGTTTGCCGCATTACTTTCCCATTGTTCAGTCGAGGTTAGTCTTTATTCCAGAAACCGTACACTACGTGACGTAGTAATCCGGTCATTCATTCCTATTGTTTTGCAAAATGTAGGTCGTTGTAGAACCATATATTACTGAATAAAAAGCGAAATAGGAAATGTATTGATCAGCGGCACAGGACTCATCTCGTGCATGAAATATTAATGTAGGCCACGTAGCGCAGAGAGAAGACTCCGACCACGAAGAAAAATGTCTTTTTAAGAAGGAGATCTTTACCATTGTCCATAAAGAACCCCTTAAATAATTGATTATTGAATATTCGCTGGTTTAATTAACAAAGGAGCAAACAACAATGGTTCAGACGCAGAGCTAATTGGGTTAAAAGCCTATGAACTAGTTTACGACTTGACCATATGGACCGATCGAAAGTATTTCTACCAATAATTACCAAAGCTTGTTCTAATTCTTTGGAGCGTGTCGCATCGCAGCAACAACTAATTTATCACAGATGCATAGGTCATGATGGACAGTCGAAATTTTTAATTTGGGGAACACAGAATCCGATTATACTTGATCATTTTCAAACATGTTTATTGCAGTGCAGGATTAGCTTGGTGAACCCAGTCATGTCTTGTGTTTTACACTCTCTGGTGTGTGGTTCAAGGGCAAAGTAGTTGTCCTATTCCAGTGGATTAAAACCAAATTTCCCTTGTTTAAAGTAACCGGTACCGGCTCCGGTACATAATTTAATTTGTTTTGTTTTTTAATCGTTGGTTATATAACATGACCACTGGCTGATGAGTACCTATACGCATGTACGTCCGAAAGCAGATGTTATTTAATTAGTGGCTATTAAAATACGTGACCTTTTTATTCCCAAAGGAATCAACCAATCACAGTGGACACTCGGGCACTCCGCATAGACGACACCAAGTCATACCATACACTAAATTGCGCGGTCTTTTTATTAACATACATATTTAGTTTGAATGATCAGTCTCTGCAAACGTAAACATTAAATCATAAACCGAAAACTTTAGTCGGCAAGTATCCTTTTTTGAATCTTTTATACGAATATACAGGTATTAGGTTGCTTTGACCTAATGAGCTTCGATCGCTCGTATCACATATCTTTAACCGGACCTATTCAGTGTATTGATCCAACGCTCTGGACCAGGTTGTGCGTACCTAATTCACCTGCTGTATATTAGTTTCTCATTGTATTTAGAAAATTAAACAATCTAACCGCTCTATAGTTTGTTTTATTTATACTTTACCAGGCCCTCGTATTGAACCTCGGTGAATCTTTGGAGTTAAGTCGCTCGCGCTTACTGTTAGGCCACAATACCTACTTTCTTTTTTACTGGGATTAGTTTTAATACCAAGACCACGGGTTTATCCTATTTTTCTGTTTTAGTATAATTGTACGTTTAGGTTGGACGGATTCATCGGTTAAGCCATCAGTTTTTAAGGAGTCTAAACCGTTGTGGCGTTGTAGTTTTGCAAATGTGAGGCAAATAAATTGTTTTGTGATGTGTCAGGGCATTTGCGATATGCCATAATATTGACATATTTAGGTCAAATTTTGGTTGTCAACATATGTTTTGCTATTGTTATAAGTCGATCATTGTTACGTCCGACAGGTTAGTCTGGTGGTTTAGTGCGTCGCCTTTTATCCGAAAGGTTGCAGGTACGAAGCTGGTCGCTTGCTAGTTGGTTGTGCCCTTGGGCAAGGCACTTAAAGGACATTACCTGAACCGAGCGGATTAATGGGCTTTTCTAAAATTGATGGAACGTGTGAATCATAAACACAATGCAATAGCTCCGGTAATAGAATGCCACACAAGAATTGTTCGAACCTGTGGAATAAGTTAACCGATATATTTATTAAACCCGATAAGTTTCGAAATCCAAGACTCGACTATAAGACCATTTCAATACAAAAATCGGTGAATAAATCGCGTTAGAACTTCGACCGCACTACTGTTTCACGCAACCTCTATTCCGCTAATTACGAACTTAAAACTTCCTCCATAGCGACACCTAACAGGTTCCGTCAGTTTCTACAGCGCCACCAAGCGATTACTTTTTACCCAACGTCAGGTTATCAAAGCTATTGCAGTGTGTGGAATATGATAAAAACATTACTATATAACTTTAGTTTAAAGTTTAAACCAATAATCCACTTGGTTTACGTCCGCTAACTGCCATGATCATGGACATAAACCAACTAGATATAGCTGGAGGTTTCGACATACCACCTTTCGTCTGACGGCTTGACGTTTACTTTACATTTTAATATATATATCTAAAATATGAGTGTCGGTTACCATTCTAGTTGATATTCAGAATCGACGGTCACAATTTCGTCAAGGAGGATTCAATAATATGGTCATATATAAGATGTATATATGCCAACAACACTGGATTTTTAAATATAAATTTCACGAGAATTAAATAATACAATTTTAACAATGGCGTACATACCATTACATTTTCCATATTTACCAATTCAAAATCGTGGAAAATTATAATCCGTAACTAATACATCGGCAAATCTTAATAAAATCGTGAATACATGGTTTGTAAAGTCAAGGGCCCAATGTACATCAGTACATAAGTGGCGATTGTTTTAGGGCAACCCCTTTTCACAAAGCGCATAGTTCTGCATGTTCACATTGTTGCTGCTACAACTGTGGTCGTTCCATTTCCCGTTGGCATATCGCAGCTCGACACAGTCTTGCCCGTGGCCCCAGTTGTTCGGTTGTCCAGAGGCCCAATTTGCTTCTGCTGTCGTCATCACTGTCCCGTCAATCCACCTCCAAACCTTTTCGTCCGCGATGTCGTTGAGTCCGATCCAAACGTTTTTGCGAAACGGTTTTACAATGAACTCGGAGATATACCTGGTTTAAAGCATTAAAGCAGTGTTGGAACAACCATTTAAGTGGAGGCGAGGCAAAACGTTATACCACGGCTAGCGTGTTTAAACCATTTACTTGGATGTGTCCAATGTAATTGGCAGCGTTGGTTTAAGCACTGATGAAGTTCCGTGGGGCCAGATGATTATAAAGGATTGATCTTAACTTAAGTAGTAAAAAATTGTACTGGACACATATACAAATTTCTCAATTGTATTCAACACACTTCAATAGCTCCGGTCATCCGGTGGGGGTTACGTGATATTTGACGATGGTCCCTTGGGTTGTCCCCAATCTAAAAACGTGACTATATCATTCTTCTATGATGTGCTTATATTATATTGTTCTACTTACTCGCTGAAATTATGTCGAGGCCCCTCCACAGCCAATGTGCCAGATAAGGCTACGCAAGCTGCACTTGCTTCGGCCCACGATGGAAACGGTCTCTGCAGTACTTGGTAAGCGTAACTGTTCGGGGCTTGAAACCAACCGAAGTCGGCTTTTCCTGAAAAGGGCATCCGAGTGTTATACAAAAGGCATGTCCGACGGTGCTACCAAAATAAAATCACTCGAGGCATAGCTGACCTGTCCCACTAGGCTTAAGTTTCTTACCTAGGGACACAACATACTGGCTTGGGGCTGAAACGCTTACCAATATTTAATGTTCCATAAACCACACTTTTGACTTTTTACGGTATCTGAGTGTTACACAAAAGGCACGTCGGCGGTGCTAGCAAATAAAATTTCCCGCGGTAGCAGACCTGTCCGGTTAAGTGGCTTTTCCAGGGAAACAACAGACAGGCTTGCGGCTTAAACGTTTACCAATATATTTAATATTACATATTACACACTTTTAATGACTTTTTTTAACTTATTTTAGCCACGTATCTCAATTGTTTTACTTTGATGAACATAGTCTCACCGGAATTACGTTGAGTAAATGGTGCAGTCTGCTTTTGCCTAAAATATTAAGACGTGTAATTTCACACCGAATTAACATAAAAAATGTTTGCAAGTGTATTAGTTATTTGCGCAATGAACATATAACAAAAAATCTTAGTCCCAATAACTTACCATTTATTTGATCTTGAAGCCATGCGCTATTGTTTCTGATCGATACCATTTCATTTTCAAACTTTGAAAGAATCGAACTTCGGATTCGAAAGCCACTTCGATCAATATATGTTTTCTGAGCTTTCATTAGTGCTATCAACGCTGCATGACCTTGTTGCCTGCGGTCAGTTTCAGCGTTGGCGCTTGTGCGAACGAGTGACCGCAGCTCTGTGCTTTCCTGAAGCAGTTTTGCATCGCAGAGCAACTCCGATTTTTCCAGAACATTCTGAACTGTGGTGTTCAGAACGGCATTCATCTCATCCGCAAAGCTTCCATTTTTCACGTTGTTTAATATTGCGTATTTTATCGTTTCACGGAGTTCGTTTTTAAACTGGCACACAGAACTGTTAATTTCATTTTGACGCCTAACAGCATTATCAAGTTTATCACGTTGGAGTTGTAGTATTGAGTGCAAAGAGAACGATGAATCGTTTATCCTTTTCAAGTGGTCATTAACTTCTTTAATTTCACGCGTGTTAGTCGTTTCTCTCTGGCTCAGGAATTCTAGTTTTTGTGCTAATCTATCGTCATTAACTTTATTATCTAAAACCGAGGTTTGATTTTCTAACTCCTTCACTGTCGCTGACAAGTCGGTAGTTATTTTTAACAACGTCAGTACTTCGCTTTCCAATCTATTCATCTTTTGTTCGGTCTCATTTTTCAAGAGGTTGATGTGTTCTTTAATGTCACTAATGGTCACCGGATCTATATAGGTGGAGGTGAAGGTTGTTGTGGAAGTCACTTCAACTTGACCACTTCCATCAACAGAATGTTGCGAGAACGTTTCACTCGTAGTGGCAACTGTGGCATTCTACAACAAAAGAAGAACAGGACACACCTTAATTCACGCCGGGATAAGCAAACGCTAGACCTTGCAGTATTTTTGACATGTTGTATATATATTTCCTATGATTTTGTTCAACCCAATAACAAACTGGATTAGGCAACACCAGCTAAATGTGAAGGCTTATCAAACCGGCTTATGATACATTTCGTCTCGTACTATTCGGCCAGAAATGTTTGCAAACTAATTTGGCATCTCTTTGCAAAATTTAGCATATGTAAGAGAGAATTCTTATGTGTTATCTCTGTAAATGGGAAAACGCAATGCGGCATTAGTATAAAAATACCTGTCTGTATAACTCGTGCCCAGCACGCCGCGGAGATGCCAGATCTATTGCAATGTATTGTATATATATAAGGGAGGCCTTCAGTACAATAGGATTACATGTGGATTGACTAAGCTTTTGCCGATTAAGCTAAGCACTTATTGTAATATTATTCAAAACAACCTACACGAGCATGCTTCACATAATTTGATAAAAAACTTAGGAGTTGCTCTTTTGATAATTAGGCCGAACCAGCCAGTGTGTTTATTAAAAAGGGGCAAATATTGCATTAAATAAAAGACACTTTGTAGTATTTTTTTAACATTATTAATATTTTATTAACATTTTTGACTGCAATGTGCCGTTAAATTTAGTGAGTTTTCATATGTGTCTCTAGTGAAAAGGGGTTGCGGAGCACTGCTTTATATGGAAGTTGAAATTCTTATAAGTATATTATTACATTATTGATCTAGTTATTTATCATTCTGCCGTAATCCAATTCTTCCGTAAATCAATGAATAATTGTCGATTAAACAATTATGTAAATTTGCTATGGTTGCAATGTGTTTTTAATTCCAAGTATGCCTTGCATCTCTTGTATAAACGTTTAAAAAAATGACTGAAAATACGTTTAAAGTGTTCCTTACGCATTTTATAAACTTACCTCGATTGCAAGATCCCCCTTTAGGGCGTACAAGGAGCAAAGAACCACAATGGAGATTATGACAGCCAACACAAATACAGCGAATACTCCAAGAATCTTGCGGTGAATTAACTTGCGATACCTAAAGAAATTAAACGTAACCCATAAGCTTTTATTTAAAGATTTCCTACAAAATATTCATTTTGTTTGTCCTTTAATCCACTTGGCTCTAGCAACGTTCGTCAAGCCACTGTCGGGTTATGGCACATTTTGCAATGTGTTAAAAATTCTATAAACACATGGTTTTAGTTTTCGTTTAACCTATTGAGCCACTAGGTGAAGCAATGACTGTATTACTGCCGACCCAACATCATATTAATTTTCCAATATACCGGCCAGACTTTAAAAAATTAGAATACCAAATACAGGTGACATATTCGGGTAAGATGGACCGGATGTACACTTATGCCCCGAGCAGAAGTTCAAATTTCTTTATACTGAGCGTACAGTCAGTCAGTTTATTTGAAACAAACCAAAGGTGCGCCGGCGGATTTATAGACGCGAGCAGGTTATTAATGTCTATCCCTGAAAGCGTTGAAACTCTGGCATCTTCCCGATTATCACTTGCTTATTATTCCTGTGTTCGGTATAAATCATAGAATCATTGCTTTAGTTTTGTATCCTTCGGGTAAAAGAAAAGTGGTTTAAAGCAAAGAAAGCTAGTGTACTTTGCTTGTGAATACACCCAATAAAAAAGTCATCTGGCTTCGATCTTATTATCCGCAGATGATAAGGTTGCTCATCTGCACGTTCTGTAACTATTTTGACAACACAACTTCATTAAGACAGCAGATAAACAAGGACTTATATTAGAATTCAATGCTACTGGGTTCGAATATTTTCGTAACATAAAGGAATTTATATGTATAAGCTACGTACGGCATGAAATTATCCTGTAATTCCGGTGAATCCGGCATTTCTTCTGATCTTGTAAGATACGAGAGACTTTCAGTTTTCTTTGCAAAATGCATATTCTGGTATAAAATATCCGACTTAAAATATTATTTCTTAGTTAGTTCGAAACTGCTGGCATTTTATATTTCAGCAACTAGCAACTGATAGACCCCCATTGACCTGCTAGTTTTCATGGAAGCAAACAGGAGTAAAATTCGTCGCTATCAGAAAGAGTGTTGGCCACTACATGTTTATGATAAAAAAATGCAATGCATGTCTTTTCGCAGGTTTAGTAACGACTAGGCCTACAGTATGCTGATGAACTCCCGATTTCCCATGTTTTATAATTAGAGTATGAAATTACCATTACATACTATTAGACCACAGTGGAAATTTTATTTATAACAAGAAACGTTATAACAAGAAAAAAACGGTTTATTACCTCGTGGCCACAGTTAGCGGGTGGTTTAGACACCATAACCCCTCGTCCGACGGTCCACCGACCACAATATCTGACCAGTCGGACTGAAAAAAAGAAATACGTCTCCAATTGTGATAAGGTTTAGGTGTTCTTCACTCTGGTCACTGGGGTAAAGTAATCACTTTGATCAAAGTAATCACTTTGGTTGAAAAACGCAGTATTGTTATAACATTTTATTAGATTTCCTCATGACTATAGCTGGTTTACTAAAGTGCTGTGTACGGTGACTACAGTTTGTGTTTAGATCATTATTATACTGGGTTCAAGAAAAACGTCCCTATATATGATACCTATGTCTAATTCTACGTTTTTTTTGGTTCATTAGTTCCAACATGTTTCGATACGCTTGATTGACACACGATCTGTGGTGAAAATTTAGTTTCAAAACAAATTATTCGCAGATTTTCATTTCAACTGGGATTTTAAGATGTTGCCTTGGAATATGCAGCCGATAAAATCGAACGTATTCACGAGCATGAGCGATTTGAACATTCAGGAATTACTACGAACTGCAAAGGAGGAGTTACGGGCTTTGCTGCCTTCCTTAGTTCGCATGTCTTTATGCCCGTCTTTAGATAAAAGTGCAAAGTGGCAGGACGATCGGAAGTATCTGTTGCAGTTGTTGTCCGACATGGAGGCTGTGAACGAAATCGTTTCGCTCCTATCTGTCGATTTCCATGAACTTGAAGCCGACGGGCGGAAAGAGCAGCAGATGAGGACCAAGATTTCAGCGGAGGAGCCAACTTTCCAACAAGGTATTTTGCTTCAGTTTGAACAGAGTGAACCAGCACGAAAGTTTCGAATCGTAATTTCTGAATTGCTTCCGATCGTAATAAGGATAGAATCAAATGAAAGCTGTTCTCAGTTAGATTCGGAATTATTTTCAAGCCCTGCGTATTTGGAGGAAGTTTCCGATGCAATTTGTATCTTATGCGCGGAGTTGCCCTCATTTTTAAACATTTGCACAGTTTGTAAAGCGCTGCTTTATTTTCCAAACGGGATTTGGGTTTTGTCAAAACTTGTCGCGAATAATCCCGAGTCATTCTCCAGTGTTGCACACTCATTATTGCAACCGAACCAACCTAAACTCTCAAGCCATGATATTCTTGTCAGTGATGAGCAGTTACGATGTGAAGCACTGATGATGCTCAGCACAATGAATCCGAGTTGCACACTCACACTGCGGAGTTTGTGCGTCCAGCAGTACCAGTTGCCCCAACTTGCTGTCTCACTCACACTTCACCACATTTCCAGTGAATCTCAGGAGAAATCGATCAGTGATTTAACGGCCTTCATAAGTGGGCTGCTGTTGGGAAACGATTCAAAAACCAGAACGTGGTTTGCAACGTATATCCGACACGCCAAAGAAGATGACCAGCTGCGACAGGAACTAATTAAAGAACTTAAAAGTGTCGTTGAAACAGCTGAAATTAAAACTGAAATGAAACAGGAAGAGTCTTTTCCGGAATCGATGTTTTTGTTATTGGAGGAGCATTGTTTAAAAGCAGCGGCATTGATCAGACTTTACTGCTCATTAAAAGCGATCGCCGGATTGAAATTTACAGCTGAAGAATCCGAGTTGGTTCTGAGATTGATGACCTGTTTTCCTCCTCTTACTCCAACTGGGATCAGATTTGTCTCCCTGGCTCTTGGGATGTTGCTTGCATGTCCTGCTCTCCTCAGTGGTGCGGAGCAGGAAAGGAGGGTGGTGGGGTGGATAAAATGGTTAGCGAGTCGTTCCTCAGAAATGGAGAGGATCGGACCTGAAGGATCATCGTTCGCGGAACAACTTCTTCTCACCGCCATCCATCTTCACGGGGATCGTCGCAACGCTGCTGTCCGACTCGCGTGTTCCACTCTTGGGATGCGGATTAAAGTCCCATCCCAATCATTAACCCGTTTAAGGCAAATCTTCACCGAAGAGGTTTTTCCCACCCAAGTTATCGCAGCTCATGCAACCAAGGTTCCAGTTACAAAGAAGCTAAATTCCACAATGACAGGTTTCCTTCCAGTACATTGCGTATATCAACTTCTTAAAACCCGAGCTTTCTCACAGTGCAGGGTCCCTGTAAATGATTGGATCTACAGGCAAATCTGCTCAGCCAGTGCACCCTTGCATCCACAGTTACAGCCCTTAATATCGCAATATGTCTCCACAATTGTCACCCCAGCTGGCAAGACACACCAGCCTCGTCAGGAAGGGGCTGTGAACCAACCTTTCCAGTATGCAGATATCCTCACAGTGTACGGAATGCAAGGGACTTCGAATGAGCCAAAGTACTCTTTAACATCTATGCTGCTCATGCTGTATTATGTTTTGTTATACGAAGACAGTATTTTAAGCAACATGAAAGCATTGGCTTTGCTACCGAACCGCCCACAAAGATATCCTGCTGCTTTAATCAACCAAATTCCCGTCAAACTATTGCTTTATAATGCCCAGCGACAACCGAAAGCATGCCAAGGCCTCTACCCTGCTCTACTAGGCTTGCTAGCCACCCATCTCCCACATTTGTGCATGGTGGGTGACTGGATTGAAGATCTGGATTCGATTTTCACCAAACCGTCCTCGGACGTAAAGAAAAACAAGCTACAAATTTCTCACGAACAGTTATTTGACGGGCTACAAAAGTCATCAGTGAACCCTGCACCTGCGTTAATGCATTTAAGAAGCTTGTCAAAGCTCTCAGCGGATCAAATTGTTGGCTTTGTGCGTCCACTGACATCCGGACTCCCGTTTCTACTGAACAGCAAAGTCTCTAGAAGAGTGCACCAAGAAACAAGAGAGCTGTGGTTAAAATTAAACTCTGTAATCCCCCGTAAACTGTGGGTTATGACCATTAATGCATTAAAAGCAAACTCAAACTTAAGCTTTGATGATTTAGTCAACGATCCATTGCTACCACTGACGGTGGATAAACGACTGTTTGAACATCCGGAATTGTTGTCGATCATCTTCGGGTGACGTCA
>CH002336.1:58420-69228 GCA_000149265.1 Ciona savignyi
ACTTGCAACAAAGTCCTGATGTTGCATCGGTTTATGGTTCGTCCGTGCATACAAGCCAACATTCTTTGAGCGATAATCAGGAATCCCGGATTCGGTCGATAAACCAGCTCCTGAGAGAACGAAGATCCGGCTGTGAGAGGAAATGAAATCCTGCAAACGTGATAAATCGCTCTCACATGGTGGTGCTGCTGAAGGTCTATATTTCAACAAATGTTCATTCGTGCTGTTAAATCGTGGCTTGTATGCAGACCTGATTGTTAAACTTGGAATTCGTTTCAATAAAACCATTTTTATCACCCCTACCCACCTGAAAAGGAACATGATTATTGAACTTTTTAAAATTCATTGATTTGGCATTTTAGGGAAAATTTGTGACATTTTAAAAGTTTGTAAAGACTATTATAACATAATAAATTGCACCAACAGCCGTAAAACTGAAACAACAACACCATTATGATGTCATAAACTACACAATTTGCATCATAAATCCCAACAATTATATCATAAATTAAGCCATTGGTAACTGATGAGCAGCAGCATAACGGCTAGTGACAAAATGGTAAATCTGTCGCTCGATGTCAGTAAGGAGCGAAGAGGCACCGATGCGAAACAAATCGGAACGAAGCCACTCATCTCCCAACTCTTCCTTCATCAGTGCAAGCCAAGCACATGAGTCCTTCGCTGTCCTTATCCCACCAGCAGGTTTGAACCCAACTTTAAACCCGGTTTTATGGTAATATTCCCGTATTGCACGTACCATAGTCAAACCTACAGGTAAAGTGGCATTGACACCCTCTTTACCTGTTGAGGTTTTAATGAAGTCTGATCCAGCCATCATTGAGACCAAACTTGCTTTGTACACGTTGGTCAAAGTCCCAAGATCTCCAGTGCCGAGAATGGTTTTCAAATGAACACCCTCCCCGCAAGCAGCCTTGCACGCTTTCACTTCATCATAAACTTGTTTCCATTTGCCGGTCAAAGCGAGCTCCCGCGAGATAACGATGTCGATTTCAGTTGCCCCAAGCTTGACTGCCATGGAAATCTCTTTTAATCTAGTTTCAAAGGGGACTTGACCTGCAGGAAACCCAGTTGCAACGGATGCAACTGGGATATTATTCCCACCCGCCCGCTTTAATGCATCAAGCGCTTCTTTAACTCTGGCTGAATACACGCACACAGCACCTACTGTGAGGTCATAATCTCCCATTCCCATTGCGTCTAGCAAATCTTGACGAATCGGATTCTTTGCCTTGAAACAAAGTCGCTCAACATTGCTCGAAGTGTCATCGCCAGAAAGAGTTGTAAGGTCGATACAGGTCACAGCACGTAAAAGCCATGCCGCCTGCCATGATTTTTTTACAGTTCTCCTTGTAAGCAGGGTAGCAGCCCTGCGGTTGACAGCTGGCAGATCCACCACGCTTCTCTCCACCCACTCCAAATCCAATGCAATGCCAGGATTATGTGCCATGAGGATATTTCAAGATTTCTATCGAACAAAAAATACTTCAGTTAGGAAGAGGTAAGATTATGTACTTCTTATATTAAAAACAAGTTTTCCTTATTCTGTTACTTGATTTTATGCAAACATATACATATTTTATATATTGATTGAGTGGTACTGTTAGCGGATAAAAGAATATTCCAATTTCCAACAAACAACCAACAATAGTATTTTTACTATTTTACAATAGTCACTACTGAGTAATAGCATTATTATATATATATATATGTATACCAGTCATAACTACACAATATGCATTATTGCGCCTACGTATACAAGCCCCTTGCGATACCCTTTTGTCTATCTATGTATACGCAGAATTGCAGAAACAACTTTAACATGCTTGATGCTTACAATAACAAACAGGATAAAACAATAAAGTACATGTAAGAGGTTATAACCTACAAGTGCCAATTGACAATGAATCTAAAATCGTTTTTATTTCCTAGGTCTATTAATAAATTCGCGTCTACTTACTTTGGTATTGCTATACGTGATTTTCGGATGTCAATATACATAAATACCGTAATGGCGAGCTACGACACCACTAAACAACTTGATTATCGACAAATCCATTAAAACGGTCTTTATGACCAGCCCATCACGGGTTTAAAGATAAAAAAACACGTCGAAGGCGGCTGTTCGGTTCAATCTTTACATTGGTGCTTAGATGCGCATATTTTTGTTGTAACGACATGCAGAAACACTAAACTACCAGAAATATAATGCGGTAAACACTTAGTTAATAGAATAAGTGGAATTAGATCACGCCCAGCAGACTATACTAAGCTTATATCCGAATGAAACAGATGTTTAGGTTACAGTTGACTTAAAGTGTTGACACATTGAATGGAAATGTAAAACGGCTGAAGAAGAGCGAACTTCACAGCAGTTAGTTTTTCATGGAGGTTTACGAAATCGTCCCACGTGTGACCAATTTCTAAATCATCGGTCTCAAGCAAGTCAATGAAAATGCTTGTTTGAGGTGGTTGTAAATCCATCAACAGAACAGGAGGTTTAAAACCCTGGTATTAATGGGTTTTACCAAAACTGAAGGAACATCTTAATCATATGCAACACAAACCCGAAATATACCCGCATGTCAGTTTACCTTGTGGCTTGCTATACAATCGTCGGAATGGCAATATGTCTAGAATTTTTTCTTACTTTGATTCAAAGCGACAAATTTAACCACTTGTTGGGTAGCGTATCTTATACTATGCCTAGAAACTCATCTGCACAGAAAGCGCAAAATACTAAGGCCTTAATAGATATTATGTTTTTTCGTAAATGAAAGAGTTGTTACTATGACGATCGTTGAAAGAACCGTGGGCCTTCAGTTTAACGAAGATGTTGTAATTTATTATATATGACGCCCCGTTGGTTTACTACAACCGTATAGATTGCACCTGTTATGACCCTTGCGTTTTCTTATTTTTCTTAAGGATAAAAAATTAATGTCCCATCCGAACAGGCGGACATCACGAAGAAAACAGGAATCTGGGCAGATGATGCACTAGAACCGATGACGCAGATAACCAAAAGAACTCAAAATGACGATTGTATAAAAACAATAATTTTATTGGGCATAAAAAGAAATCCACAGTTCAGACAGTACAAAGGGAATAGTACCTTGCTTCAATATGGCAAGATGTGGAAACAGAAAAAAAAATGCAACATTATCCGAATTTTACGCTTGGCTGTTTGATTTCAGAGGTCATTCCGCGTGGAGTGGTCAACTTTCTTCCGCAGCACAAGACGTCATTAATTCTCTTTAAAAGCTTGACGTATCCACGACGAAAATGACGGTTTGTGGCACCATAAATGATACTATTGATTGCACTGTGACGGGAGAAAAAGTTGTTGTTAAAAAAATTGTTGAGCCTATTTATGTATTTTTGTGATTGCCTGGATTTTACAGCTTGAGGAAAACATCTAGAAAAACGACTGGAAATGGTAGAACTATGTGTTAATTATCGAAAAATTAGAATCGGGTTAATTGCAACGAAGAAATTGCTATAATTTATGTTCACCAACTAGTAAGGTAACGTTAAGTGTCTTGAAAACAATAAAACACAATTGACAAGCTAGAAAAGCGTGGTCAATTACTTTTGACTTTAGGGCCGTTTCACAAAACCGTGACAGCATTAGCCTACAACCCTACACCAACTTTTTACTGGCGAGACGCCATCATGCAATAAACATTTGTGTGGCGTATCAATGAATGTTTTGCATCGTAATAATTTTCGATTAAAAAGTCTTGTAAGTTTGATTTACACGAGTCTTGCGAGTGTTAAACGATGCGACTGTAACAAATACAATAAAGAAATAGTTAGCTAGTGTGCTTAATAGTGTGTTTCTTAACAAAGTTGCGTACCTGTTACTTAGAGCCAGCCACCCACACGCTCGCTTTGCCAAGGCGGTTACATTATGACGCCATATCAAAGTCATAACGCCGTACGGAAGCCAAAACAAGAGGAAGAAAATGATGACAATAAACAAGGTCATCATTAACGCCCGATCGCGCTCCCCGATTCTCTTTGAGCGCGACATCTTGTGGGCATTTATGGAGCTATGGCGTGAATGGTGCGATCGGACGTTCTGCATCGCCGATGATGGTGGGTCATCAGATACGGAAGAATGCTTTAGGGATGTAATAATGGTTCGTTTACATAGCTGATCTGTTGTAAAGGTGATAATATTAGAAACATGTAGGTATTAAGATTTACCTGCGTGACTCTGCTTGATGATCCGTTAGGTGACGCTATTTCCCGTGCTGCCGCCCTCTTCCGCGATTTTCTTACGTGACTGTAAAAACCAATACCAATTAGTGACGTCATGAAGTTAAAAGGCAATCACAGACGACTCACGCGAATATCTTGATGTAGAAAAACGCAGTTGTGCAAATAGGAACAAAAATGGCGGTGGACACAAGAAAAATATTGTATCCGTATTCCGAGTGATCGTTCCACATGCAAGACATCATTTTCACGTCAAATGTCACTAACGGGGAACTCCCTGGTTGGAAAAACAATGTTACTGACTGTTTGTAACTGCTAGGTTTGGTAAGCGACTATACACACAAATGGGTTTGGTGGAGTTGATTTATATCCATCTGGACTGGAAGGAAGTCAGACCTTGTGTCCACAGCAATGGGGCTGGAGCCCCTTAGTGTGATTGATTGGTTCGTTAATATACTCCTGGGTGGTAACTGATAAGTATGGTTTTATCCATGGATTTTTTATGTCTTCACAACCGATTTAGGCTGTTAGAGTGTTTGTGGATAATTGGTTAATTTATATCCCTTTTTAAGTGCAGGAAGCTAGGCTTTATCCAGCGGTATTGAAAGACACCTCATGCCCTGGGGAGTTACTGGGAATATATATATACAAGGTTGATTCATCACATGCTTTCAGATGAGACAGGACTGTGATGTAATACTGGATGTCCTGTTTAATACAATGTACAATGATGTGACAATGGTGATTTCCACTTACCAGCCCAGCCAACCAACAATGGGAGAGCTAAAAGAAAGCTGAGGAGCCAGATGAATGCAATCCATCCAAGCGTTTTTCTGCAGGAAATTTGACATCCTTTTGGTATGATATTACACTAATAAACTGAACTATAAATTTTAAATTATAAAAAAGAGAATAAACCTATTGATTTAGGTGTTTTGGCATTTGCCGAGTATAATTAGGTTCCGAAACAATAACCATGCCAAACAACCCACAAAAACTTTAAATTTTGTCATTTACTAAGAAAGGTGCACAATTGTCCATTCTTGCCTTTCATACAAAACATTAAAATACAATTTACATCATAAAACATCATAGTAAGCTATAAAAAATTAGGAAAACTATCCATTTCACACAAAATTATCAAAGTGCAAAGGCCTTTTGCAAACTATTGTACATGAAAATAATATACACATACCTTCCACCAAACCATCTATAGTAGGAATTAGGTTTTGTGATTTTCCAATATCTGTTCATGGATATAAACATCAGTGTGAACATGGATGTCTCGCAACATACATTGGATAGCAATGCGGTGAAGTGACATAATTTGGAATCTGCTAGGATGTTTCTGTAATCCTGGGAAATTTATATGGTTTATAAAAAAAAGGTTTTATTATACTATAATTATTACAGAAATCCATTTACATTATTTTAATTGGGCACTGGTATAAGTAGTTTGACAATGGTATGAATATGAATGGGAGCAAACTGTTAACACATGAGTAATTTCATATTAAAATATCTAATTTATCACAACGGAATATCTTTTGCAGCTTTAATGTTGGCATAACATATATTTTACTAGTTTCGGCAAGAAATAATGCATGGAAGGAAGTCCTAAAAACATTTGTTTCACTTTTAAGCTGATAAAGAAACTATATTTAAAAAATGCATGTCACTACATAGTTCACATGTGCGCCATTGCCAAACTATTTAGACCACAGCCCACTGGATATAAAGTGTGTTATTTTACCAGAGAAAACCACTCTTTACATTGCTCTAACCTAGTGGTACTATAATTTAAATGTGTTAAGGTCCACAGAATGTAATAGCCCCAAGAAATAGACTATATAGCCACACAGAGTATTACTGTACATCTGAGCCATATTGCAATTAAACCTAATTTATTTTAACAAGAATGTATTCTGACACAACAGGAATGGTCAATATACCTTGAATCCCTGATAATTGTAAAACAGGCAAATACAATCACAATTGGCCATGTTGCGAGGTAGCATATTATTTACATTGCTATATCAGTCAACGTACATGCTACCACGCAACAAGGATACCATGTACCAAAACAAACAACTTACCGAGGCAACATTCGCCAACACAATTGGCAGATACCACGCCGTGATGGCTAAATCAGCAATGGCAAGGTTAATGACAAAACCAACGCCACAATTCTTTAATCTTCTTTCGCATCGTACAGCCCCGATCACGAACAAGTTTCCAACAACACCTGCAGATGTCGCGCGTTACACCAACTATGAGATCATAACACAGTACTGTCTTACCGATAACGATCACAATAGAAAGAAATGGAATTTCGACAAATGGTAGTTTGTAGATCTCACTTCCGTTACTTGTCAGATTCTCCATCGATTACTCAATTACTTTACACTATGTCATCACAAGTACAACGTATTCGAGCAAACAATGAAAATTGTGGGGAAGGGACAAGAACACGCTCGTTTATCAATCGACTTAACCAGGATTAATTTCGAATTATATCACAGCCTTTTTCGCGACATCCGCTTCTTGCGCGTTTCTTCTTTCTCTTTTGTGACGTCACACTATTGTTAGGATTCCTTGAACTAAATCGAATCAAGAGCGAGCAGAAGCTTCTATTGTTGTGTAATCAATAGTTTAGTTTCTTATCCCTCCTACGTCATAATTTTCTCACACCTAATTTCTGAGAAACATCCTTTAACTTGTTTTAAAATATTTATTGTGACGTGATAAAACCGCACATCGATATAAATGACAAAAATATTCCCTAAATCGAACAGTATGGCGTCATAATAAAGTATACATAATGAACTCTGTGGCACTGGAATGACACTTCGCACGTATCCGTTCATAATAAAGTTGTTTTAATATCAAAAATAGAATTTTAATAAATCTTGTTCTTCACAAACAAATGAAACGACTGGTTGATTAAAACTCTTTCTTTGTGTTGTATCTGGAATAAATGAAATTAAGATTATTACTATGTATTTCCAACACTATTTCCAGGTCATAATTACAGAGTATTAATGATTTTATTAAATTAACTTAAACCATCAGGCGTGGCTAATTCCATGTCAGGTCTAATTTGATTATCTAATCTTAAATTAGCATTCTTGGCCATTATTAATTCCTATGTCATAGGATATGATAGGATATTCAACACACAGACAATCGTCAGATCACCTCGTGCACACTGTCGAGTTACCAAAGCTATTGCAGTGTGTTGTATATGATAGACACGTTCCTTCAATTTGTTAAAACCCATTAATTCGCTGGGTTCAGCCAATGTCTGTAAAGTGCCTTGCCCAAGGACACAACCGACTAGCTGAAGAACGATGATATATTTTTAATGCCGACTTATAAAACTTGATACCCTTTACTAAACAAATATATAGTACTTTAATGCAAAAAAATGTTTCTTTAGTGTCGAAGGCAACAACTTAAACTGTAATAACAATGCATTTTACGTCTATTTGAAGGGCTGTAACATTTTTCTGATCGAAAACTAAACAACAGTTACTACTTTTTGGGGATTATTTATACTTTATTCTACAAATCATACTCTTACAAGGAAAGAATAATCGTGTTCATTTATCATGGGTGGGAAAGCAAAAGGAACTTTAACACATGTCATATTACTTTTTATGCCTAACTTGGGTTAAATATACCATTGCCATGTGTTGTAGAAAGTTTGAAAATGTTTATCCCTGTTTGTGGGACAACAGCATTTAGATTGGGAAAGCTACTGTAGCATGCTGTTTAAAAAACGACATGGAAACTCGTGTTTTTCCATTGGTGGGTGGGGGGAGAGTCCTGCCAAGGATAAAACCCACACTCACTCAAAAATGCTTCCCCCACTAAGGTTAAAGCTACTCACAAAATCAAACCACCGCGATAGGTTGGTAAATCGTTGTTGTCGTTCATGCTGGGTAAGTTCGGATACAAATGGTTGCAAAACATAAAACAAAACGACATCCACTACAGTGAAAGAGTTGTCCACAATGTAGACGTTGTTCTGCAGGTGGATGTTCAATCTCTGTAATACATATACATTGATTTGTTATAAAATATCAATAATTATCCAGCTGGTGAGCGCACGAAGTGTGCAAAACAGGCAGCTGAATGATGTGTTTTTCCTATTTTCCTTAATTAAAATTTGAAGCATGAGCCTTGTAGATTTCACATTTTCACAGCAAAAATGTAATTAATTGAAGCTGAAAATTAATATTTGAATAAAAAAAGGAATACTCAGTTTGAAGCGATAATGCAAAACATATATTATTTGATAAAATATACATGTTTGGTTTTCATGTTAATGGTGTAAAGAGTTGGCACTACTAATTTTATGTAAAATGTAATTTTTATATATTATTCACCAGGTTTAACTTTTTTGTGGTTCATTAGTACATATACCGATTCCACTGTAAAGTGTAATTTTAAACTTGGTGGGTAAAATTGTTTGTGGTCTGATAAAACATGTTTATTTTAAATATCCTAATCCATAAATTCTGTTTTCGGGGGTTTATTACTTTAAATAATGTTTACGTTATTATCATGTACACCATTAGCTTATTTTTAAAAGCAAAAGAATATTGTTATGTATAGAATATACGTAGAATTCTAGGCTTTATTGTTATTCAAAAAAGAAAAGCAGAAAATAACTGTTGCTGATACACAATTTCTTAATGCATTCTATATGAAACTAAAAACATTGTTAATTTAATCAATTCATGTAAATATTAGTTTAATACAATGTGTTTATTCAATTGTAATGTTGGTATGTGCTTGCAGGCATACATTGAAAGTGTCCGGATATTGTAGAGGTTGGTGTATACATTACTCTCAGGAAGTTTATAGAGGAATTCTATAGCTTTAAAAAGACTGTTTTTTATAGAACAATGCTGGGGGATTTTATTATAATCCACTAACCACCCGAAAATTTTTGTCAACACATCCTCCTAATTTTGTTTAAATTTACAAGATAGGTTCATTAGTTATAAAAAAACTATGTTGAATAGTTTATTTTAGTGATGTTCACCTTGGCTAACATGTCTAAATCCCCACTTTTGATCGATGTCAGGTCTTCTAACCACTGCCATACCAGCGCTCTTGTTTTCGGATGTTTTCCAGAAAAATCCCCAGTTGACATGGAAATGATTCGGGTCGCTGGTCCTAATTTGCTTTGACCCTGTGTTTACAATTCATAATGAGCAAAATGATGGTAAATGGTTACTAGGATTGCCTCATGGGTCTAGTTGTCATACATTTCATTTAACAAAGGTGGACAAAACTTACAAAATACTGCAATAGCAACTTTATTTCAGGCACAGTGCAGTTGTACGATTTCCAATGTTATCAAATGAGATCAAGGTTGAGTTCGAATCATATGAACACTTATGACAATTGCATTAGCATGACAAATATTTTTTAAAGATTGTCATTCAATTCTTTAAATATTTTTTAAACATTATTTGAATCCTGCAGTATATCATTCTTAAAAATTTAAATTCTTAGTTTAAAAAAGCATTCCAAATGCAGTATAACATAAAAATGCAATTCATGGCCTATGAAAACGTTTTTTACATCACTTTAGTTTTATTTGAATAATATTTTATCATTCCAGTTCACCATGAACAACCAACATTCCAGAGGAGCAAAAACATGAACTGGACCACTTTCTACATGGTGGAGTCAGTGGGCAAGCCAGAAATTGTCCTAATCCAGTGGATTGAAATAAATATCATAAATTAAAGAAACAGTAAGCTAATAAATGCACTGTTCAGCCCGACCCGATCGAAGGCATGAAACAATCTGACCACTTCCTGCATAATAACAAATCTTAACCCACTACAGATGGGTAATCTGAATTAGCACTACAACTTACCTCCGATTGGCCGAAGTAAGCTTCAAGTGATGTCATAATTGAATTTAACATTTTGAAATAATTTAATCAGAAAATTTCAACCAAATGAAAACCTAGCGGGATTCCCCTAAAGAATGCAAAACAAATGCTAAACATCTAATAATAATACTATTCGAGCAGAAAAAATAAAAGCGATGATAAAATAATTCAATGGAAAAGTAGCACACTACGAGGATTGGAACGCAAGCAGTATTACAGAGCCTTGTGACATAATAAAAGCGTGGCACAGTAAGTTTAAACCTAGCAAGGGCAAGACAAGCTTTCCATTTAAGGTAAAAGTTCAATTTGATTATAAAAGTTCATTTTACTGCTGTGTTTGGAGAAGAGGATTATCTTATCACATATGAGGGTAGTACATGCACAGCTGGTTTGTAGATCAATAGATGGTTTGTAGATCAACAGATGGGTTGTAGATCAACAGATGGGTTGTATATCAACAGATGGGTTGTAGATCAACAGATGGGTTGTAGATCAACAGATGGGTTGTAGATCAACAGATGGGTTGTAAATCAACCGATGGGTTGTACATTAACCAATGGGTTGTAAATCAACAGATGGGTTGGAGATCAACCGAGGGGGTTGGAAAATAACACATGGGGTTGGACATCCCCCCGAGGGGTTGGGGAAC
>CH002336.1:82862-104302 GCA_000149265.1 Ciona savignyi
CTGCAACCCTTTCGACTAAAAGGCGACGCACTTAACCGCTAGACCCTCGGGCCGGACATACGACTTAAAATCTCTATAAAAAATTCTTTAAAAAAGAAGTTTTATTACTACCAGTAAAAGTAGGTCTAGGCTATATAGTTCTATTTAACTACAGTAAAAGTTATTTTAGCTTTTGATCTTTTCTATTATATATTAGCAGAAAACAAAAATTGCAAATTTAGATTCAGACCTTCTCAAACCGAAATAACTACAGAAAACATTGAGTTTGGTGATTTCACGCTCAAACTTCGGTTTGGAGATTCCATAAGTTGATATACTGACACTGGTTCTTGCAGCAAATTTTATTCTTCAAAATATATTGAAAATTGGATGGGGCCCATTTTACCCACGTGGCCCATTTTACCCACTTTTCCCCTAATTGGTCGCTAGCTAGTCAGTTGGTTCCTTGGGCAAGGCACTTAATGGACATACCAGAACCAAGAGGATAAATGGGTTCGACCGAATTAAAGGAACGTGTGAATCATACACATACACACTGCAATAGTTCCGGCAACAGGACGGTGGGCGCGAGATGATCTGAAGATTACCCTTTCGTTTACCCCATTAGGTTTCCTATTCAGGGGATAAGTATTAATTTCCTATTATATCTTAGTTTAATGTGACTAATCACTACAGTTTCAGTGGAATTTAATAAATGGGGATTTTCCTTAAAATGGTTAAAGATAGGTTTAGGGCAAACGCATCTTTTTGTTCGTACTTCATATTCTATATTTATTTATGTTAGTTTTGTGTTTCCACCTCATTCATACGCGTAATAAGATTGTATATTTTCAATCAAAAGGTTGCTGGTCGCTAGCTAGTGTTTTGTGTCCTTATTACACAACACACTTCCATAGCTCCGGTAACCCGACGGTGGGCGCGAGGTAAACTGACGATTGCTCGTGTGCTAACCCCCTTGGATTTCATATTTAGAGGAATAAACATAAATATCTTATCCTATCTTATCCTATATATGATTGGTTAGGCTTATATATTCTATTTTGGGGCATTTTCAGTGGTACACTGGGTAATTTTAAATTTTAGTTATGTTTTTTATTCGTGTTGCAAATTTCTAAATTTAGTATTTAAAATAAATATTTTTTTTCTATTCCGGAGATATTGGCGATAACGCCGTAAATGCTAAAAATGGCCTCTTTTTATATTTTCCCCTATAGCGGGAATTCCCCTTGTTTTTTTGGTGAACAATTTAAAGTCGAGGCGAACTATGATTATGTTGGTTAGGATTGCTGAAAGTTTTACCCGGGTTGGTTACCGCGTTCTACCCAATGACCGGAACCCCCAATAAAGCCTTAAAGAAGAGTGTGCTATAAAGCGCGGACAATTCTGACGAAAAGCCGGCTTCAAAAATAAAGGGGTGGATCCGTAAAACGTAGACTAGAGATCTTGATAGAAATAAGTATTAATGCTATGTGTACACAAATTTTTTTAGAAAATAAAAAAAATCTATAAATAAAAAGATGTTTTACAGGAATCGTTATGAACAACATTTTCGGGAATTTTCGGACATCGAAAAAGGTCCGTTGATATTCATCCGCCAAAGTTTCGTGTTATTTCGCTGTATATTTTTTACTTTTTATCAGGTTTAATCGCAGCTTAGGTTGATAAAACTGTTTCTACAATAAAGTAATTTGAAACACTTTTTAAAGTAAATTATTTTTTTATTATTAAATATTAATTTATTTGTTGATATACCTCAAACCGATAGTTTCCAATCAAGCTGGTATTCACACCATCAAGCTGTTTCATTTGTAGCCAGACATTAGACAGAGTTGAGCAAAGAATATATATCTGCTAAAAATGTCATCCGACAAAAGAGAAGATATTGTATACCGGGCCAAATTGGCAGAACAAGCAGAAAGATACGATGGTAAGCTAAAAATTACCTAAAATTCGATAGCATCATTGGTTGCTAACGAAATTTGATTTCCGTTAAATCATCGTTTTAAGAGTTGTAGTTGTTTTTCTGCTCGCATGTAGTGTTTCTTACATGTATATAAACTTTTGAACGTATTTTTTAAATAAAAGTATTATATCATTAATTAATAACCAGTATACTTTGCTAAATTGGCATGTATGTGGCAAGTAGACAATTCTTAATTTGGTTCAATTTTCACTTTAATGTTGGCAACAGTAAAATTTGAATAAATGTTCCGCATACCTGGTAGAAACTGAAATAACTAGGAGAATGCATGTAGAGTTAGTCTAAGAAGTTTGACAGCTGTATGGTTTATTAAACTTAAGTCAATACCGAGTTAAAGAAAGCTAAAGTTATGTTGTATTTTAATTTGGCTGTTATTACTTTAAATCCTGTATATATTTAACTCCTTAACTATCGTACAAACACAACGGTACAGCCATGATCAGCATATTCCGGCCCGTTAGTCTCACGGTTAAGTGCGTCGCCTTTCAATCGAAAGGTTGCAGGTGCGAAACTGGTCGCTAGCTAGTCGGTTGTGTCCTTAGGCAAGGCACTTTACGGACATTGCCTGAACCCAGCACATTAATGGGTTCCACGAAATTGAAGGAACGTGTCTATCCTATACAACACATTGCAAAAGCTCCAGTAACCCGACGATGGGCGTGAGGCCCTACTGGAAAGTTCGTATGATGCGCCGGATATATCTGGCGTGGCGCACGGACTACTTTTTCGGGTATTGGCGCAGCAAACTTCAAAAATCATGCTGGCGTGGCGTGATTACAATTCCTTCTATTTATGTCTGTATTTTTGACACTTTAAGCTTTATATTTTAAAGTATTAATTAAAAATTATGCAACTTTGTTTGTGGTGGCACAAATTAGTATTACTGGCGTGGCGCAAAATTTAGGTTAAAAAATGTTGACACAAAAATCCGGCGCACAGAAAATTAGGTGATCTGACTATTGCCCGATTCGCGATCCCATAATTCGAACCCTGCAATATATACAATACAATTTTTATTTTTGTTTCTTTCGCTGCAGCGTTTACCACCAACAATTTAAAAATGCATGTCATATATATATACCAAAACAAAGATGGTGTTAACTAAAAATCCAACAATTAACAAAAAAAACTGACCAGATACTACAGCAAAACAGGAATTATTTGCTGCAGCGTACCAATTTTGTATTTTATTGCACAACCTCTTCTTTTTTTAGTTTTTTCTTTCTTTCCCAAAACAATGACTGTGTTGAAAAATGGTAGGCCAAACTTTTTACTAGATCGTTCTATGAAATGGAAGTAACAAATAACAAGGGAGTTCACAAACATCGATGGATTCTTGGCAAATATTCAATGGGTTTAAACTGGTATATTATAAACTATAGGAGAAAAGAAAAATGGATTTTTAAATTCTTATAGATTCCAATACCAACATAGTGAGTCTAAATTTTTTGACAAATATGTGCTGCTAATAAATCCTCAAGGTATTTTTATTGAGACTTTAAACTTTTGGCATTAAAATGAAACTCTTTCACAGAAATGGTGGCAGAGATGAAGAGTGTGGCCAAATTGGGGGTGGAACTGTCGGTTGAAGAGAGAAACCTTCTGTCTGTTGCATTCAAGAATGTGATTGGGGCGCGGCGGGCCTCTTGGAGAATTATTAGCAGCATTGAACAGAAGGAGGAAAAAAACAACGAAATGATTAGCGCCTACAAAAAGAAGGTATGGACCTGTTAAACATGATAACACTTTAATAGACAGCAGTAAAATTTACATAATAATGGTTTCATTTTGGAAAGTCCTATTGTTACAGTAAATAACATTTACAATCTCCTTTTCCAGGCAAATATATTGGTAATATCCTTTTTTTATTTTCTTACCATCGGTCTGAATTGCCTGCTTTTGGAACGGATAAAAATGCATAGTTAGCTCTCCTAAACTTATCTATAATACCCAAAACAAATATATACAGATTAAAGCTTAATTTAAATGCAAGGTCCAGGGTATTTACAGTAGTCCTAAATGTTTAAAAAAGGTTTTCACTGTAGTTAAAAGCGACTTTTAACAGGAACTTTTTTCTTATCTGGCAGAAATAGTCTAATTTGTTACCCACACTATGCAAGCATAATACCAATATTTAGTAGTGTAATAGGTGAATTTTAAATTGTTATATGTAATGTAACACCCAACAATAAGCTACAGTAAATTTAACTAAGATGTTGTAGTTCCCCCTGGAGACTACATTCTTTTTTTCAGCTAATTCAAATCTATTTTATACTTAATCAGTCTTAAAGTCACAATTCAAAGTTTTTACATTATAGTTTAAATGTATCAGTGTAGTGATTGATTGTTGTATAATTGCCATTTTCTTCAGGTGGAGGATGAACTTAAAAAAATCTGCACTGATATTTTAGATCTGATCAAAACGTTTCTCATTCCTAATTCAGTGAACGCAGAATCTAAAGTTTTCTACTTCAAGATGTAAGTAATTTTATACGCAGGGGTTTCTAAACCTTGACTTTAGGTGAACAATGATATAAGACAAATATGATTAAAGTTGTTTTGGGGACAATAAGCTTGTTAACGTGATGCATGCTCAAACGAATCGCATTAAAAACCGACTGGATTTGAAATGACGTCACACAAGTTTTAAATCTAATTCGTTAAGTGTCGCATTTACATGACGCTATTCTTGTTTATTGTTTTTAAATGTAATTTGATCTTACTGGTGATGTTAATGTAGTAGGTTAGCCTAGTAGAAAGTTAGCTTATGATTAAATTTATGTATTGTCCTGGATTATAAGAGATAGGACATCTTAAATTGGGCCTTTTTCTTTTCGCGCAAAACGAGAGAACGGTTTGGCAAAATAGATTCGAATCCATTTCAAAGCTCCCATGTAATTGGGCGTATTGTTTTGATAAAATACCAACCAGTAAACTATAAATAATAAAAACACGCTTAGGCAAGGAGATTACCATCGATATTTGGCTGAATTTGAGACTGGGTCTGACCGAAAGGATGCTGCGGAAAAAAGCTTGGTCTCGTATAAAGGGGCTGAAGAAGTCGCCCAAACTGAGTTGGCTCCAACCCACCCCATCAGGCTTGGTAAGTGCTGATTTTGAATGAAACTTAATTTCCATCTACTGTACAAACAAGGTTCAAAGAAGTGAATTTTCTGTCGTAAAAACATGACTGGTGAAACTGGCTTAAAAAAATGTTCTAAGCATGGTTGTAATGTTTCAGGTTTGGCGTTGAATTTCTCTGTGTTTTATTACGAGATCCTAAACTCACCTGACCGCGCGTGTCGACTTGCGAAAACCGCCTTCGATGATGCGATAGCAGAGTTGGACACACTTTCAGAAGAATCCTACAAAGATTCAACCCTTATAATGCAGCTCCTCAGGGACAATCTCACTCTGTGGACGTCAGATATGCAGGGAGAAACCGGTAAATATTTGTCCTGAAATACATAAATGCATGAAAATAACCTCCATGTTTGAAAGTTTTGGTTACTTTGTAACAATTTTAATCCTTACGGTAAATGTAAATTAATCATTGAACTAACTTTCAAGCAGAGGAACAACAAGTAGAAGACCTGGAGACAAACCAAGAAGCTTCTTGAAATTTGTCAAATATCTCTTGATTTCCAAGCATCGAATAGACTCCACCCAGCAGCAATTGTACTGTCTTGACCATATCCTATTTTTCAACTTGGATTCTTAAAGTTGCCATAGTATTTTTGAACAATTTAACGGCTAAATTTTATTTTGGTGCTGTTTTGTCATTTCGAGTAATTACCAAAGATTTTTATGTTTTATTATCAAGCTTGCGTTAACATTAGATGTATATAATAATCCCGTGTTAGCTTGACTAAGTATACTATAACGCCACAAACTCGTTTTAAAGGATCTGGAAATGTCAAGTTTGCACATAAACGTTAGGAAAACGAAAGATCGCTTATCCGCATACATTGCAGTATCGTTAAGTAGATAAGTAGTTTTTAAATTACAAGGCCGCCACTAAAGCTATTAGATATCATTAAGTTAATATATCCAATCCGGCAGTTAAAACCATTTATTTACAATTAGACAGTAAATGGCGGTTCTAGTTCAGTGTTTGCTATTTAGTAGGTTCAAACTAGGGTAAAGGTCGCCAAACGCAATTTTAAAACCTCCCATGTCGCAAAAAGATCGACGTCTCCCAAATCCAATTTGTACTGTGCTAAGTTTAGTACAAAGATTCTGTTTTAACCTGTGGGATACAGTGGGTTTTTGCAGAGAAAGCCAAAGGATAGGATATTCACGTAGGCCTATATTCCCGTGAATGAAAAAAACAAGGGGGTTAACACACGGGCGATCGTCATATCACCTCGCGCCCACCGTCGGGTTACCGGAGTTATTGCAGTGTGTTATGTATCGTCATATCACCTCGCGCCCACCGTCGGGTTACCGGAGTTATTGCAGTGTGTTATGTATAATTCACACGTTCCTTTAATTTAGTAGAACCCATTAAGCCGTTGGGTTCAGTCAATGTCCGTAAAGTGCCTTCTCCATCAAGGACACAACAGACTAGCTTTAGTTTGACAGTGAATCGCTGCTGCAAAAACGTCTTGTTTTGTGGCCCGCTTTTCTATGTTTGAGATTGGAAATGTGTTCGGGCGAATAGTCTGGTGGGTTAGTGCGTCGCATTTCGGGTAAATAAGGAAGTCGTTTTTATACAAAAAACTTCATTAAACTATTTCGTCTCCAAGTGGACTAGCCTAATTACTGCTTTTAGTTGGTTTGTGTTTTTATGCGATCAAAAGCAAATTAATACGTACTTTTAGACTAAATACCTGTTACACTCTTTAAAAATATTTTCCAACAAAAATGGAGAAAACGAGCTTTCATTTTAATTGTTCTAATTCACCTGTAATAGATCCCATATTAAGCGTTGCACATCTAATTCACATTTTCTCATCTCAAAAGATTTTACGCATGAACCATTTCTTCGTATGTATATAAAGTAGTAATTAACCTAATTATTAGTTTGGGGGTTTGTGTTTCTGGGGTTTAAACGGAAATTGGTCCAAGATAGATATGTTTTTTTAAACTATTTTGTTCATCTCGAAATTCTCCTTCAAGGTTTAGGCTTTATAGATATTTTATATACGTGCTAATAATATTGCATTATATTTCTTTTAATCCAAGTTTTATACGTTTATTGGTGCACCGATACACCAGTAAACAGTTCGATAGTTTAGCTTCGTGGCTAAGTGCGTCGCCTTTCGACCGATGCAGCCTGAATGCTGATTGCTTGTCAGTTGTTTTTGACTACTACGGGGAATTCCCTCGTGATTATCACCCAACTGTCGGTTTTACATACAATTCTTCATGTTTTAATCCAATTTAATAACTCTTTATTGAAGATTTATAGCGATGTAGCATGATTGTCACAATCGTACTTTAACGACAAATCGTAATTTCAGGGTTTCCATAGGCAATATATTTTTACTTTCTTATATTTTGTAAAACAGTGGTTATTGGACTAACATTTCACCATTCTGATCTAAATTAAAGCATCTGGTCAATTTCTAGGCTAAAAAGAAACCAAATTCCTAAAAAAGTCAGGTTAATTTTTACTTTGAAAAATTGCCCTATCACCAAACATGTTAGTTTCTGCAGTAAACCATTTTAACTAAGCGATATTCGTTTTATTACGATTCGATTGCTTATTATATTCAGGGGGACGTTTGACGTAGAAATTACGGACCAAGTAATATCTGTCACGTCCCGATAATAATGACCCTTGTATTAAATACCTCTAGACCATGATAGCTAACATTCCTGACAGTTGAAACCCAGTTGTCAACCTTCTTCTAATTTAACTCCATGTTATACACTGCCGGATACCCATTTCTGTTTTTTTTGGGATTATGTAAAAATCCATTGGGTGAAATCATGTAAAAGTAACTTACACTTCTGAAGCTGTTATATTTTTCGCATTTCGGACTAGGTGGCGTTGCAATACAAAACTTTTTTGAGCATTACGGCCAGTTACCACGGCAGCGGACGCATCATATTCTAATCAGTTACCTCAACTGAATTTAACACATACCATTAGAGAAAATTTCGTTTCAGACTTGATATATAACAACAAACAATCAATAGAGAACAGCTTCTGATTATTTATTAGTTTAAGCTGTATCTGAGTAAAATTCGTGTTGATTTTGATGACGATTGCCATTAAAATCGGTTCGTGTCAGGTACATGTATTATACTGGAAAAAAGTACAAAGGAATCTGTGGTTTATGTGCCGTCAGTCTGGTCATTTTCATCTTCATCTGCAACAAAAAGTAAAAAATAGTTAACGTCGAAATTGCAAAGAAGTTGGGTCATTTTTTGTTTCATTATTTACGATTAAAGGCAACTACACAACAGTCAGGTTAAAAATAGCACATCTGCACGGTTGCAAGGTTGGATTATTAAAATCAGCTGCAAGGCAGTTTACATTAATAGTTGTGGACTACAGTGTAAAATGTTGTACATAATTATGATACTGTGCATGCTGATTGTAGAAACATTTGGAAATTTTACTTTTGTACCTTTCTGACATTTTTAAAAAACTCAAACGAAAATTTAAAACTAATAGGCCTATACCTGTTTTTCAAAATTCGAATTAAATTAAACCGATTTAAAAAAAATACTGTAGATTTTACTAATCTTCTTATAACCAAAGTAGCTAAATGGGTTACAGCAAACTTTATCTATACAGAAAAATAGTATACTGTTGAAACAAACCATTTGTTCCATAATAATACATCAGCATTAAGGTGTCAAGCTTAAGGGCAGGATTAAACAAATAGCTTAAAATCTAAAATTTTATCCATTTGTGGGACAGTCAGACCCATTTCAATTACAACAACTGGAAGAAAAATGATGTTTCCAAGGGGAGATTCAAATGTATTTTTTAGGTCAAATGATGTGGTTGGCGCGTATTTTACCTAAAGGGTTGCAGATTCGAATCTGGTAGATTGCTTGTCGGTTGTGCCGATGGGCAATTTACTTAGCGGACATCGCCTGAACTCAATGGGTTGTAAAAAGCTAAGGGAACTCCCTAATCATGTATGACATAAGGGACAGTACATGCATTAAACAAGTAAGAATGTACCTTGATTAATGTCGGTCTGATCCACAGTCCAAAGTGTAAGGTTGTCTCGTAGAAGCTGCATGATCAGAGTTGAATCTTTGTACGAGTCTTCGCTTATGCTGTCTAGCTCAGCGACCGCACTATCGAAAGCAGACTTGGCGAGATCACAGGCTTCTTCTTTATTCTTGTTAATCTCATAATAAAACACAGAGAAGTTCAAAGCCAGTCCTGAAACGGAGGTTTGTTATTATGAATACTCAATGTTGTGGAAATTCATTGAATTTTTGTTTGCGTGTTACTTCGTGCAAGCTTTCAGACAGTTATATTAAGCCCTGTGTTGTATTAATTCCAGTTAAAAAGATAAGGAAAGTTATTATAGATCGTCATGATTTTCAGTTTATTTATTTATTCAAGTCGATTGTGCCAAAGCCACTTTTACTAAATTATATACTAAGCAAAAAGTGAGGGCCAGAAAAAAAATTATTACTCTAAGTAGCAACTTTTATTTAGAACAAGTATAGTGTTTTTGATAATATTAATAATCTTAACTTAAACGACCATTCATGTGAAATTTATAAGGACTGTAAGTATTAATTGTTAAGTCACAAAAATATTTATTGAATAATGGTGTCTTGCCAGGGAATTATTAGTTTACAGTTTGTGTAGGGATGTAGGCTAATGAAGCAATGCTTGCAGTAAAATAGTTTGAGGGGGTGTGGTAAAGGCACACTAGTTAAGGGCTGTTGTTTTTATGATCTTTTTGTTTGGAAGTGGCCGCAAACTGTCACATTTTTGTGAAATGACCCGTTAGTCTAAAGTAGTTGGACCAAGCTGCTATAAGTTAACCTACCAAGTCTAATAGGATTGGTTGATACAAGTTGTGCGACAGCAATTTTATAGGCCTCCTTGTATGCATCCAAACTACTTTTATTAATAGTGGTGTCTTCTATAAACTCAGCCATGTAGCGGTAGTAGTCAGCTTTCCTGAAATGTGGGAATTCATAGAAATATTGATATCTATATACGAAGCTTAGGCCTTATCAAGGGTCGTACAAGAGACCTTATATATATATATATATATTATCTATACAGGGGATGATTAAAGTAGAATTTCATATCCGTAGACCTTAAGATAATTTCTGGATGATCCAACATCAGTTTTTTGACCCAATTCATTTGTTTAAATAACTGGTACTAGTACCAATATAAGGACAACAAAACCATACCATTAATGAAGTTCCGACATTAAGAGTAATAAACTGTTGACATCGCAATAACTGTAACTTTCTGTAATTCTTATAGCACAGTTGCACTCACTGGTCATTGCATAACTTAATTTTTATTTTATTGTAATTCATTAGTGCTCAACTTTTTTGTCTTGGCAGACCCTTCATGGTGTAATCAAAGTAATCTTAGACATATCAAAGTTTTTAAAATTTAGTTTATAGTCTCGGTGTACTGGTGCAATTTTCCTTAGTTAAATAGAACATTTTAAAGTATTTTTTTTAAATTAGTATAAATTAATATAATATAGCATTATAACGGGAAGCTAACCTCCATCAACTGGCACTACAAAATACCTCATGAAAACAATCTGCAAAAAACTAAATTATACCTCAGTAGTCTAAAGAAATCTTACATTTTCCAATAGAAAACAGCTGCTTCTGCTTGGACTTCAGTATCATTCTCAACAGTTGGAATTATTTTTTCATCCAGCAGCTTTAAAACTTCTTTACAGTATGTCTCTAATTCGTTTTCGATCTTGAATGTACCGGTATAAAAAGTGTAAATACAAAACAGGCCATCAAAACCAATGTAGGACTGCGATTCACCGTTAACACTCACAAATTGTCCGACCGGTTAGTCTGGAGGTTAAGTGCGACGCCTTTCAACTGTAGGGTTGCAGGTACGAAACTTCGTTAGCTAATCGGTTGTGTCCTTGGGCAAGTCACTTTACAGACATTGCCTGAACCCAGTAAAATGATGGGTTCTACCAAATCATACACAACACACTGCAATAGCACCGGCAACCTGACGGTAGGCGCGAGGTGATCTGACGATTGCCTGTGTGTTAACCCCCTTGGTTTTTCCATTCACTGGGATAAACATGAATATTCTATCCTTTTATCCTATTCTAAATTAGGAACGCTAAATTTCAGAACTTACTTCTACAAAAGACGAATAGTAAAACAAAGCACGTTTGGTTTCAAAGAACACCAAGAAAACAATTTTTATACTAATTTAATTAAGACAAATAGAATTACATGTTTATTAAATAAAATTAATTTTTTTTAAATTAAAATTAAAACTAAAAAAATTAAACTATTTTACTTTGCTATGAACATTTTCAAATTGGTAGAATCAAAAATAATTCTGAATCATTTCGTATTTCAATTGAGTTAATATCTGATTCTAATTAGACAACTAAAAAAATTAAACTTATTTTGCTTTGCTATGAATATTATCAAATTGGTAGAATCAAAAATAATTCTGAATCATTTCCTATTTTAATTGAGTTAATATCTGATTCTAAATAGACATCCCAAAAACAGTGAATGGCTTACGTCTTAAAAGAGGAAGCATAGCTAATACTGTACTATCTACCTGTAACAGGGTTGCTCTTTTAATTTTATAGACAGAAAATATTTGCTCATAATATGCAAATATAATCAATGTGATTGATAAAACATTATTGTTTGCTGAATAAATAGTTTTTGTTAAATGTCAACATATTTCGGGATGCCCAACATTAAGTTAGGTATTCTAGAATATTTCGTATATTTAAATTTGGTAAGCTGTGCATATGTTCCTTAATTTTAAAAATAGATACAAGGTGACAAATAAATATTAAATGAAGTAAACTACCAATATGCTTTTTAACAATGATAGAAATTTAGAACCCAACACTATTTGTGTGTTTGTTTTAAGCGCATCTGTTCACAAGGCAAGAATTGTTTTCTCTCTAAAGATGCATCAGTCTGCGCTATTATTTACATCACACACAATGGGTTGTCCACCAGACTACCACGCATGGAAAGTATAATAATCTATGTTAATAGTGTGTGTAATAATAGGCTAATTGGTTTCCGTCATCAGTCTATTTTGGGGACAACATACATTCTTATATGTAATATATTTCACATTTAAATGACATTATAAGATTTTAAATTCTGTTTCATCTCACATATTTTACTCTGAAATTAAAATAGCCCAAATGAGGAAAATATTCTTTTTTCTCATCCACCATAACCACAGCCACCACAAATACAAATCATATAAAGTACGGTAACAAAACTATAATAAGACCTTTTTTCTATAAGCAGCTGATAGTTCTGCTGAAATTCCTTTTTCAAGCTCCTTTTTTATTATATTACAGATGATCCTCCAAGAGGTTCTTCTTGATCCAATCACATTTTTGTACGCAACCGAGAAGAGATTTCGCTCATCAGAAGAGAGCTGCGTGTTTAAGTTGATGGCATTTTTCATTGATTCAACCATATCTGTGTTGAAGTGTGCAGGAGGTTTAGCGCAATCAGCATTTCGAAAGTGTTACCAATCGGCACTTAAAACTTCAACAGACAGACGTCCGCAAACAATTAGCATTAAAAAGGTTTTTTAAACAGAACTTAACACAATAAAAAACTTTATAATACCCTCATATCGCTCTGCTTGTTCTGCTAGTTTTGCTTGTAGAATGTAATCTTCCTTAGAAGCCATGTTTAAAAGGGTTGAGCTCAAGGTTCAGATGCAGATAACTCTTTAAAATAGTAGAAACTACTGGGGGAAATTGTGTATTACAATGGTTTAATTAAAAGGTTGTCATACGGTCTATATAAACATTTGCAAAGGTTTTGGCATTGTATGAACACTTAGAAGTGTGTATAGCTATTTTATTTGCACCTAAACACGTAAATTACCATTTTTTTGTAAATGAATCACTTAAGGTTTATGACAAAATTTAGAAAATTTGTGTACAAAAACCATAAAAAAACATTATGAAATTGTTTACTCGTTTTAATATATCAGATATGAAGCTTACAAAATATCTTTGTGTGCGTGTATATGCACGATATACTGTTCATACTTGCTTTTAGGCAAAGTAAAAAAGAAATAAAATTTAATTAAGTAGATTTAGATAACTTTTAAAAAATTGATTGAATTTTTTTAACAATTTAAATAAAACTTTCATATATTTAAAACAAAAGGTGATAGCAAGTGAGCCAAAGAAGAAACCGTCCACACTTGTTAAGTTAACATATAATCTCAATGATGCACCACCAAAAAATGCTGCCTGTAAATACTACAGGATCGCTTGGAACGCTATGAAAACTAATTCCAACCCTGTCCCAAACAATAATCTCAACCTCAGAACTAGCTTCAACACCAACCGCAGCGTTTACAACCAACAATTTTAAAATACATGTCATATATATATATATAGGCTACCAAAACAAATATGGCGTTAACTGAAAATCCAACAGCTAACAAAAAAAAACTGGCAAGATACTACAGCAAAACAGTAAGGCACCAAAAAAACAAAAGTTATCTAGTTTGGTGCCTCCCTGTGAAAAAAAATATATATATATATACATAAAAATAAAAAGGAGTGTGCTTGTAACATAACTGGAACAGTAGGGACTAACAATTCAGAATGATTTTGAATGATTAATAAACTGTTACATATTCTATACAATGAATTACACGCTTTCATACAAATGCTTAAGCATTAAAATAGTTTAACTTTGTTATAAACAATACTACATTTATATAGAACGGAAGTCAAAACAATGGCCTACATCACAATCTCATGCAATACAATATAACTGGTAACATAACTGCAACATTAGGGACTAACATGTCTAAATGATTTATATTAAATGATTAATAAACTGTTACATATTATATTCAATGAAGTAAATAAATTAAAAATACAAATAAGGTATTTTGATATTATGATGTGCACTGAGTTAGCTATGATATACTATATATATAATTACTACTGTTATGGCTAGCCTATTTAATGAATATTATTGTAATTGTATTGAAAAAATTACAGGTCACAGTTACAAAGTAAATATATTTATCAAATGCCAATTTTAATATTGTAAAAATACTTCGAATTAATAAGTAAATATTAACTGAGTGTTTGATGTACCGCATACTATAAAACCTAATTATATTTTCTCATTAATTGCACTTTAAGTTGTTCACAAAACATCAGCAATAAAGTTTTTGCTTCTAAGAGTTAACCATTATTATTAATGGTGATAATTTAAATGGGGAAGTTATTCGGACTTATCTTTGCGACTTCTCTACTTAAGCATTGCGCCAACGGAGTCAAAAAAATAAACTAAACGCTGACAAACTACTGTATTTAATGTTACTAAATATAAGCAGCCGCTGAAATAATATATTCGACCCGTACAACAAACAGGAAACGCCTTTACAATGACAATTCGTAGAAATTTACAGCTTTATTAAACATATAGGGGATTTCCCTAGAGTAATAAACTAGAGTAGGGACAAAAAAACTATTGGAAATATTGCATCTACATTACGTCATAATATTATTTGTCGATTTCCTCATAAACAGTAGAAAATTCTTATTGTTATAAAAATATTATATTTCCGTTAGGGGTTACTGCGTCTAGCAGCCGAAAGGGCATAGGATCTAAACTGGTCGGCGTGTATCCAGTAGATTATATTGCATCTGAAATGTATTAAAACTGATAATATATCTTATTAAACAAATAAATACAAGTTTATATACAACCACAGTCATAACATACATAACACATTGAGATACCATATTAACCAAACTGTTCGCGATAGGTAATCTTAATTACCTGCAATGTGTCTAGTCACTGACGTGTTTTAACTACTGTAGTTTTGCCGTTTTATCCTGTCTCCTTAATTTGAAATAATTGTTCTATTTTTCTTTATTGTAAAACTAATTACCTGACGTGTGATAACTCTTGTGCGTTTTATTTAAATTAAATCTAAAGGCGGTAAATCTAAAGTGGTAGCCTATGCTTTAACGTTCCACCAAATCTGATGTAATTGGAATTTCCTGTCAGAAGACGATAAATTTCTAAAAATTTGGATTCTGTTTATGTTAACTGTGCGGAACTTCTCTGGGTTTATAACCCAACTTTTGATTGTGCATATTTAGATCATTTTAAAAACATGATCAAAATTGGAACAGCTGGTCAAGCGAAAGGCTACGGTAAAAAAAACCTAAATTTTTAGAAAGTAGTCTGACTACGTTTTATATACGCCTCCTGGGAAAATTTCCTGGGTTTATCACACAAATTTTTATATTCTAAACATATATATAGATCAAGATATTAAAGTTTCAAATTGATTTCACCTTTTTCAAATACGCCGGGCGATATTGCATGCTTGTCAAACTCACGATTCAGGACTTATATGTTAATTTTTAGAGTATTTGTTTCTTTTTTTATCTTAAACAACATTGGTAAACGGACCTATATTTCGGCAAATATAATCTATATAACTAAATATTTTTAATCGCAAAAAAAGCTAAATTCCTGAGAAGAAGTCCACTTTAGTTTTTTTAGGGTTCCCCGAATTACACTGCTGGGCCCACCACTGAATATTTAGGCTTCTACATATCTAAATCATGTTATTTAACAATTTTAATTTGATCCTTGAAGATATCGCGGCGATGTGCCATGCCTGTAACAATCACGATTTATGTACAAATCTTAATTTTTAGGGGGTACATATTTCTGGTTTGCATTTTAACGACCGAGTAGGGTTTCCATAGTCTTATTATCCCAAATGTTTAAAAATTAGATAACGTTGTGTTACAAAACCCAAAGCTTCACTGCAATTTAAGTAGCTGTTCTGATATAGATTCTGGAATGGCATGACATGACTCTTACGGGCTTGAAAAATAAAATAAAATAAATAAAAGCGCACAAAAACATTGTGTCCCATTTTTAAATCGAAAACCGTAATCCTAATATATATTTTGAATATAACAGGTCTGACATTAATCGTTACAACTGAAAAAAAGATAACACGGACTGACCGATTATGAATTATATTAAAGCCATATAATGAAGAGGAAAGTTTTTCGCAATTGTTTGCCATTATAAAAACTATGAAACATTTGATAAGCATTCCTTTGATTCGGAATTATAAAAGAAATCGGTGACAGATTCCACAATATTCGGGGAAGGGTTCGACAAAAGTTTATCACACAACACTTCTTCACGAGTTCTTGCATATAGTTCTTTGATTCGTTCCATTTCCTTTCCAGGATGTTCCACCCACTTAAAATACTCTCTGTACGCCGTATCGTTCTTATCGAGGTACAAGAGATAAGCCGCAAGTTTGGCTGGACTTTCAAAGTCGTCTGCGTGGATGAACGAACCGGGAGGGGCCAGATGCTCCACGTCCGACTTTTTAGGACCCCAAACAACGGGAACTTTTCCATATTCGATACCGCTTCGCCAAAACTTTTCAGTCATGTAATCTTTACAGTGTTCCGCGTTTTCAAACGACAAATAGAATTTATAGGAGTTGAAATCTTCCGAAGACTTCTTCGCTAATTCTTCTTTGTTTTTAAAGCACCCACCATATCGGTCGACTGGAAGTCCGGCTTCAACGAGCTTTGTGACGTAATCCATTCGAAGACGCGATCCACGAAGAACGGCACAATTGCTCACAATCCACAGCTGCAAGAAAGATATATATGCGCAATCATGTTTTAACAACTCAACTGTGATCAATATTGTATCGCTGTGCGCTTCAGAAGGCAATTAAAATTACTCCAACCTAGTGGTATAAAATGGGTCAATCAAATTGAAAGTTAAGTTCTAAAATTTGTAAACTGTTACAAAACGACTGTAAGCTTGAGACGCCAAGTTCGGGCAAGAAAAAGGCGGCAATAATTAGTGAGTTTTTAAGTGAATATCGTGGCCGATTTATTTCCCTCTTCTTCCAGTTATAAACTTACCGCAATTTTTGACTTCGTTGCCAAAGTTGAGTTTAGCCAGGCCTGGTCTCGTTTAAATACGGGAATGGCAGAACTGGATTCGAAATACGGGGAGAAAACGTTGCCGTCACTCCGGTAAGTCATCGTCCAATTAATGAAGCCGCCGTCAAACTTGCTCATCGACCGACGCTCCGCATGCATTACATAGTTAGGTGACTCCATGCTTGTAAACACGAAGTACTGAGCGGAGTCTCTGTAATAAAACATATCTGAATATCAAACTCCTACGTGTCATCTTTGTCCTACAGGTTAGTCTAGTGGTTAAGTGTGTCGCCTTACAGCCGATGGGTTGCAGATTAGAAACTGGTGGCTATAGCTGATCGGTTGTGTCCTTGGGCAAGGCACTTTACAGATATTGCCTGAACCCAGCGGCTTAGTGGGTTCTACCAAATTGAAGGAACGTATACAAATTTGCAATATAGCTCCGATATAACCCGACGGTGGGGGCAAGGTGATTTAACGATTGCCCGCGTGTTAAGCCTTGGTTTTTCATTCACGGGGGAAACATGAATATCCTATTTCATTACATATTTTTACCTAACTCTTTACAATTACAATAGAAACAAGAAGTTGTCTTATTTATATCTTCGCAAATTAGAAAACCATCCCATCAATATATTTACTGAAAGCCAAATTTCATTAATAAATGGTCATATTTAACCCAAAACACCCACTTCCTCTACTAATTACAGCAACCAACTATCAGTTACAAAGTTATCTTAACCGCGCGATAACAGATGACCCTTTGTAAAACCTGTAATGTTTCCAAGGCATTTCATCCTTATCAAGCCCCGAATAATGAAAAATGACGGCGCCAGCTTCTGCAATCCTTGATCTGTTGTACGTCATCTCACATTCTCCAGCCCGAAATCCCTCATTTCTTCCCTCACTGAACAAACCCCACGGTGGCCGCCACAGTAACAGCAAGCTACGACGCTTCACACTATAGAAATAATAACATTGAAAAATCTCGATATAAATGTTTTTACAAATTTAGTATTTTGTTGACATTTATAAATTTAATCAGCAAGCAATCCCAATTATTTTAAAGTTTTGAACTTCCTGGCTATTTTTTACATTAAGGTAATGCTTTGTTGAACATGCACTCAGCTGCAAATATTTTACATTCAATATCTGCAGAACGTCTAAACGACATGTGACTTTAAAAAACTCCAGAGTTTGGACTTATGACCACGACTTTTTATTGAACTTACAACCTACTGATATCTAAAGAATTTATCAATTCACGGAAGAAATACGTATCAGAAAATACAATTAACAGCCCAGAAAGAAAACTCTATACGTTTAAGTTTTTATATGACAACAAATTTAAGACCACACGATGACCCACTACAACTATGATGAACAATAGAAAACGAACACTTAATGCAATATGGGTGGTTGTAATGTATAGGCTGTATGCACCACATTACAGTGCTATTTGACTGTAGTAATAGTGTGTAATTTTTTTTCTAATTATTGCGTCGTTGTGAAATACAAAGGCTGTTGCTTGTGCGTGGTTGATATTGGTAATTGCATAGTTATTGAAATATTTTGCGTGGGTTGCCTCGCTACCGATCCCACCTTAAGTTTAATACAAGATCAGCTTAATTTTTATACTTATTTTAAGTGACATTTAAGATGTTCGGTTGTATTTTCAGTTACAAACATTTTAACGTAAAGTTGTTAACCGATAAATTGCCAGTAAAATGTACATTTTATACAATTTTTAAACAAACGTGTTAACTTGGAATAAAGATATATTGCAGACATGGCCCGCAGACCGGGTCCGGCACCTAAAGGGATTTTGACCGGCCCGCAGACTGTATCTAACCATATACCCTGTAACTAAGATAATAAATACTATTCATGTAATAATTCGGCCCACCAAGGACTTCATTTTCTCACATCTGGCCCGCCTACTAGAGAAGACATACAATTTAGACATAAAAGTTTTAAACCATCACACGTCGAAATATAATTTAAAAATCTACAAATAGGATATTGGTAATAACGCAATTTACTTAACAAGTATTCCAGTATTCAACACCTTAATTTAATACGGCGTAATAGGTTACATTTGTGTTAGCTAATATGAGCAAGATGCGCATCTAGTCATATGGAATATATTGCAGCTGATTTCCTAAAATATCCGAAAATTAATTATCATTGTTTGTTGGACAACATCCTGGTTTGTAATAGGTGTTTATAGACCCTTAGGAAATAGAAAATTGTACTAAGGTCTAAATTTCGCAAGTATAAACTTTGATGCATAGCCCAATCGAATTGTTTTGCAGTCGGAACAAAATGCTGTTTGTCAAATGACTTTAAATTAATGGGAGTCGTCTAAACAGGATAAAACCTTCGGATACACAGAACATCTATCGAAATCGGATACACACAGCAGCTATCGAAGTGGGATATACACACATCTATCGTAATAAGCACATAACCAGTCCACAAGTCCGATACACACAGCTATGGTGATAAGCACATAACCAGTCCACCGTGAAATAGTTTAAGTCCGATACACACATCTATCGTGATAAGCACATAACCAGTCTACAGTAAATTATTCAAAGTCGGATACACACATCTGTCACGATACACATATAACAAAATCAAGGTGTGACGTATTTTCAAATCACGATCTATATATCTTACTTTGGTTTGTTTTCCGTTGTATCTTGTAGTTGTGGAGGTGTCGTGGTAACATCTCTGGTAATTGGACTTGTTGTTTGTATGATGTTAAACAGAACTGGCGGTGTAGTGTTTGGCGTTTTCTCTTTAAATAAGCGGATAAGGGTAGTACTTTGCCGTGCAACTGGTTTGTTGTCTGGTTCAACTGATAAGATGAAATGGCAGAACAAAACAAAAACAGAGATGGATACCAACAAACCAAGAAAGAAGCATTTTTTATCTTCCATATTAACAACTTGATATATTCTATTACACCACTAAAACGCAATAATAAAAATATTAAAATAGTGTTTACTAGAATTCGATTTTACTCTTATTTGCCAGATTGTTTCGCTTAACAGCACCATTACCATTAAGTTTACAGTGTACAACAATATATAAGAAATATTATTGTATAAAAAATTAAAAATAGGATAGGATATTCATGTTGAACCCCGTAAACGAAAAAAACAAGGGGGTTAACAAACGGGCAATCTTCAAATCACCTCACGCCCACCGTCGGGTTAGCGGAGCCATTGCAGCGTGTCAAGTATTGCACACAGCAGGCGACACACTAAACCACCAGACTAAACCGTCGGAAAAATAGTTATAGTTTATGCAGTTTAATGCTCTATTACCTTTTCATACATCACTAATATAATGCTGCGCGAAACTACAGTCTTACAAATAAAAGTGGTTTAGACAACTATTCTGATTTACTTTAGATTTCCTTAAAAACTGTTGGCTGTTAAGTAGTGTGTAATCCATGCCACCGCAACTCGTGACGGTTGGTTTGATTTCTTTTTCTTTGTAATAAGCAATTTCTATACAACACAGTAACTAAGGCTGATTAAAATATTGATTTATATACTCAATAATTCGAAACTAAATATGAATTACACTTCTAAATGACACATAGGCCGCATCACGTAAATGTTGAAAATTAACACTGTACTGCCTATTTCCTGTTATTAGCTGTTCTGTCATGCGTACAGATGCGCAGTACTACTGTTATTCTATTCGGTTTACATACTTTGTTATACTTGTCCGTAAGGTATCAGTATATATAAAAATGGAAAGGTTGTATAAACTACCTAATATACTCTTAATATATACTACTTAAACAAAAGAAACAAAGGTATTATATACGCAGCTATATGTTACGCACCTCTGCGGGTGTGTAACAGAGCAACAATAATTAAAATGAAAAACAATATACTTTTCGAAAGGAAGTTATTGACATTTCAAATGATCGTATAACAATGACTGGAATGGGATGCAGTATAGTACTATGAATGCTCAGTCAGATTAAGATTGATGGTAAGACTGTAGTGAAGCAGGGCATATAAGGGCTTGGAGTCAAATATATATGGACGGCCTTTATCTGGTGTAGTTTATATATAATTCTCAGCGAGACTAATAACCTACGTCATGGGGTTTGAGTTCTACTCAAGTCGACAGCGCCGAAAATGACTCAAGTAGAAAAGTCTACGGCCGATTTTGATCAGCAAGATGGCGCTGGAGATCTGAATAATTTCCACGTTTACTAATATAAATCGATTTATAGGCTTGCATATGATACTTTTTAGTTATTTTGGGTTTTAAAAAAAGTATACATATGTGTGTGT